>JAHZTW010000001.1:49628739-49675168 GCA_020283515.1 Alliaria petiolata
AGAGATTCTGGTGGCCTTGAAATCCGTCATATCCATCCTGAGAGCAACCGAAAGAGGCATCAAGTTGACACTAGAGCCTAAATCGCATAGAGACCTTCCAAATCTGTCTGAGAAAATGGAGCAATCTAGAACAAAGCTCCCTGGATCGGAGAGCTTTTCTGGTAGCCTGTTCTGAATGACCGCACTGACTTGCTCTGATATCATCATCACGCCTTCTTCCATGTCAACGTTATTGGTCATCATCCACTTCAAGTATCTCTTTATCATGGGAGTAGTTCTAATGGCATCCATCAAAGGAATTTCAACCACTAGTCTATCCATGATAGCCTTGCATCTGGCTTCCAGCAGCTCCTTCTTGCTCTTCTTTGTGATCAGAGGGAAAGGGATCTTTGGTTTGTAAACCCTTTCTGATGCACCCTTTGGTGTTGTAGGTCGTTCTGTTGCAGTCTGTGGTGGGTGTCGATCGATACCCTCTTGGTGTCGATCGACACTGATCTCTGGAGTCGAATCCTTCGCGACGGGATTTTCTGATTTCTCGTCATTCTCCTCGAGTGTCGATCGATGCTCATGGTGTCGATCGACACTCTGCTCCGCAGCATCTTCAATGTCTTCAATCTCCTCGAATTCTGCAGTTGTAAGTCCTCTCTTCTGCACGGTTTGAAGTGTCTTGCCACTCCTTAGCGCAATGGCATTCACATGGCGTTTGGGGTTTCTATCCGTCTTTCCCGGAAGAAATCCTTCCTGTCTGTTAACAGCTCCTGCAGTTTGAGCAACCTGAATATCTAGCTTCTTCATGTGAGAATGTATGTTGTCAATCTTCCTATTCAGGTCTTCATACAGTGCATCAATCTTGCCATTGAAGCTCACTGTCATCTTCTGCTGTCCTTCTAATATCTGCTCAAGCATGGCCTCCATTTTGTTGTCCTGCGGAGGTGGTTTCTGGTAGGAGGATGAACCATAGTTCCTTGTGTAGTTGCTGTTGCTGCTCTGGAATGGGGGCTTCTGGTTGTAACTAGAAGAGTTATGATTTCCTTGAAAGAGCTCTTCTGATAGTTTCCGCTGAAGTTCCTGTTTCCCTGCTGGTTCCCAAACCTCTGGCCTTGAAATCCACCATTGTTGATGTAGTTGACATCTTCTTCCTCACAGCCTTCCTCTGGCTCGAATGACTCCACCTCGTTGGCAAAATGGACCTGCATCTTTCCTACCAAGAGATCAAGCTTCCTGTTGACTTCAGCAATATGGCCTCCTCCAGTGGTTCCTGCGCCTTGTCTCCTTACGAAGTCTGCGTTCTTGGTGCTGTTACAAGAAGCCAAGTTCTCTATCAGCACCATTGCGTCCTCTGGGCATCGGGTGTTGAAGTTGCCATTGCTCGCTGCATCCAAAGCCATTTGGTACCTCCAGTCGATCCCTCGGTAGTAGATACCAAGAAGTTGTGGCTTGCTGAACCCGTGATGAGGGCAGTCCCTCTGGTATGATCTGAAGCGTACCCAAGAAGCCTTGAATGCTTCAGTAGGACCTTGAGAAAACGTAGTGATCTTGGTCCTCATCTCCTCGGATCTTGCGTCATCAAAGAAGTTGCGAAGGAACGCACCCTTTGTGTCTTCCCATGTAGTCAAAGATCCAGGGTCCAGCTGCTTCAGCCAGTATGAAGCATCACCTGCAAGTGAGTATGGGAACAGCTTGCAGAAGAGGTAATCAAAGGACACTCCATTAGCCTTGATGCTTGATGCGAGGTCCTCAAATCTCTCAATGTGATCCATCGGGTGCTCGTTAGGATGACCGTGGAAAGTATGTTGCCCCACCAATGTGTAGTAGGCGGGCTTCAGCTCGAAGTCATTCCTCTGAAACGCAGGAGGACGGATCGCAGCTCTATTGGCATAGAACTGATCCGAGCGGTTGTAGTCGCCAAGTGATCTTCCGCGTTCGGCTTCTGCGGATGCAAGTTGTCTTGCAGGTTCGACTATGATGGCACCAGCCTCATCAAGTCTTTGTCCTTCGGCATTCCTTCTATTGCCCTGACGGTCGAATAAATTGCCTGCCGCGTCCTGTACCAGAACCACGATGTCTGCCATCTCTGTCTGCGCGCAGTGTCGATCGATGCCTAAGGTGTCGTTCGACGCTGGTTGTTGGTGTCGATCGACGCTATGAGTGTCGATCGATGCTCTAGCAGCCTGGCGGTTCGTACGTTCGATGCGGCCTAGCTCCTGGTTCAACGGGATTAGTTCCTGGTTCTTGTTGCTCCTGGTACTGCGATAAAGCATGCATCTGAAAAACAGAGAATTTTGAAACTAGATCAGTAACCAAAAATTAAAAGTAAAACCTAGTCAAAATCTTAATGCTAGATTTCGTTAGGTAGTTAATCTACTTCCCCGGCAACAGCGCCAAAAACTTGATAGGGCTCAGGTTTTACCCAAATTATCAACTACTGCAAGTGCACAGCAATGAAGTTGAAGTATATGGGGTATCGAATCCTCAGAGAAGTGAATACTACACTAATGGTTTCTAGGTTTAGATTATGCTAGGCGATTTGTATTAAGTAAACTAAAAGCAGAAATTAAACAAGTAACAAGTTGTAAAGCGATGTAAGTTCAGAGACTAAAAACGCTAGGCGAGGGTAATTATCAGGTTTGAATCCAAGAATGCATAATCTAAGTTTATTAGGGATTTATTAAGAACCGTCTAGAACTCAAATCACAAAGTTAAAACCAATCAACTCTCGTTGCAGAAGTTATCTATGCCTAAATTCCTAAATTCCAAATCTCTTTGTAAATTTAAACAATTAAGGCAAGCAATAAGAACAGGTTCGATTTGTTCACAAAATACCTAAACCAAATCTCTTTGTGAAAAGATATTTTGCCCACCTATGATTAGATCAAGTTACTAATAATGCTCTCGCATCTATTAAATAACCTAAGGTTTGATTTCTAAGTGATCAATTCAGAAAATCAAGTTACGTTCAAATCAAGGTGAAGATCCAATTGATTTCCCTAAAATTCTAATGATTCTACAAACTCTTCATCAAACCCTAAATAACCCTAACCTAACTAGCAAACTACTCAGACATAATTATGTAAACACAAATCATGACTGAAATAAATTGCATAAAAGAATAGAGAATGATACAGGGGTTCGAAAACTGGCTCAGATGAGTTAGAATTGTCTCCCCAAAAGCTCAGGATCAATCTCTCTCTAAGTCTCAAAAACAGAAAATAATGATAAGGTGTTTTGCTAAACAATGCCAGAAAACTATATATAGAAGGGGATTTTTCGTCCAGGGGCAGACTTGTAACTCTTTAAACTTGAGATGATTTCCTTTTTCTGATGGAAATTAGACAACTCGGCCGACCTCTCTTGGTGTCGATCGACACTGATGGTGTCGATCGACACTCAGCTCGACAAATCCAGCCACTTGACTTCACTACTTCGGCTGCTTCTCTAAAGTGCTCCAAAATGTTCCAGATTCTCCCATTTAGCTCAAAGTGTTCTCCATCCTGCAAAGACACTAAAAAGACTCCAAAACTAACAAAAGACTCTATAAAAACACTCATATCATGGCTTAAAAACGGGTAAAAACCATGATATATCAGAAACATAAGGCTGGAACTGGAATCGTAGCAACTCTGGTCAAGATGGTGAGGGAAGTTTTAGGATTGAGATTCATGATTTCGGGAATCATGGTCTTCAAAGAGAAGAAGAAAACCGTGAAGATGATACGAGAAGCACATAAAGTAATGGTGAGTTAGAAGATGATGAAGACAAAGAAGAGGTAGAATCTGAGCACGGTGGAGAACAAGCACCTACTCTCCTTAGATCACAGAGACAAAGCAACCCACCAAAGTACCTAGAAGATTATGTTCTTCTTGCGGAAGAAGAAGGAGAAACATTACTTCTATGCTTAAACAACGAACCAAGAAGTTTTTGGGAAGCTAAGGATTCCAAGGAATGGACGGATGCGTGTAAAGAAGAGATCACATCCATTGAGAAACTCAACACTTGGGATCTCGTTGACTTACCAATAGGAGTGAAGCCGATTGGTTTAAAATGGGTTTTTAAGCTCAAGAGGAACTCGGATGGAAGTATTAACAAGTACAAAGCTAGACTTGTTGCTAAAGGTTATGTCCAAAAGTATGGAGTTGATTTTGAGGAGGTTTTTGCACCAGTAGCTCGGATTGAGACAATAAGATTGCTCATCAACATCGCAGCTTCCAACGGATGGGAAATCCACCATCTTGACGTCAAGACAGCTTTCTTACATGGAGAATTAAAGGAGATAATGTATGTCCTGCAACCTGAAGGTTTTGAGAAAAAGGGAAGTGAGAATAAAGTTTACAAGCTAAACAAAACATTGTATGGGCTAAGGCAAGCACCAAGGGCATGGAACAACAAGCTAAATAGCATCTTGAGGGAACTACGGTTTGAAAAGTGTTCTAAGGAACCTTCGGTTTATCGAAAAGAAATAGGAGAAGGGGTGCTCATTATTGCTGTATATGTCGATGATTTGTTTGTGTCAGGAACAAGCCTAGAGATCATCAACAAGTTCAAGGGTGAGATGGCCTCTAAGTTTGAGATGAGTGATCTTGGAAAGCTGACGTATTATCTCGGGATTGAAGTACATCAACATGACAAAGGGATTACGCTGAATCAAAGGAGATATGCGTCTAAGATCTTAGAAGAAGCAGGAATGAGGATTGCAATCCGACGCACACACCTATGGAGATAAGTCTGAGTTTGGCCAAATCCGAGAGTGAAGAAGAAATCGATGCTACCAACTTCAGAAAGAACGTTGGCTGTCTCCGTTATCTTCTTCATACCAGACCGGATTTATCCTATTCGGTTGGTATACTTAGTCGATATATGCAGAGCCCTAGAGCCTCACATGGAGTCGCGATGAAATAAGTATTGAGATACTTGAAGGGAACCGCTAGTCTCGGCCTAACCTTTGAACGATGCAAAAGTATACCGAAGCTGACGGGATACTGTGATAGTAGTCACAATGTGGATCCAGATGATGGGAGAAGTACAGCATGACACATCTTCTACCTTGGTAAGAGCCCAATCACTTGGTGTTCTCAGAAACAAGATACTGTTGCATTATCATCTTGTGAAGCAGAGTTCATGGTCGGGACAGAAGCTACGAAACAAGCAGTGTGGCTTCAAGAATTGCTTAGTGAAATCATTGGAACTAAGATTGAGAAAGTTGTCATCTACATTGACAACAACTTTGCGATTGCGCTAACAAAGAATCCAGTGTTTCATGAAAGAAGCAAACACATTCATCGGAGATATCATTTCATACGGGAATGTGTCGAAGGCAATCAAATAGAAGTGATACATGTTCCAGGAAGTGAACAGAAGGCGGGCATACTCACAAAGGCTTTGGGAAGAATCAGATTTAAAGAAATGAGAGAGCTCATCGGTTTGCAAGAGATCGTGAAGGAAGGATTCAAGCTTAAGGGGGAGAATGTTGAGATAAGCTTAAATAACAAGTAATCCTAATGAGAATAGGAAAACTTAGAGAAAATGAAATTATCCTTTGTGAGAAAAGGAAATTGTTTAGGTTCCAAACTTATATATATAGATGTCGAGTTGTGGCATCATATAGAGAGTTTATGAGATTGAGAATCTAAGAGATTGAGAGATTGAGAGATTGTGTGAGAGCTTTAGTTTTTGAGTTATTTTTCTAAGGCTAATAAAGAGAGTTCTTTATTTTATCTTGAGTTTATCATTCTCTTAGATTAAAAATATATAATTTTCATAAATTTTACTATGAAGATATTGTAAATGAAAGTTAATAGTCCAAAATCATGTGTACAACTAGAACATAATAATTTATATCAAAGTTCAACTACAAATACGCTAAAATCGTTAAAATACAACTATTAAGAATTTTGTACAACTGGAAACTAAGGACAACTATGTTCATAATATTCGAATTTTTAATTAATAATTCTCAGATGGGATTTCTGACTCCGCCATTTTAAACACGTGTTTCCTGTTTTTAATTCATTTTTTTAGATCTGATTTTTGCGATTTTTGACGGCGCCATTTTTCTGAAACATGTGTTTTTTTAATATATTTTTGCAACTGTTTTAATTAAAGTCTAGTTGTACCACATTGTCTTAGTTGTACCAAATAATTCTATTAATAGCAAAATTGTCACTTGACACATAACATTTTATTTTTACTTAAATTATCTTATACTTTTATGGTTAATGTGTAAATACTAACATCATTGTTATGTAAAACAAACAAACAAAGTACTTTAAGGCATATTATTATATGAAAATATAGTAAATGTATTTTAATTAGCTACAATTGTAAGTACAACTACAAAAATTTAATTTAAATAACGGTTCAACTAATTAAACGTCAAAAACGTCAAAATACAATTGTGTGACGTTTAGTATAAATAATAGCTTGAGTAAAACTATTTAGCCAATTTTTAATTTCTTTTTTCAGATGTGGGTTTTGACGGCGCCATATGTCACATGAAGTTTTTTTTAACACATATTATTATATGAATGCATAGTAAATATATTTTAATTAGCTATTATCGTAAGTACAACTACAAAATTTAATTTAAATCATGGTTCAACTAATTAAACGTAAAAAATGTCAAATACAAATGTGTGCAGTTTAGTACAACTTATAGCTTGAGTAAGACTATTTGGCCAATTTTTTTTTTGTTTTTTTTCAGATATGGTTTTAGACGGCAGTATGTGTCACATGAGGTTTTTTTTTGTTTTAACACATATTATTATATGGAAGTATAATAAATATATTTTAATTAGCTAATATCGTATGTACAACTACAAAAATTTAATTTAGATCACGGTTCAACTAATTAAACGTAAAAAGTGTCAAAATACAGCTGTGTGAATTTTAGTACAACTAATAGTTTGAGTACAATTATTTGGTTAATTTTTAATTATTTTTTTTGGATGTGGTTTTTGATGGCGCCATGTGTCACATGAGATTTTTGCTTATCACAAGACTGAAAGCATAGTAAATATATTTTAATTAGCTATTATCATAAGTACAACTACAAACATTTAATTTAAATCACTGTTCAACTAATTAAACTTTAAAAGTGTAAAAATACAACTGTGTGCATTTTTGTACAACTAATTGCTTGAGTACGACTATTTGACCATTTTGTTTTGTTCAAATGTGGTTTTTGATGGCGCAATGAGATTTTTTTTAACACATGTTATTATGAAAGCATAGTAAATATATTTTTATTAGCTGTTATCAAAAGTACAATTACAAAATTTTAATTTTAATCACGGTTCAACTAATTAAATGTAAAAAAATGTCAAAATACAAGTGTGTGCAGTTTAGTACAACTAATAGTTTGAGTACGACTATTTGGCCAATTTTTAATTTTTTTTTTTCAAATGTGGTTTTTGACGGCGATATGGGTCACATGAGGTTTTTTTGTTTTAACACATATTATTCTATTAAAGTATAGTAAATGTATTTTAATTAGATACTATCGTAAGAACAACAACAAAAAATTAATTTAAAGTACGGTTCAACTAACTAAACGTAAAAAATGTCAAAATATAATTGTGTGCAGCTTTGTACAACTAATAGCTTGAGTACAACTATTTGGTCAATTTTTAATTATTATTTTTCAGATGTGATTTTTGACGGTGCCATATGTCACATAATTTTTTTCTTTCTAAAACATGTTATTATATGAAAGCATAGTAAATATATTTTAATTAACTATTATCGTAAGTACAACTATAAAAAAATAATTTAAATCATGGTTCAACTAATGTGAAAAGTGTTAAAATACAATTGTGTGTAATTTAGTACAACTAATAGTTTGAGTACAACTACTCAGCCTATTTTTGTGGAGTATGAATGTGGAAAAAAAAAAAAATTAGATCCGCCCAAAATTTAATGGATCTGGGCGGGTAGCCCATATAATGAATGGTTGGTTGGTAAATATCAAAATTTATCAAGGGTGAAAACGTATTTGATCAGTTTTTCATTAAAAAAAATAAGAAAAAAGAAATGATTTATTATAACAATGGCATTTGAGACTATGTCATCCCAATTTGTGGCAGTGAAGCCTTCTCTCTCTCTTAAAAACCCTAGTTCTAGTAAAACTGTAAAGTCTAAATTCTCTATCTATGGTCGATAAGTAAAAAGGATAGTATGGAATATGGAATATGTTTAAGGGTAATCTACTATATAAAAGTTGGATTGTGCCTCACATCACGGGAGAACGGCCAATTCCTACCCAAACTCTGGGTTGCGGTCCCGATCCGTACATGTACTTCTGACGTGTGCGAAAACATACCCATACTTTATATTTTTTACAATTTCATACCTAAACTCTAAAAAAACGGTCAAAACATACATTGACCTTAAATCCGTCAGTCAACCGTTTGATATTACTGACGTGGCTACGACGTGTCTCTTAAGTCAACAAAAAAAAAATTATAAAAATTTGATGTGTCCGGCGAATCACAAAAAAAAAAAAAAATTAGAGATTTTTAATTTTAATAATTAATAAATTCATTTTTTCTTTTATATCTTATTTTAATTCAAAATATAATATAAATTTATAAGAGAGATAAATATCATAGATTATTTTGATTTCTTTTTATTTAAGTAAATTTACAATGAAAAAATGTTTTAGTTGGATAGACTTATATGTGAAGTTTTGCGTTCTAAACATGTCAATAATTCTAACAGCCAGCATTTTTTTTATATGATAAGGACGTTTTGGGCCCAAAGACCGTACGTTCCCCAGGGCGTGGTCCAAACCATGTAGTATTACTCTTATTTGGAGAGCAGACCCCTCCCAACGTAAATTGAACCTAATCGAACATGTGATCTCAAAGATGTATAGATCTTTAAGCCTCTTGATTACCGAAAATGTAGGGATCTTGGAGATTAGATGTTCGAAATACAAAAAATGAATTTATTTTTTAGGATAAACAAAAAAACTTTATTCTATTTTTATTTTCATTTATGGAGACTTATCGCATAAGTCACATTTTTTACAAGAAAGTTATATATATATATATATATATATTAAACTGGTTTGATAAAATTTATTAATTATTAAAATTAAAAATCTCTAATTTTATTTTTATTTTTATTTTTATGATTCGCCGGACACATCACATTTTTTATAAATTTTTTTTGTTGATTCAGCAGACACGTCGTAGCCACGTCAGCAATATCAAACGGTTGACTGACTGGTTTAAGGTTAATGTATATTTTGGCCGTTTTTTTAGAGTTTAGGTATGAAATTATAAAAAATATAAAATATGAATATGTTTTCGCACAGATCGGAAATACAGGTACGGATCGGGACCGCAACCCAGAGTTTGGGTAGGAATTGGCCGTTCTCCCCTCACATCACCTTACACCTAAGCAACTCTTTCTCTCATACATCATCACATAATTTTATTTAAAAAAAGATTTTTCCAAAATCGACTTCTGGCTCTTTTTTACCAAAGCTTTCTTTCTTCTTTCATGACTAAGCCATAGATTCTTCCAAAGCTTCCTTCTTCTTTGATGACCAATTTCTCGGCAATAAACAAGATTAGAAAGTGAAATTGTTTGCCATGGCTTTGCTGGTTATTCGGATTGTTTGCCATAGGCTTTGCCATAGACATGCCACTTTTTTTTCTTTCTGTTTGGTCAAATTCGTCACATCGTAATTAGAAAATGTGCAAATGATTTGACGATCTGCTTGAATCGAGGCGAGGAGGCAGAGAAGAAGAAGCAAAGTGTCGCCCTTGGATGAGTTTCCGATCCACGATTCTATCGGTGTCTCAGGATCCGAAGAAGGAAAACGCGGAATCCGAATCTGATCTCTCATGTCGTTCTCCTTCTTCAAGCCATCAAGGCCTAAAACGCCTCAAGAGGTCGTTAAGGCCATCAGAGACAGTCTCGTGGCTCTCGACACCAAAACCGTTTTCGAAGTTAAAGCCCTCGAAAAGGTTCTCTCTCTCTCTCTCTTACACAATTTTGTGTAAAAGTTTCTACCTTTACGCCTGACTGTTGAATTTTAGATATGTGGTTTGCTTCACTCTTCTTTTGAATTGTGGATGTGAGGTCGATTGCTTACTATAATTCACCTGAATCGCTGAAATTGAGCGTTTTTGGTCCTGTGGGATGTTGGACAAATCCAATTTGTTTATCGAAGAATCCAGAATGTTCCCTCTGAGAAAGTGTATTATGGTGATTTTCTGAAATGGTGGCACTCTTCTCTGTTCTTTAGGCTCTGGAAGAAGTTGAGAAGAATTTTTCTTCTCTCAGAGGAATGCTTTCTGGAGAAATCTTGGTTCAATCAGAAAATCAGCGATCCTCTTTTCCCGATCTTGCGCAGGTTCTCTACTGTGACACTCTTCATGTTTTCGTTTTCATTCCAAGTGAAATTGTTTCATCTTGTTATCATCAATCGTTCTCTTTGAGTCCTAGAGTTGGTTACTTGTTCAACGATGTAGTTTTTGATCCATTTCCTAATAAAATAGATAACTTGTGCTATTTCTTGACTGTTTTGATTTTCGATGCTTATTGCTCCGTCGTTGGTTTCTTATTTGCAACACTAAGACCAAATCGAACAGTTGTGTTTAACATTGTAGCTTCTAAAGACTCGATGTTGTAAGAAAGTAAAGGTTGATGGTTGATTTGTTTCCCTTTTTCGATTTTATAGAGGTGCTGAGCCAAAGCAGCTTGCTTTCTCTGCGGCACTAGGCATTACAATGGGAGTATTCCCAATCTGCGGTGCGTTCTCGTGCCATGTTTTTTTTTCTTTTGTTCGAAGAACATTGTACTGTTTGTGATCTCAAAGTTTGTCACTCAGTGTGATCTTTGCGTTTTCTGATAGGTGTTACGGTGTTGCTATGTGGAGTGGCTATTACGTCGCTTGGATCTCTTTGTCATGCTCCTACTGTGATGTTGTTTAACTTCATTGCTACTCCAATAGAACTAAGGTAATCATTTTACTCTCCACTTCGAGCTTCCTTTAAACTTACCAATCAATACAAAGAGAGTACTCCTTATGTGTAAATTTGGTTTTCGCTACATGTGTTTCCACATTGAAGCCTTGTGGTGCCTTTCTTACGGCTTGGCGAGAAACTAACCGGTGGACCTCATTTTCCTTTAACATCCGATGCCCTGAAGAAGGTTTTTGACTACTTAGTCAACTTATAAGAATTTTAGTCACAATAATAAAATATAACTATTGTGGTTCATTGCATTTATCCTCCTAACAATTAGTTATTCTCAAATACATTTCATATACAAAATATTAAATAACATCTCAAAATCATCAAACAATTACTATATATGTTTTTCTGAGTCCAATAATTATGTACTCTCATTTCGAAAGGTCATCTTATATGTGAACCACAAACCTATTATAAATAACATATTTTGCAATGTTTAGCCATTCACTTCATCTGAACTTTCTCCACTCATTATACCTAAATTTCTTTGCACTTGCAATTCGACAACTCCTTTGTTCATCCATAAATCTATTCAAACTCTGATTCGACAGCTTAAAATTTGGGATTCATCTTGATCTTGGTCGCTTGTACTGGCTTAACAATTAACCGAAGGACGAAGCTTTCTCACTAGCCAGTTCCTACGCAAGGAGATGTCCAAAACCAAGAACGTCTTTGCTTTCCTGTCGTCTTCAAAAGATCACAAGCATCCAACAGAAGCTCATCGTCCATGTCGGGCAAAGCTTGAAGTGCATCAATGGCATTTCCTATTCTTGAGTAAATTTCGTTCTGAGGGAAGAGCTTTGTGCAATAATCATCCTCACCTTCTTTGTCAAACAGAGGTTTCCTCGTCTCTCTTTCGGTCTTCGGAGCCTTATGCACCAATGGGTATTGTAGGATTTAGCCGAAGGATCTAACATCGTGATATCACAAGAACGAGAGAGAGGATCTGTACAAATGGTTTATAAGTGAGTTTTGCTCAGAAGCAAGTCATTAGTATTTACTATTTAATTATTTACACAGACACAAAAAAGGATATCTTGCTTGACCCGTTCAAGGGATCTGCAGCATATACTGGAATATATAATGTTTTTGTCATTTTGATTATCTTTAAGAGAAATAAACTTCAAAAAGATATTGGGCTTTATTTGAATGTCACGTTATTTCTCAGTGGTTAAATTAGTATTTAATTTGGAGAAGGTGTTGCTGTTAATTGGGGTTTAATATGATTTGCAGATCGTAACAGGATTTTAGGAAGGCTTAAGGGATTAGGATTCTTAAAAGTCATGGCCATATGATAGTGTGAAATTTATAAAATTCAGCACCACAAAAAAGTACTCGAGAAACTAAGCATATGAAGAATAAAAATATAATTTATAGCTCAACTAATCTCAATGCGAAAACAATGGTCACTTCATCACCACCTTGTAAAATGCTCTTCTCTACTAGCAGAATCTATGTATTACCCTCTTTCGATTGCTCCGTTTATCCAGCATTCTTATAACATAATTGGATGCTATAATATTCTACTAGGTGTGCAATAGGAAGATTATTGTTAGAGCTATAGATTTCGGAGATAATAAATAAAATAAAATTTAAAAATATATAATACAATATAAATCCGAAACGTTGATTTTTCTAGTCTCCTAAATCCTCTATGATAAGTCAAAAACAGCTTTAAAGGCTGAAGACAACCAGATTTAAGAGATGGTAAGAGAGGGACTTGTTGGTTAACCTATACCATACTCTCTCCAACATCTGTTTGTCTTCATCCATTCAACCTATCGACCAGAGAAGAGTTAAAAGACTAGAAAAGTCAACAATTTGATTAGCTTTTTCAAAAGCAACGTCTTAAGTTAAAACTCTCTATTTAATAACATTTTTACCGTTAAAGAGACGCTTGAAGCCTCTTCATGCTCCTCCCTGCTATTCACCATTTAACAACATAAACAAAGGTTTTTGACATGATAACAAAGAAAGCCTGAAATGGCAATAATTATTTTGTCAGTAACTGACCAATACCATTCTTTTGTTCTTCTTCTTTACCACCTTCATATACATATAAATCTTATCAAGGAAAAAAAAAGAGGAACATTCAGTGACCAATTTCGTATAAAAATCTGTCCCGTCTCGTATTTGTCCACTATTCCATTTCCACTTTGACTTAGTCTTTAGGCTTCTCTCTCTTTATTCCATTTCCTCTTCTCCTCTCAACACAAACCAAACCCAAAAGACACACTGTTCAGAGATCAAACAAATCATGTACTATCCCCTCAGTTCTTATTCAATCTGCTTCTTCGTCTTCTCCTTATTCTATCATTTTCCTTGTGCTTCAAGTAATCAAGGACCCGGGTGGTGTGAGACTCAGTTTCAGTGTGGGAACATCACCGCTGGTTTCCCCTTCTGGGGGGGAAACCGTCCCAAACCTTGCGGTCATCCTTCGCTGGAGCTTCGCTGCCTCAAAAACACCACCTCTCTAAATATTTCTAACCATGAGTACAACGTTTTCGATATAGATCAAGCATCTAATACTCTGAGACTTGCCAGAAAAGACCTTTTAGGTACTTTTCGCTCTGCTACGTTCAATACCACAACCTTGCCTCTCGAAGTAGGCAACGTAACATCGCCATCCGGTTACGTACCACAGCATCAACCTAGTGGTAAGTCTCCCATACAAAAAAACATCTAGACGTAGACCTCCAAGATATTCATACCTGTTCCATCATCTCTGTTTTTTCTCCTTTAATTTTATCTTCCTCTTCTTCTTCTTCTTCTTCTATTCAGTGACCTCCAAGGAATCAAAACAAGAGGAGAACATAATGATCATATAATACTCTTTGTGATTCTTTCTTTTTCAGCTGATGACCTTCAACGACGCTGCAGCCAACGATTTACCTGCGGCAATCAAGCAAATCTCTCTTACCCCTTCTGGATACCTGGCAGAGAAGACTGTGGTCACCCCAACTTCAAGCTCGACTGTAGCGGAGGATATGCAGAGCTAACCATTGCCTCGGTGAAGTTTAGAATCATAAATATGGACAGTTCCTCTTCTTACATAAGTCTCGCAAGATCAGATTATATCGGCGATCTCTGTCCCCCAAACCCACAAAATACGTTCGAAAGCTTCCTTCCATATATTGATGGCACAGAGCTCCTAACATTATATTATGACTGCAATCTCAGTTCATCTGCTATTTCTGCTACTAGTTGCATTGGAGAGTTTGGCTGTGTTGGCGGAAAACCAAGTTACTATGTGACCCGAAGCCTCTCATCTCCTTTACTCAACGAGTTTAAAGGTCTTTTAAACAACTTTAGGGAAATGTGCAAAAGAAATGTCACTATTCCTGCATCTGGATCGGCATTAAAGACACTGCAGAGAAGTCCGACTCCAGATCATCTAAAGGAGGCTCTCGAAGAGGGTTTCCAGCTTGAAGAAAAACAAAGAATAGATTGTCGTAGGTGCGATGAGACTGGCGGTGGTTGTGGTTATAATCAGACCTCAAGTGAGTTCGTCTGCTATTGTAAAGATGGGCCGCATGACTATTCATGCCCTTCGAGAGGCCATGGTAAGATTTCTTTGGTACATTATCTCGTCCGCTATTGTGGCCCAATCTGCCACCTTTGAAATTTCAAAGTTCTGTCTTCAGCTCTAACTGACTTTATTTTTTATGCAATTTGATTGATGCAGGATCCGGTATTCGGTCATTTATAGGTGCTTTAACTTTCTTGGACTGACTTTTTCTTCATCTTCCCTAAACCACTGACTTCTCTGAATTAATTAAATTTTTTTTTTTTTTGGAACTTTATGAATTAATTGTTCCTTAAATGTTTTTCCTTTTTTTCAAGATCAACTTTGTTTATATGCTGACAAATTTTACTTATTTAATGGTTCTACAGGGACACTGTTAATCTATATTCTCTTAGGTTAGTTTGCTGCCCAAATATATTTATAATTGTTCTGATCTTCGTAGATTATTACAAAGTTGCTAACGTAACATTTTCTCTGTTTCTCTAGCTTCGCTTTTACTAGCAGGTGTTATTGCTTTCCTGTTGCTATTCTGCCCCTGTTTCCGAGTCCGAGTTTCCCGAAAGAGAAAAACATCAGATGTTAAGAGACAAGAGAAGCTGAAGGCCCTTATTCCACTCAAACACTATACCTATGCTCAAGTGAAGAAAATTACAAAGTCATTCGCCGAAGTCGTTGGGAGAGGCGGATTTGGAATTGTTTATAGAGGAACCCTTTGTGATGGCCGTATGGTTGCGGTGAAGGTCTTGAATGAGTCAAAGGGCAATAATGGTGAAGACTTCATCAACGAGGTTTCTAGCATTAGCCAAACATCTCATGTCAACATTGTTTCTCTGCTTGGATTCTGCTCCGAAGGCTCCAAACTGTCTCTTATACACATCTAGATGTGTATAAGAGACAGACCCTGCCTCTCGAAGTAGGCAACGTAACATCGCCATCCCGTTCCGTACCACAGCATCAACCTAGTGGTAAGTCTCCCGTACAAAAAAAATATCAAGACGTAGACCTCCAAGATATTCATACCTGTTCCATCATCTCTGCTTTTTCTCCTTTTATCTTCCTATTCTTCTTCTTCTTCTATTCAGTGACCTCCAAGGAATCAAAACNTGCACTATGGCTGCAAAACAAGGATCGTGCATTTTGACATTAAACCTCAGAACGTGCTGTTGGATGATGACCTTTGCCCAAAAGTGTCTGATTTCGGACTTGCTAAACTCTGCGAGAAGAAAGAAAGCATCTTGTCATTGCTAGACACCAGAGGGACAATAGGGTACATTGCACCAGAGATGATTTCCCGAGTTTATGGGAGTGTCTCTCACAAATCCGATGTGTACAGCTACGGAATGTTGGTCCTCGACATGATAGGTGCAAGGAAGGAAGAAAGAGTTGACCAAAGCTCTGCATCAAACGCAAGCTCAATTTATTTTCCAGAATGGGTCTATAAGGATCTTGAGAAGGGAGACAGTGGAAGGTTTATGGAGATCGGAATCAGCAGCGAAGAGGAGGAGATAACAAAGAAGATGACATTGGTGGGTTTGTGGTGTATTCAGTGTTTCCCATCAAACCGCCCACCGATGAACAGAGTGGTAGAGATGATGGAAGGAAGCATTGAAGCTCTTGAAGTGCCTCCGAGGCCTGTCTTGCAGCAAATTCCAACAGCGCTTTCTGAATCCTTTTGGATTTCTGAGGAAAGCTCAACCGATTCTGAGGTATTGTTATGCACTACAGATTGAAAGCTGGAACATTCAAGTCTGTGGGAAAACTTGTCGTGAAAGTCTTACTTTAGATAGTTGTGTCCGTAACTATAAATGTTATTTGCATAGAACACATGTATTAGTATACAAGAACACAATTCAAGAATTGAAATATAATTTCTTGACATTGATATATAAAAAATTCAGTATGTTTGTAAATACAAACCTTTCCACACAGGAAAAATTATTACCTATGAATAATCCCATTTGTTTCTGCACATTTTTGTCTTCCTTATTCTTGTTGTCTTTGTAAAAACATTTTTTCAATGAACCGCATAATTAGACCAAATAGTATAAATATTATTATAAACAAAAGTTTAAATATTAGGGTTTTGTTAAAATTTGTATTATTTGGTCTTTTGACGAAGTAGATTATCGTTGATTTTTTTTAGAGTAATTGCAATGGATAGCCATATATAAATTGACTGACACCAAAATTTTTGTAGTAATTGTAGATCGATGCACGTTGTAGTATCCGAAATGACAATTAAACCCTCACAAACAACTGAGTCGAGTTGTACAGTGCGGGGGACAGAAGATTTAAATCAAAATCTGTTTTGATTTTTTATAAAAACAATTAAGAAAAAATGAGAACCACTTGATTTTGGATAGACTCATTTACACACACACACGATCATATAAAGGCTTAATTTTTTTTTTTTTTTTTTGCCAAGAGAAGCTTTTTTTCCCGCCGTTGTCTTGTCCATGGGGTGACTGAGATTGACCAAAGGAATGATGAGAAATAGTGGATTCCCTTTCATTCTTTAATTTTTCTACTATTTATGAGTAATTTTGTTTCCAACCATTCCTTCTCATTTTTTATTCCAAAAGGAATTATAGAACAAAAGCATTCCTTATCAAATTTGGGGAGGAATAAACCAAATTTTTTTTTTTTATGTATTTCATTCCCACTCATTCCTAATAATTCATTCTTTTCATTCTTTTCTTTTTCATTCCTCTTGTTTTTTTAATGATCACCAGTTAGAGCCTTAGCAATCAAAAAGATTCTTCCACGGCGGCGGAATGTGTAACAAAACGGAACAGAGGCTCCGCCGTCACCACAACGATTTTGGAGTCTCTATCCGCTGTTTCTGCATTAGCGATTCAGATCCATCAATGGTGAGAACAAAATTCTAATTCATGACTGTTAATGGCATAGTGTGGTGGTGGTTATTCGTTGGCTAGCTACTACACGTCTTTGAGAAAGAGTAAGGACGTTGGTCGTTAGCGAAAGAGAAGGAATAAAAGAGGTAGAAAGTAATTTTTTATTTTTTTCCCTGAAAAAACTTATATTGATGAATTGTAATAGTCACAATGTAAGACATTTGTAAATACAACTGGTACATAATTATAAGATTGGAAACACGAATTATTAGGGATTGCTGATGTTGCTAATATATGAGCCGCATTGTTGCCTTGTCTTTTAATCCATTGAAACTGCACATCTTCAAACCTTGAAACATACTGAAGTCTCATACTTGAAGTTTAACATATTTGAAGTTAACATACCAAATGTCTCGTATCCAGTTTAACATACTGAAGTTTAGATTCTTCTTGTTAACGAGATCTACTAGTGTTTTGCAGTCTCCTTCAAATATTATCTTACAGAGTCCTTTACTCCAGCAATGCTGCATAGCCATTAGCAAAGCCAGGGCCTCGCTTTCTAGAGCATCTTGAACCTGTGGACTTGCACCTTGTCCCGCATTGATAAAAATTCATGTGTCATCTCTTAAAATCCATCCTGCTTTTGTAAGTTGATTTCTTAAAAAGGAACCATCATAATTGCATTTGATATAACCTTGTGGGGGTCTTATCCATCATTGTTCTGCGTCTGGCAAAGTCGGAATCTTGTGATTGGGACCACGTTGTTGTAACTGTTGGAGATGATCGCGTGAGTCTATCCATTCCTTAGCATCGTTCTTCGCCATTTGTAAAGCTTTATACCAAGGGATCTGTTGTTGTTGGTGGATTAGCATATTCCTACTCTTCCATAATCTCCACAAAATCCAAATAGCTAACTGGTGAACATGGTGTGGCATATTATTGCTTTCCTTGAAGATTGTATTCAACTTCACATCGATCAATATTGTTGTATCATAAAGTATTCGTTGTGGATATCCTGAAGCTCTCCAGATATGTTGTGCAAAGGGACAATCAAAAAATAAATGTTGTAGAGTTTCCTCTGCTGTAGAACAGCGTGGGCAAGTATCAACCAAAGCAATGTGTCGGGTTCGAAAAACGCTCCTTGTTGCTAAAGCATTAGAGGCAAGCTTCCAAAAAAATGCTTTATTTTTGATGCCGTATCCAAACTCCACATCGTCGTCTTTAGATTTAGATTACCCGGTGGTGGTATTGGTTGTTGTGTGTTTGGTAAGTGAGTGGATAGCCAGTAAGCCGATTTAACAGAGTAGATTCCTGACTTGTTATAGTGCCAACCCAAATAGTCTGTTGAAGCTCTACTACTTAATCGTAATCCCATGATAAGATCTACATCTTCTTGTATCACTAGTGCTCGTATTTTTTCTTCATCCCATCCTGTTTTTGTATAATTAATCCAATCCTTCACGAGACTATGTTGGGGATCTGGTTGTAGTGGTCTTGGTGCTCGAGGGGGGGGGGGGTGAACAGGAAGCCAAGGATCCTTCCATGCGCTCACAACAGAACCATCGCCGATGACGAATCGCATTCCCAGTTTTAGAAGATCTCGACCCTGGAGCAAAGACTTCCAAACAAAGGAACTTTTTTTGCTATCCCTCGATGTCAAAATATGTTTGTCGTTGAAGTAGCGACCCCGCATGACCCTTGCCATTAAACAATTTGGAAATTGTAAAATTCGCCAAACTTGTTTCCTAGCAAGGCTAGATTAAACTTTTCAAGATCTCTGAACCCTAAACCGCCTTCTCTCTATGGTAGGATTAATCGATCACAAGCAAACCAATGCATTCCTTTCTTTTCATCTCCCGGGCTCCACCAGAATCTGGCTAGAATCTTCACATATTGCTTTTGGAAGTTTTAAAACTTGCATATTGAATACTGGCATGGCTGTAGCAACTGATTTGAGAAGTACTTCTTTGCCTCCAGGTGAAATTTTTTTTATGTGCCATCCCTGTGTTATGTCTTTGACCTTGCCTATAATGTATTGAAACATTTCTGTTTTTTTCCTGTCAAACTGTTCTGGTACTCCTAAGTATTACCACTGCCTCCGTCATTGTAAATTCCTAAGATTCTTCGCATTCTTGTCTTCACAACCGCATGTACTCGAGTTCCAAAAGTAATTGCAGATTTTCGCAAGTGAACAGCCTGACCAGAAACAGCTTCATACACTGATAGAACCTGTTGAATAGCTTTTGCATTTTTATCATTTGCCAATGAGAAAAAAAGAATCATCTGCAAATAGAAGATGATTAACCACTGGACTTTGGTTGCTAATTTTAACCCCTTGAATCTTCCGATCTGTACTAGCTTGATGCATCATATGAGACAAAACTTCAGCACGTAGTATAAAGAGATAAGGAGATAGCGGATCTCCTTGTCTAATCCCTCGACTTGGAATGATTTTACCGCGTGGAGCACCATTTATTTGAACTGAAAACGTTACAGGCTGCACGCACATCATGATCCACTTTACCCATTTAGTAGCAAAACCCATTCTTGTCATTGTTTCCTCTAAAAAACGCCATTCCAATCTGTCATAAGCCTTTGTAATATCCATTTTTAATGCCATATAAGATCTTGACTGTCTCTTCCTAGCCTTGAGAGAATGATAAACCTCATGAGCAATGATTATATTATCCGTAATCATTCTCCCCGGTACAAATGCTGCCTGATTCTCAGAGATTATCTTAGAGAGATGTTGCTTTAGTCGATTGACCATAATTTTGGAGATGATCTTGTAACTTACATTGCAGAGTACTATAGGTCTTAAATCTCCCATTGTTACCGGCGATGTAATTTTTGGTATCAAGCACAGATTTGTGTGGTTTAATTCTTGATCCATTGAACCTTCTTCAAAGAACTTTTGTATTTCAGTAGTGATTGAGCCACCAATATCTGACCAGAAATGTTGAAAGAAAGCGCCAGAATTTTTTTTTTATAGACATTAATAGATAAGTTAAACCAATAACAAAATTAGTTATTAAGTTATTTAACTCTTTATTGTATTTGTTATCGGTATAATTATATATATCTTGTTATTAATATTGTTATCATGTTAATTTCATTATTATTAAATAACTGGTGAATATTATGTATAAATTAACAGAAATATTAGATGTATTGTTATTATATTACTACGTTAATATAATTATTATGTGAATATTTAATATGTTAACATGTTATATGTTTCATATACTATTATTAGTATGTTATCAATTTATATAATATGTTATTATATCTGTTAACACGTTAATCATATATAAAAAGACTAATATTTTTTTATTAAATAGATATATATACATACATAAAAAATTATAATTTTAAATCGATATATAATAATTTATATATAATAACTAATTTAACATGATAACGTAATTAGATAACTTTGTTGTTAATGCCAACCGAGTTTGATAAACGAGTTGTACGGGTATTTTCGTCCGTTTGCAGGAGAGATAACTAAATATAATTTTTTTTACCAGCTTTTTAATCTTTGCTTCGGGTCTTTTCAATTTTGACACTTAAACATTTGCATTAACATTCATATAAAAAAATAATTGTAAATTCCATTATGAAATTATTATGGGAAAATTAGAAATAAAAGATATTTTCAGTACTCTCTTATCCATATACACCTTTATTTTAGTAGGTACAATTGTGTCTAAACTACCCCCCCCACAATCATATATTTTAATATTTTATTTATTTGTAATATTTGTTTTAATATTAGTTTAAATATTTGGAAGGAAAAAATAAATATTTAAGGAAACAGAAAATTTATATTATTCTAAAAACGTAACAAAAAAATATTTACAAAATCTTTTTCAATATGTTATGCGAAATTTAGAAGGTGTTTTCTGCGGATTCTCTATGATCTGCGAGTTTTAGAACGTGTCTTTTGCGATTTCTATATGTTCTGCGATTCCGTAGAATATACACTCTGCATAATGTACGTGTTCTACGATTTCATAGAATATATATTTTGCATAATGTACATGTTCTACGAAGTTTAGAACATGTTTTCTGCGAGTTTCATAATTAGGATTTTTAGAACATCCT
Organism: Alliaria petiolata; assembly: GCA_020283515.1. NCBI lineage: Eukaryota > Viridiplantae > Streptophyta > Magnoliopsida > Brassicales > Brassicaceae > Alliaria > Alliaria petiolata. The sequence continues at coordinate 49,650,210 of JAHZTW010000001.1, forward strand.
TTCATCTTTCCACACCATTTCTTAACTATATATCTCTGTTTATGATTCATTCATATCTCTTCAAAAATCAATTGTTTAAACCAAAAAGAATTGGATAGATTTCACATAAATCTAGTGAGTTTATTGAATTTGTTGTTTGCTTTACCACAAATTAATATGTGCAAATTCTATTTAGGAGAATTGATTTTGAAGTGGGTATTACAAGATTTTGAAGACCAACTTTTTCATCTCTAAACAATTGATTCTAGAAAATAATCAAACATGTGGGCAAACGAAGAGGGTATATTATGTATTATAATTATATTTTAAAATTAATTAATAAAAGAGGGTATAATTGGATTTCAATTAATATAAAGATTAATTCACCAACAATTGCTTAAGAAGATATAGATGGACAAGAAAGTATTAAAAACATCCTGTGTTTCTAATTTTCCTAATTATATAATCTACCTGATTACGATATCGATATTGGAAAAACTCATTTTTATTTTACAAAATATACCTTATTTGATATTTTGATAAAATCATGTAATAAATAATCAGGGAAACACATAATCAAGTTTTGTTGGTCACCGTTTATTCAATGAAGACCACGTCTTTCATCTTCACAAGGCCATTAACTAATTTGTTGAAGAAAAGATGGTTTTGATTGGTATGGTAAGGCTCAAACAGCTTTTGGTCAGTTGAAGGCAGCCCCTGTTTTGGCCTTACCAAATTTTTAGGAGACGTCTATTGTGGAATTAGACGCATTTGGTTATGGCTTGGTAGCAGTTTTGATGCAGAACAAGCTTCATATAGCCTTCTTCAGCAATGGTTTATTAGATCGGGAACAATTAAAACCCGTTTATGGAAGGGAATTGATTGCTATCGTTTTATCAATACATAAATGGAAGCATTACCTCATGGGGAGATAGTTTATTGTCCACACAGATCAAAAGAGCGTCAAGTTTCTGTTGGATCAAAGGGATGTTTCGATGGATTATCAGAAGTGGTTGACCAAGTTACTGATCAGCCCTTTAATCGTTATATCCGTAAGAAGAAGAAGAATGTTGGAGAAACAGAATTAGAGGAGCTGGCAGCTGACGTGGAGGAGGGAAGCTGACATGTCCTATTTCTAGTCTTTTATCTCGCTTGTTACGTTTGTTTAAATAAGTCAGACTTAATTTACTTTTGGGTTATCGTTTGTTTTGGGGATTGAGAGAAAGTGAGACGGTGAGTCTTGAGACGGTGAGTCTTGAGGCGATACCCTGTTTAGGGGACTCGTGAGGAGTGATCGGATTTCTCCGTTGAGGAAGATCCGAGAACTCAATTCTTCTTTTGATCCTTGTATCCGATTTCAGATTTCAATAAAAGTACTCGTATTATTCAGCAAATTCGGTTAAGAGGGGTTCGAGGTTACAATCTTAACAACTGGTGCGTTTGTGATCCAGATCGAGTTTCGCGATGGTGTTGACAGGTGCGTCGGAAGAACAGATCGAGATCATGGATAAGAGTTTGGACGAATTGCAATGCCAGGTGTCAATTATCTCGACCGAGTGCAAATTATTGTCCAAGGCGAACACGGAGGTGAATCAGCGCTTGGGAAACGTCGAATCGCAACTATCTAATTCGCGATCGGAAGCTACCCAGCGTTTTGGCGTTTTGGAGCGTCAGATGACGTCAATTTCTCAGACGCTTGCCAGGATGGAGACAAATTCCTTTGCGGGTAAACCAAACGGCAAGGATATCGTCGGATCTTCAGATCCTACACCTCAGGTACCTTCGATTAACCCTAGCATGGATGTTGATGTAGAACCGCCAGGTTATCGGAAGGCTTCTAATGCGTTAGTCGAACGGAAAAATTTGCTTAAACGTATTGAGTTACCGGTGTTTGATGGATCAATGCCATATGGATGGATTTGCCGTGTGGAAAGGTTTTTCAGGGTTGGTCAGTACAGTGAGGATGACAAACTGGAATTGGTGTCCTTAAGTTTGGAAGGGCGTGTGTTAAATTGGTATAATGGTGAAGTTTTGGATACACTGTTTGCGAATTGGTCTCAATTCAAAGAGCGTATGTTAGCTCGTTTTGCGGTGTCGATTGATGATGAACCATGCAAGAGGTTATGCAGCATCACTCAGACGGGTTCGATTCAAGACTATATCAGTGAGTTTGAGGAATTGCACTCACAGGTTACTGGCATTGATGAGAAGAATTTGGTGAATCTGTTTTACAAAGGCCTTAAACCGGAGATGCAGGAGGTGATTAGGTTGAAGGAGCCTCGAGGATTGACAGAACATAAGGCTGCAGTGGTTAAAATGGAAGGGAGTATGTTTTGTAAAGTGGTGGGTGATTTTACTAAGCCTTTACAGGCGAACCGCAATCCCTCTTATACACCACTCAAGTCTACTTCTCGTTTCAATGGGCAGAGACAAACAACAATTTCACATGAGACTCCGAAGTTATTGGATCAAGCTAATCCTAAGTTTGGCGCTAGACCACGCTTGCATTTGACTGAAACTGAGCTCAAGTACAAGACGGACAATAAGCTCTGTTTCAAATGCCCGGAGAAGTGGTTTCGAGGTCATGTGTGCGTTAATAAGGAGTTACAGATTTTGACAGTGGTTAACGGGTATGATATGGAGGTCATTGAATCACATTGGGAGGACGGGATTGAGGAGGAAGAGGAAGCTGTCTCTCAAATGATGCAGCTGTCTTTACATGCTTTTCTCAGGATGGATTCTCCGACTACTACAAAAATCAGGGATAAGATTGGGAAAACTCCGGTGATTGTTATGTTGGATAGCGGAGCCACGCATAACTTTGTTACACCGGAAGTGGTTAAACGAAGTCGGCTAACTTTTCAGGCGAGTCATCACTTACAAATTTTGCTGGGCAAAGGGGAGACTGTACATGGATTAGGGGTTTGAACTGATGTGGAGTTCCAACTGCAAAATCTGTCGTTTCGCAGTGATTTTATTTCTCTGGACTTGGGAGGTGTTGATGTGGTTTTGGGAGTTCATTGGCTGCGAACGTTGGGGAAATGATTGGTGGACTGTGATTCACATGAGCTGAGTTTCCTATATGCAGGGGAGATGGTCACGTTGTATGGGGATCCGGAACTGCACTCGGTCAAAGTCTCGTTGAAATTTTTGGCTACTGTTCCAAGGATGCCCAACTAGAGTGGTGTTATTCGATTGGCATGTCAAGAAGTAACAGTGGTATCTCCTTCTCCGGTTCCGACAGTAATTTGTGAGGTGTTGCAGCAGTTTGAGGCTATTTTTGCAAATCCAGTGGGTCTTCCTCCGATAAGGGGGCATGAACACGCAATCGTACTGAAGCCAGACGTGGGTGCTGTGAGTGTGCGTCCGTATCGTTATCCTCAAGCCCACAAAGAAGCTATGGAGCTCATGGTCAAGGAGATGTTGGACTCCGGTATTATACGACCTAGTAAGAGTCCATTTTCGAGTCCAGTACTTTTGGTTAAGAAGAAAGACAATTCCTGGCGTTTTTGTGTTGATTACCGGGCTCTTAATCGCGCAACAGTGGCTGACAAGTACCCCATTCCAATGATTGATCAACTCTTGGACGAATTACATGGCGCGATTATTTTCTCCAAGCTTGATCTCTAAGCAGGCTATCACCAAATCCGAATGGAAGAAGAGGATATTAAGAAGATTGCTTTTCAGACTCATGATGGCCACTACGAGTTTTTCGTGATGCCGTTTGGGCTCACTAATGCCCCATCGACGTTTCAATCTCTGATGAATGAATTGTTTCGTCCGTATTTGGGGAAGTTTGTCCTCGTGTTCTTCGACGACATCCTTATATACAGCTCTAGTGACTTGGATCATGCGAGACATTTGACTGTGGTGTTGCGAATTTTTGCAGAGTATCGACTATTTGTTAACAAAAAGAAGTGTCTCTTTGGTCCGACACAAGTTGAGTATTTAGGCCATGTCATATCTGCTGAAGGGGTGGCCACTAACAACGCCAAGACTGCTTCCATGCGACTGTGGCCAACACCAAAGACAGTAAAACATTTGCGAGGCTTCTTGGGGTTAACAGATTATTACCACCGTTTTGTGAAGGGCTACGGTTCTCTTGCCAAACCGTTAACGGAACTATTGAAGAAAGATAAGTTTAATTGGTCTCCAGCGGCTCAAACTGCGTTTGATGTGTTGAAACAGACTATGCTCTCTGCTCAGGTGCTTGCCTTACTAGATTTTACAAAGATGTATGTGGTGGAATCGGATGCATTTGGGTTTGGTCTTGGTGCAGTCTTGATGCAGGATGGTAAACCGATCGCCTATTTCAGTCATGGGTTGACACCGAGGGAGCAACTCAAACCAGTGTATGAACGTGAATTGATGGCCGTAGTTATGGCTGTGCGTAAGTGGAAACACTACTTGATGGGACGCAAGTTTGTTGTTCATACTGACCAGAAGAGCTTAAAGTATCTGTTGAAACAGCGTGAAGTCAGTATGGAGTATCAAAAATGGTTAACTAAACTCTTGGGGTATGATTTTGAGATCCTTTTCAAACCAGGCATTGAGAATAAAGCTGCTGATGGTTTATCTCGAATGGCTCCACAGTTGTCCTCTCCGCTTCCGTCTACGTTATTATCTTTCACAGTTCCTGCTTCTATTCAACTACATGAATTATTTAAAGAAATTGACCAGGATGAGAAAATTCAGAGCATAATTCGACAGTGCCTGGAAGGTGTGTTACAAAAGGGGGAATTTACAGTCGCTGACGGGAAGTTGTGGTATAAACGTTGTCTTGTTATTCCTAAGACATCTGCTTTCATTCCGCTCATATTGTACGAATGTCACGATTGTCTCAGTGGGGGTCATTCATGGGTGTTAAAAACGGCAAAGCGGGTTCAACAGTTGTTTCAGTGGGACGGGTTATTTAAAACGGTGCACCGCTATGTAGCAGAATGCCAAATTTGCCAGACACATAAGTACTCGACGTTATGCCCTGCAGGTCTTCTCCAACCCTTACCTATTCCAACTTCGGTTTGGGAGGACCTTTCTATGGATTTCGTGGAAGGCCTTCCTACTTCATGTGGTATCAATGTGATCTTTGTGGTAGTGGACAGATTGAGTAAGAGCGCCCATTTCATTGGTTTGAAGCATCCTTTTCAGGCCATTGATGTGGCTAAAAAGTTCATTACCGAGATTGTTCGTCTCCACGGGTTTCCGAACTCCATCGTCTCGGATCGGGATAAGATTTTCCTGAGTACTTTTTGGAAGGAACTATTTCACCTTGCGTGTACAAAACTGAAGTATAGCACCGCCTTCCACCCGCAGACGGATGGGCAGATGGAAGTCTTAAACCGCTGTTTGGAAACATTTCTTCGGTGTTTTGCATCATCACATCCTCAGACTTGGTTTAAGTTCCTCTCGTGGGCCGAGTTATGGTACAACACATCCTATCACACTGCTTTGAAGACTACCCCGTTTCGAGTGTTGTATGGTCGCGATCCTCCGGGAATTCTGCGTTTTGAGCATGTAACTACAACTAATCTGGACTTAGAGGCAATGCTGTTGGAACGTGATAAGTTTTTGGTGCCGATTCAAGAACACTTGGTTCATGCGCAACAAATAATGAAGAACAATGCCGATAAGCACAGACGTGACTTAGAATTTGCAGTGGGTTCTATGGTGTTTCTTAAACTTCGGCCCTATCGGCAACAATCTGTCACCAAGCGTATTTGCCAGAAGTTGGCAGCTAAGTATTATGGGCCTTATGAGGTGATGGAACGTATTGGCAAGGCAGCTTATCGCCTGAACTTACCAAGTGAAGCGCGCATCCATCCGGTTTTTCACGTGTCCCAGTTGAAAGTTGTTCTTGGTAAGGATCATCAGGTTTCGCCATTACCCATGTTCTGTCCAAACGAGGAATCTGTTCTCATTGTTCCGGAAGATGTGATTGAGACGCGTTACAATGCTAGTGACAGCTTGGAGTTTTTGGTGAAATGGCAGGGTCTTGACACGCTGACAATTCGTGGGTGCTGGCCAGAGGGTTTCGCCAAGAATTTCCCGATTACAAGCTTGGGGACAAGCTTCGTTTCAAAGAAGGGGGTATTGATAAACCCTTTAATCGTTATATCCATAAGAAGAAGAAGAATGTTGGAGAAACAGAGTTAGAGGAGCTGGCAGCTGACGTGGAGGAGGGAAGCTGACCTGTCTTATTTCTAGTCTTTTATCTCGCTTGTTACGTTTGTTTAAATAAGTCAGACTGAATTTACTTTTGGGTTATCGTTTGTTTTGGAGATTGAGAGAAAGTGAGACGGCGAGTCTTGAGGCGATACCCTGTTTAGGGGACTCGTGAGGAGTGATCGAATTTCTCCGTTGAGGAAGATCCGAGAATTCAATTCTTCTTTTGATCCCTGTATCCGATTTCAGATTTCAATAAAAATACTCGTATTATTCAGCAAATTCGGTTAAGAGGGGTTCGAGATTACAATCTTAACAGTTACTTGGCATATGATTTTGAGATAGTGTATAAAGCGGCGGGTATTGAGATTTACAGTGGTGAGTGGGAGGCTGTTGTATTAAGGCAGACTGGTATTGCCTAAAAATCCGGCTCACATTTCCTTTGATACTGAATGAATATCATGATTCATGATCACTCATGCGTTTTTGAAGACTTTAATAAGAAGTTATTTTAATTAAAAAGACAAAAGTAATTATGGAGACTTCGTTATTTGGGAAGTTAATATCCATGGTTCATGATTCACAAGCTTATTGAGATTTTTATGCATAAGCAGTGGTTGGTACTCATAGTGAACCAATACAGAGAAGGGTCAAGAGGTTTTTCAGTAAAATGTTTTTTTTATTAGTTGACTCTGAAAATCGTCTCTTAATTAAGTTTTTATAAAATTTAAAATACAAAATTGAGACAGAGAGTTTTTTTTGAGTCAAGTGGTTTTCCTTTTCCCATGGATTATTATTAATCAAGTGATATTTTCCCTTCATTTTTCTTTTTGTTACCATTTCTAAGCCTTAGATAAAAGTCAGTTTCTAAGAATTTTCTTCGGAAAATAAGACAAAACATAGAATAAAATTCTCCAGTGTGAATGAGAGGGACTGGCTTGTTAAATTATAACCATTATATTATCCTGTGTATAAACGGCAAACAAGTTAATTTATTATCTATCAAATACTTTTCTTAATTTCGAAGAAACTAGTGTAATTGAAGGTGCGTCAAGTTCTGGTGAAACTTTTGACGTCTCAGTTTTTGTGAAAATGTATCTAGTTTTATCTGAACGACTGATGAGCCAAAGATTGTGGAATGGAGTGAAGAGACTTCATGCCCCTTAAAACTAAGCCAGATAATAAGGAAGAAGATATCTTTCAATTTACGAAAATCTTGAGGGCGAAGAGGCTTAAACTTCGGTTTAACGGTAGATACTTATTGAGTAGGTATATAGTTTTCATTTAAGTCTCTTTTAAATCCTGTTTGGTCGATAAGTGAAAAGGATGAAGACAAACTGATTTAGGAGATAGTATGAGTATGGTATAGGTTCACCAACAAGTCCTTCTCATATCCCACAGAAAATTATGTTCCACGTTTTGCATAATTTTCCGAATTGTTTTTCCAGAAATAAACGTTTGCTTGGTAACAAAAAAAAAACTAATCAAGCCATTTGATTAAAAACGAAATGACCAATCTATCTCTGTCTCATTTTTGTGTTTTTGGCTTTAAAAAAAAAACTTAACGAAGAGAGTCTTTCAAGTCAACTAATAAAGCCATTTGATTTTTAAACAAGCTCTTGATTCTCTCTATAATCTGTCCACTATTCCATCCATAACATTCATCTGTTGTTGTTCTCCTTGTCTTCACCACCTTCGTATAGATTAAAATATATCTCTGTGTGAGCTTTAAAATTTCTGGCGTATTTTTGTGTGTTCATTGTATTCAAATACAATAAACAAAATTTGTCCCATCAAAATAGTGAAACCTCAAATAGTTTGTTTATGAATTTTCCCCGATTCTCGCTTGCACTGATGAATATCCGGGGAGGTAAGCGAGCTACGACGGTTTTACTCTGTGGTGTTGTTCTGATTCAGCTGTTATTTGCTGCTCAAATCGATGCTCAAAGACCTAAAAGTCTATGGCAGACACTCAGTGGTGAGAGTGTTCTCACTTGATCTCTCTTTCTTTAAGCATGATTTTCCGAGAAAATAGGAGAAAACATGAAAAAGTGTACTGCTTTGTTTCTGAGAAAATAGGTGAAACGAGAGAAATTAGTACTTGGACTTTTCTTTTCTTGATACTGATGTGTAGTAGAAGTAGGGATAATTATAGATAGTAATAATTACTTTCGTCTCTTTTATTAAAATAACTGATTAACTTCTGATGACTTCTTTTTTGTCTCTTTTAGTTTATAGATAGTAACTTTGGTTTGGGCCTTGGGGGTTAAAGGGCAGATCCCAAATATAGAAGTCCAATAATTACTTTTGTCTATCATTTTAGGGGATTATTAAAATAACTTCTGATTTCTTTTCTGTTTTTTTGTCTTAAATCAGGTGATGCTCCTCTTGTGATTGCTCGAGGTGGGTTTTCTGGATTGTTTCCAGATTCGAGTTTGGCTGCCTACAGTTTCGCAAAGCAGGTAAGTGTGCCCGGTGCTGTTCTATGGTGTGATGTTCAGCTAACCAAAGATGGAGATGGAATTTGCTTCCCTGATTTAAAATTGAACAACGCTTCAAATATTCAAGAAGTTTACCCAAATCGCCAAAAATCTTACCGGGTTAATGGAGTCCCTACTCAGGCTTGGTTCACCATTGATTTCTTCTTGAGTGATCTCATGAATGTTTCTTGTAAGTGTTTATGACTCAAGTTTGTAAAGAGAATTTGTGTTTTTCATATACTTAGGCCCTGTTCACGAAACGAACAACACCTTACTTACAAATGTATCTTTTCTTTCTTTTCACATGTTGTAGTGCAACGAGGAATATCATCTCGATCAGAAAAATTCGACGGGTACCAGATTTTGACGGTTCAAGACGTAGCCACGCAGATAAAACCAGAAAGTTTCTGGTTAAATGTTCAGCACGATGCGTTTTACGCGCAACAAAGTCTTAGCATGAGCAGTTTTCTGATATCAGCTTCAAGAAGTGTTTCCATTGACTACCTCTCTTCCCCTGAAGTGAATTTCTTTCAGAAAATTTCTGGCCGTTTGGGGCCTAACGGACCGAAATTCGTGTTCCAGTTTCTTGAGAAAGAAGAATTCGAGCCGACAACAAACCGAACCTACGGTTCTATCTTGAGTAACCTAACTTTTGTGAAAATGTTTGCTTCAGGGATTCTTGTTCCAAAGTCTTACATATTCCCACTCGATGATAATCAGTACTTGCTTCCTCCTACATCGTTAGTTCAAGAAGCTCACAAAGCAGGATTACAAGTATATGTGTCAGGTTTTGCAAATGATGCTGATATTGCATATAACTACAGTTTCGATCCAGTGACTGAGTATCTATCGTTTGTGGACAATGGCGATTTCTCTGTCGATGGTGTGCTCTCTGATTTTCCCCTTACTGCATCTGCATCCATTGGTATGCAAAATCTCTTCTAGAAACACCATTTTGTCCTTAAAAACATTGCTCGAAATACTCAAAATCAAACATTTCATTTTCAATTTTCTTTCAGACTGCTTCTCTCACCTGGGCAGAAACGCTACAAAACAAGGTAATGATAATAATTACTTTGCATTTTTTCTTTTCTTACTTATTGACTTTATCATCAACCAAATGGTTCATGTTTCAGTGGATTTTCTTGTTATATCAAAAAATGGAGCGAGTGGGGACTATCCTGGATGTACAGACAAGGCATATGAGAAGGCAATCAAAGATGGTGCTAATGTTATCGACTGCTCGGTCCAAATGTCCAGCGATGGTACACCCTTTTGCTCAAGTTCGATAGATCTCGTGGGAAGCACATTGGTCGCACAAACACCTCTCAGAAACCGTTTCACAACTGTTCCTGAGATTAGCTCAGTTGATGGAATATACACTTTTAGTCTCACATGGCCTGAGATCCAGAACTTGACTCGTAAGTTTTCCTTCAAATTTTCCACTTGCTTCAGACAAATGCTAGTCTGTTCTACAAACTAGTTTAAAACCTTTGTTTCTACTCATACTCCCCTAGGCTCCTAGATTAATATGACCACTTTAGAAATCACATAACTTGTGAGTTACATTAACTATACTCACATCTTTTTGTGCAGCTGCTATTTCAAACCCCTTCAAAGAATCCGCTCTGTTTAGGAATCCGAATGAGAAAAATTCTGGGAAGCTTATTTTGCTTTCTGATTTCTTAAACATGGCAAAGAACTCTACTTCTCTCTCCGGTGTTTTGATCAGTGTAAAAGTGAGTTCTCGTACCTCTTAATCTTAAGATTAACAATCAGACTGGGACGGCTTCTAATGACCAGGCCACTTTTCTTTTTCTTTTTGTTTGTGTCCTTTAGAATGCAGTGTACCTAAGAGAGAAGCAAGGGCTTGACGTGGTTAAAGCGGTTCTCGATACACTCACGGAAACTGGTTACAGCAATGGAACAACCACAAAAAAGGTCATGATTCAGTCAACGAATAGTTCGGTTCTTGTTGACTTCAAGAAGCAGAGCCAGTACGAGACTGTCTATGAAATTGAAGAAACCATTAATGATATTCTTGACTCTGCTATCGAAGACATAAAGAAATTCGCTAACGCTGTTGTCATCAGAAGATCATCAGTATTTCCCTTCCCTGATGGGTTTATCACTAGGCAAACCAATGTTGTGGAGAGGCTGCAGAAGTCTCGACTCCCGNATAAAGAAATTCGCTAACGCTGTTGTCATCAGAAGATCATCAGTATTTCCCTTCCCTGATGGGTTTATCACTAGGCAAACCAATGTTGTGGAGAGGCTGCAGAAGTCTCAACTCCCGGTTTATGTGGAAGTGTTTCAAAACGAGTTTGTATCTCAACCATATGACATCTTCGCTGATGCAACCGTTGAGTTAAACTCATATGTCAATGGAGTCGGTATCAATGGAACCATCACCGAGTTCCCTTTCACAGCTGCAAGATACAAAAGTAAGTAGCCCAAAACTTATACCAAATGTCTTAAAAATTCCTAACTTTGTTTCTCTTCTGCAGGGAATCGATGTTTGGGCAGAAAAAAAACTCCACCTTACATGTCCCCTGATCAACCCGGTGGCCTCTTAACTATTATAAGTCCTCCGACCATACCTCCAGCCCAAGCTCCAGACTCGGTTTTCACAGATGCTGATCATTACAAACAATGTAGTCAACCGTTTAGATGTGACAATCAGGGCGGTCTCTTGTACCCTTTTTGGATACTTGGCAGAGAAGAGTGCGGCCACCCGGAGTTCAAGCTCAATTGTAGCAGTGGGTTCGCAGAGCTTACCATCTTGTCCGTGAAGTTCAGGATCTTAAGGGCAAACTATGACTCTCATAAAATAAGACTCGCCAGATCGGATTATATGGACAATCTCTGTCCCCCAAACCCACCAAATACACCATTCTACCAAAATGCCCTTGAATTGGATCCTGGCACCGAGCAGCTAACAATTTTATATGGCTGCCAAAACTTATCATCTCTTATTTCTAGCAGCGTATCTTACAATTACGTAACAGACTTTCAATGTAAGGATGATGATAGCGAAGGTGTAACAAACTAATACATTGTGAGAAACAGCTCGTCTGCTTTATTCTACGGGAGGGTTGGCATTGACTACTTAAAGAAATATTGCAAAACAGACGTCAGTATTCCTATTTCCGGATCAGCGTTACACACTCTGCATTCAGATAATATAAAGAAGACTCTTGAACAGGGTTTCGATCTTGTACTTAAACAAGACTGTTCAATGTGCATAGAATCTAAGGGTGCTTGTGGATATAACCAGATTTCAAGTGGAGTTGTATGCTACTGTAAAGATGGGACCCATGGCTATAAATGTGGTTCTGGAAAGAAAATTCACGGTAAACCATTATCTTCTCTCATTTTGTTCTTTTATTTTCTTCCGCTTCTAGATCAAGTTTGGTTCCATTCTGACAAAATTTTACTTGTTGAACGGTTGAACAGGGTCTTTGGTCAAAAAAATTCTCAAAGGTTTGTTTTCTGGCAAGATAGATTTTGAACTGTTTCCGACTCCTAGATTAAAAATGAAGTTATTTAACTATAAAATTTTCTCTGATTTTCTAGTTTTGAGTTCAGTAGCAGGCATTGTTCTGTTCATGATCTTATTATCATTGCTTCTTCGTTTTCTACGAAAGAGAGAACTCCGACTGAGACAACAGAATGTGAAGTCCCTCATTCCACTAAAACACTACACTTATGCACAAGTGAAAAGAATTACAAAGTCATTTGCAGAAGTGGTTGGGAGAGGCGGATTTGGAATTGTTTATAAAGGAACCCTTTTTGATGGTCGTATGGTTGCGGTGAAGGTCTTGAAAGATTCAAAGGGTAATGGTGAAGACTTTATGAATGAAGTTGCAAGCATGAGCCAAACTTCTCATCTCAACATTGTTTCCTTGCTTGGGTTTTGCTCTGAAGGTTCTAAACGAGCAATTATATATGAATTTTTGGAAAATGGGTCTCTTGATAAATTCATCTCAGGAAAAACCTCGATGAATATGGATTGGACGACACTATATAGGATTGCGCTAGGAGTTGCTCGTGGTTTAGAGTACTTGCATCATGGCTGCAAAACAAGGATTGTACATTTCGACATAAAACCGCAAAATGTACTCTTAGATGACAATTTTTGCCCCAAAGTTTCGGACTTTGGCCTCGCTAAGCTCTGTGAGAAGAAAGAGAGCGTCTTGTCATTGCTGGACACAAGAGGTACAGTAGGATATATTGCACCAGAAATGATTTCTAGAGTTTATGGGAGTGTGTCTCACAAGTCAGATGTGTATAGCTATGGAATGTTGGTTCTGGAGATGATTGGTGCAAGGAACAAAGAGAAAGCTCATCAAGACTCTGTTTCTAACACAAGTTCAATATATTTTCCTGAATGGGTATATAGGGATCTTGAATTAGGAAAGTCCAGAAGACTTATTGAGAATGGAATCAACAACGAAGAAGATGAGATAGCAAAGAAGATGACTTTGGTTGGTTTGTGGTGTATTCAGGCTTCCCCATTAGATCGCCCTCCCATGAACAAAGTTGTAGAGATGATGGAAGGAAGCTTGGATGCTCTTGAAGTCCCTCCTAGGCCTGTTTTGCAAATTCCCACGGCAGCTCTTCCAGAATCTTCAACATTTTCAGAGGATATCTCGGTTTTAGCAGAAGGATGATCCAAGAAGCCTCCTTAGAGTTTATCAAAGCAAGAAAGCATCGACACATTTATTTTTCAAGACATATCATATATTGTCGACATCCGGACTAAAAAATGGGAAATTATGTTAAATTATGATTTTCGGGTTTTATTATCCTAAACTAGTTAATATAGCTTTCTAGTGCGATAAAACGTTCGGGCCTTACACCCAAACATGATTCTCCAACCTAATACGATCTGGATTTTCAACATATAAGATGTAATATTTGATTCTGCAATTGTGTAGTCAAATATGCGATTCCCCAATTCTAACATCAAAATGTGAATTCGCAGTTTCAAAACTCAGATTTCGGGTTATCCATGGTTTTGTCATATTTTTGTGGGCAGTTTTCGTTGCTCCTTAGATTTCTGATGAGTGATCTGACCGAAGGAAAATGGTTGACCTTGAAAAAGGCTAATCTTATGAAGTTCTTACTTAAATGTTCTCTTAACTTATCAAATACAACAAGAATTTGGATTGTATCCATGTTAGTTTGATGACAGTCGGGAGTGTATTTGTCTGAGTCATTGCTAAAACTTAAGGCTTGTTCTTGTTCAAACATCCATATTTTTTTAAAATTTTAGACAAAACATATATTCTGAACACTTGATTTAGTATGAATAGAGAATAGAACACTTGATATATATGTAAGTGAATACTTTACAACCTAATGTCTTTAACGATGGTGGTACTGGTGAAGAGCTGATCAAGTTATTGACATATAGTCTCCTGCGTCCTCTTTCGGCCTCAACCCCACTAAAAAAAAAATTCCATTATTATCTAAACCACACAAAAAAAAAAAAAAAACCAATGATTTATCTACTTCATGTTTCCAAAAAAATGTTTTTTGGGGAAAAGAGGAAAACCCATTGTGGTCAACTAATAAAGACATGAATCAATGATAAAAAAGACTCCAAGTCTCTCTGTATCCGTCGGGACCATCGTTATCCTTCCTTTACTTGGACGTCCTTCACCGCTTCCACTTGCTCGGTCCTTACAGTCTCTCTCTTTTTGTTGAGCCATTGCTCAAATGCCCCTAATTCTTAAACAAAAATCTATCTTATCCTAAAATAATCTACATACACTTTTGGGTTCCAATTCCCTTTTAATGAAACGTATATTTCTCATTTTGCCCTTTTATGATTCAACCCAATTAATTTAAGAGAAATTGTAAAATATAACTATCAATAATCTGACAATTAATCGACCAAAAAGTTAAAAACATGACACATACTATTTATAACCAAAAGACGTTTTTGCCATTCTCTAATATTTGTTTACAAGTTATATCGATAACACCGATGACGAAGATGATGATAACAGTGATAACGGAAGCGGCGACGATAATGATGACGGTGGTGACCGTAACGTATGGCGACGGCGGTGATAATAGCGACGGTGACGACGATAACACTGGTGGACGGCAGCGACGATAACGCTGGTAAACGGTGGCAACAATAACATTAACGATAATGCTGGTGACGGTTAGTTAAGTAGTTATCGAAATAATTTTGTATAACTTGTAAAGTTAACATAATTAATTAATCAATAATTCATAATTTTACAAGATTATAAGAATGTTAGCACGATGAGTATCACGATAATAAAGTTAATATGATAGTTTTATGCTATGATAACATATTTAATACAATATTTTCTATGATATGCTAATTGGGTTAACACGTTAACTGCATGATAACAGTGTTGGAGATTGGTTGAACCTCAAATAAACAGTGTAGAGGACTGTTGATGGACAGTGTTTCCAATATATTGTGATATCATAGTAGTTAGCATGATAATAAAACCGTTGTACATTTTTTTTTGCTGTTAAATGATAGGGATAAAAGCATCCACATTAGGAAACTAAAAACCCCTCCACCTAATTTTCATTCAACTGTCGCCAGATTCTTCATTTGTCCATTATCTAGGGTCACAAGTTAAATTCATCCATTTAATTTAATCATTAAAATAAAATAAAAAAATTGACCAATTAAAAAAATTAACTAAACGGTTCATTAATGCTTTTACGCCAAGAGATCTGGGTTTCGATTCCCAGAAAATGCGATTTATGCAGATTATTAGAGGAGGCAAATCAGATAAGGAAAATTTCCAGAACGGTGCAAGTAGAGCTATTTGTGGTGGGTCTGCATATGTATTGTAGATCTTTGTGGAATAGATAAATTGTCTGTTAAAATTTATCCTTGTAATTGTACTCATAATATTTGAGATGGAAAAAAAATCAGTCACCACCTTCCTTGCTTGTTATGTATGCCGAGATTGTCGTCGCTTTTTCTCGCCATCCTCCGCCCTATACTCCATTTAAATCACATCTTCCAAATCAAGGTGCATTCAGGTGTCGATAATTGTTGCATTTTACCAATTATAGTTGTTTAATCGTAGCGAATCGTAAGTAGATTAGAAAGATTATAGCCCGAAATTATCCAATTTGATTTGCATTGATAGGAAAACTAGGTACAACTGGTATTACCGAGTAAAATGGTATAACTGGTAGAACATGTACTAATAATTGAAGTTGCTAATTGAGTTTTTCTTTCTTTTAACAGAAGACAATGAGCAACAACATAAACATATATTATGAATGGGAGATCTTAAAGACCGGAGATGAGTATATATGAAATTCTAAATATCACATCTACGGTTTATCGTTTATAACATCTATTGAAGAGATAACATACTCAGTGTTAAAAGGGTGCCAAGACGAAAATTATAACACTGGTTTGAGAGCAATACTAGTAATGAACCTTAATTTTTGTTTGATTTTGTATTTCTTTGACACTCTTTGTTTTGTACCACAAAGTTATAAAGTATAAATGGTACAACTGGTATTACTGTTTGAATTTGCTAATTAAGGGTTTCAATTGGATTTGCATTTTTTTATTAGAAAAACGAACAAACAATACGAAACAAACAAATATACGTTATATAAGTAACTACTAAATATAAAATGTATTAAGTAGGTAAAATAAATTTATAGCATAATGGTTTGTTACTATAGTATTAGCACAACAAATACTTTATACTTTTATAATCACTTTGTTAATATTAACCACCTTAGGATGCAAAAGATACAAAAATGAGCTTCAAGACATATTAAAACTAAATAAAAAATTAATTTTATGGCTAGGTGTAACCAACTAAAAGTGAAAACACCAAAAAATATAGATATTTGCAACTTGGTATAACTAGAATTTTGTGGACAACTATGTAATTTTGGCGAACCCTATTAAAACAAATGCATGTGTAATTTGGCGGTGTACATGTGTTTTTTTCTATCTCTTTCATTTATTTTAAGTATAATTTTGGGCTAAATAAGTTCAAATTATGTCTTTTTGTTTTCCCCAATTTATGAAATTTTTAGGGTTTCATGTTTTCTACATCGCCTTTTCCTCCTCCATGAAATCCGGGTTTGTTCTTGATTTCAGGATTGTTCCTTTGCGTTTGTTTCTGGATTTCAAAATAGTTTTTTGTTCATGGGTTTGAATTTTCTGGGCTTTGGCATTTCTAATTTTCTGGGCTTTGACATTTCTAATTTTTTGAGTTTTTCCATTTAGTAATACTTGGCAATACTTGATACAACTGCATTTACTAATACTTGCCAATACTTTGTACAAATGGAAGAGGGAAACTATGTGATTCCAACTGAAAAACAACGACACCTCTTCCTTGGCATCTAGCGTGTTCCAAGGATCGCTGAAATGAAGGATATGAGATTTCAAGACGCTGTTTTTTGATGAGCTTAAAGAGAAGGTTCTGAAACTTCAGACCATGGTGTATGCAGAAAAGGAGATGAAGCTAATGATTGGATTGCTTGTTGGCCTTGCTTCGGTTGACATCTTATTTCTTATCTACATGTTTAAGTAGATAAATTGGAGGATCTTAGTTTCTTAATTTGTGTCCCTATTTGATACTTTATGTTTTGTACAACTACGTAAAACTTGTTTTTAGTAATGGTACAACTAAGATCTAGTCCTTTTAAAATTGCATATTCTTGTTCATAGTTTTTTATTTCATGATTATCGTACGAGTCTTATGTAACGAGCGAACCTTGCCAACACAATCTGTGGTCCAGTGATAGGAGAGACTTGGGAATGTGTTAACAGCACTCCCTCTGAGTTTGAACTTCACTGGAAACAATGTCACAATTGTTGTGGGCACCTCATGGGGATTTACATGGCTCCCCCCATGGCCCCGAGATTAGTCAGATCTCATGGCCTGTTGACCCGAGAAACCAGCTAGAGAAAAAAGACCCCGCGACCTGGCTCGGAGCTCATGGTATCCGTTGAATTGGATCACCCGAGTTACCAAAAAAAAAGCGAACCTTAAACAAGTTTTAATCAAACTTCAGAAGTTCATACTAATACCTAAAAATTCAAGTAGTATGAATTCAAATTCAAATCTAAATCCAAAAACACAGTTTATCCTAAGAAATACCAGTAGTACAAAACCAACAAATCCAAACAACACATTTAATTTATCTAGTATCTCCAACGCTTTCACAATAAAACACATTGTAGAAAGCTTGATTTGCTTGGTATACTATGTGGGATAAAAATACATCCTCTAAGGGTTGCAATGATTGTGTCTCCTCCTTGGAATCTTATAATTCAAATTCAGTTAGTACCAAATATTAGCAAGTGTTACTACTTTTTCGTTTCACAATTTTTGAAAGTTAGCAAAATTTGGTTCTTGGATCCTTTTGATTTTGGGTTTTAATCGGTTAGATACGAATTGGTCTGGTACGATCCAATGGGATATGCAATTTTTATAAGTTTTGAAGGGCAACCAAGTAATCAACCGCTTTGTTTAGATCAAAAATAAATAGAAAAGAAATTGCGTTCATAATGGAAGCATATGAGAAATGACTGAGAAATAGAGATTTTCCAGCCATTGATCCCTTTTTGTTTGTGTTGGATGTGTACTAGTACACATATGCATAAAAATCGGACTCGAAAACCCGAATCAGAACCGACCCGAAATAACCGGTTCAGATCGGTTTTGGTTATTAGCTTCTTACTCGACCGGGTCCTGAGTTTCAGAACCATGGGTATCGGTTCGGTTCCGGTTCTTACCCGGAATCGATCGGGTACCTGGAATTTTTTTTTCTTAGTTACCCTTAAAAAGTTGTAATCGAGTGAGGATTTTGCGTAGTGATTTTTCGACGAACCAAACGGTTCCTGAAGTCGATCTACATACGATTTCGAAGGTCTCACAGTCAGCTATTCAGATCTTCTTTCTGTTACCGATTACGATGTATATTCTATCCGCAAATAAGTTTGCAAGTTGACGAAAATTCATTGTTTCTAAAAATTTTCTGTTTTTATGTTCGGGGAATTGGTTACATTTCAGGTTTTCGATTACAATTTCAACTACTTCGGATATAATTGGGTAAATAAACCGAACTGAACCGAAACCATATTAGAACCGATTTTTCGGGATTTAAACGGTTCTCAGAGTTAAGAACCGAACCTAACCGGAACCGATAGGAGCCAAACCGAACCCGAATCGAAAACCTTTCGGTACCTATATGGGTATAAAATCCTCTGATCTGAAAGTACCGGAACCGATCGGATCCTACCCGGAACCGACTCGAATACCCGAATGACCAGGCCTATGTACTAGGAATTTACTCCGTTTTAATAACTAAAACTAAATCGAGAAACATTAGGTAGGTTAGTACTTTAATCGGCTAATATGTAAGCCTCTAGGCGAATGAAAGAGTTTCATGTTTAAGGGATTTTAGAGACTTGAGGTGAGGTACAGGGTTTGCTGTTTTTGGGTTTCAAAGGGGTTTTAAGCCTTCTATGTTTCTCATTTGTCTAATTCATCTTCTCTCATGTAAATCTTCTTAAAGCTCTCGATCCGCTTGAAGCTCAAGCTTCTTGGTTAGTGACTGATTAGGCGTTCGTGAGCTCCTGGCAGGGATGTAAGGTCTCACTACAAGAAATGAAGCTAATACCGAAGGCCAAAACCGTTGAAAATACCACATCCGTTTATATGGGAATTGAACTTGTGCACTTGTTTCCTGAAACCAAGGTTTCCGGCCAAAATCGATATGCTGAGCGGTCTGCGTCTTCTCTCCAATATATCGTACATTTATCGATGCACACGTCTATTATCTGATACGACAATCCAAGACCGGCTACCAGTTTCTGTATCTCATAATATGAACCTGGTGAAATATTATCTTCAGGCAATATGTCTCTTACAACATCAGCTATCACATCCACACAATTCTCAGGTAAATTGTGATATGTCGTTATGGTCATCAGCCTAAATGCAGATGATAAATGCAAAAGTTTATCTTTACATCCTTTGTATAAGGGATGCTTAACTGCATCGAACATATCAAAAAATCTCCGCGCTTTTAAATTAGGTTCTTCTACTGTATTTCCATCCAAAACATATGACGGTATACTTTCCAGAAATACATCGTTCACCATCATGATCTCAGAAGTACCTATGTTTTCAACTTCCGTTCTAGGTTCCTCAAACCTATCAACATACTATCATAATTCACCATTGAATCATTTTCTCCATGCATATACCAAATCTTGTAACCCAGCATAAACCCTCGCAATAGGTGTTTCCGTACTGAAGACACCGAAATAAATCTATAATTTTGACATTTAACACATGGACAATACATGTTACCATATTCCAATGTACGCTCCTGGTTTGATGCGAACTCCGTGAATTTTGGCTGAAACCTTTTGCAAACTCATCTGTAATTACGCCCGTCTCTTGATAAGATTTGTCCATTCAAAAGTGAAAATAATAAAGGATCTGGAGAAGACATTTTTATTTTTTAAAATTTTTTTATAAAAGCTAATTTGTGACAAAAACTCGAAAATGGTTGGGGAGAAAGGTAGATAATTTTGTGGAATTATAGAGGGTGGTGGTGAAATGTGATGGGTATTTATAACAAAATATCCGATGAATTTCCGAAGGTTTTATAAAACCACAACAGCTATAATAACGGTATATTAACGGTTATATTAACGCCGGATTTAACCATGTTTTCTTGTAGTGTCCGTCACAAAGATAGATCCGAACTAATAAACCTTATTGTGTCGTTTTTTTCTCTCAATCTCTCTGTATTCTTATTCTAGCACGAATACAATATGTGATCGTCTTTCTCTTGCGATTCGAAGGTGCATGAGTGTGATACAAGTTTCAAGAACGATTCCCTCCCCTGAAGGTGAAACCAGTGGTGATGTTCCCACACGGAAAAAAATCTCGTACCAGCCAAGTCCTTGTTTAAAGCACAAGGAATATGGTAAAAAAAAGAGAAGATTAAAAACAAGACCAGACAAGAAGTTAGTGATAGGATGGGAAAATTTCCCGAATGGAAACGAACCAATATTCTGGAACCCGAATCCAAACCCGAACCAAAGTATAAAATAATGTCAAGAGAATAGAACTTTCTCTACCGATTTACTTGAACTTAAAACATGTACTGATTTATAACATGAGTGCTCCAAGGCCTGTTTTGCAGCAAATCACAGTAGCGCTGCTTTTTGGATCTCCAAGGTACTAATATAGTAATATATGAACCTTCAAGTTTTTGGAAAGAAAATTGCCGTAAAGGTCATACACTAGAGGAGAAATTCTAAATATATATAATGTTATTTGCACAACAAATAGAGAACATGTATCAGTAGTATACAAATTCAAAAGTTGCAATATAATTTCATGACAGGTGATACAAAAGATGGAGTATGTTTGTTAATACACATTCTTTTGTTGTTTTCTTGTTATTCATATCCAAGGAAAAAGGAGGACCCAATAAGTCAACTAATAAAGACGTGAAAAAAAAAGACTACACGTCTCTCAAGTCTTTCACAACCTTCACCGTTTTCACTTGCTCCTTACAGACATTTGTTTTTTTGTTTCCTCTTAAGTCTTAACACAAAACAGACGGTTCAGTGATCTCAAACAATTCATGTACTATCTCCCTACTTCTTGTCTGGTCTTGTTCTTTCTCTTATCCTTTTTCCACCATCTTCCTTGTGCTTCAAGTAAATGGGAGCAGCTTGATTTACAGTCTCTGCCATTGGAATAACTTCACGGGACAATCAATCGATTCACTATTATCTTCCTTTGCCCGATGGGAGAAACTCGCCAGCCAAACACTCTGTATCTCGCCTTCGTCTTTTTCTTCACACTGGCTATAGCTACACGAACCACCACTGGCTCGGTCAACTGCCGTTCACTCTCTTACCCAACTAGTTACTGGATCGAATTCGACTGCTCGGAGTATGGGACTGCCAAAATCGGCGAATTCCATGTAGATGAAGTGACGGACGCAAACATCTACGTGAATATCCCGCCGATGTGCGAACGCAAGATCGGCAAAATCGAACAGCTCTTCCGGGAGAATTTAGCTCCTTCGAATTTAAACACGATTCTCGTCCGGGGATGCAACGAATCATCGAATAATTGTGTAACTAATCCAACATTATTCAGAGATCAATCAAATCTCTGAAGATGTATGTCTCCAGTGAGCTGTTTGAACGGAGCGACGACCACAACGACCGATGTGATGAGTGTGGGAGACGTTGTTAACGGGAGCGGATGTAATAAGTATTGGTTCTCTTCGATTCTGACTGAGTCGAGTACTACTACATCAGAAGTTTCGTACAATTTGGGTCGACTCAAGCTCGATTGGTGGCTTGAGGAAGGTTGCAGTAACACGACTTGCTCGAAAAAGGCGAACTGTACGCAAGTCAGTCTCCCTGACAGCAGATTAGGCCATCGGTGTACTTGCCTCGACGGAATTCACGGCTACTACGCCTACGACATGTATGGTGATTGTAGCCAAATAGAGTTAAATCGCGAAGGTTAGTTTGCTGGCAAATTAAATTTTGAACTGTGTTCGATTCCTAGATTTAAAAAGAAATTATCACTCAACATTTTCTCTGTTTTTATAGTTCTAGTTCTGGGTTCAGTAGCCGCCTTTGTTCTGATCATGGCCTTAGTATCATTGTTTCTTCTTTATATCTGGAAGAGAGAAATGCGACAGAGACAACAGAACTTGAGGGCCCTCATTCCACTCAAGCACTATACTTATGCGCAAGTGAAAAGAATTACAAAGTCATTTGCGGAAGTTGTTGGGAGAGGCGGGTTTGGAAATGTTTACAGAGGAACTCTTTCTGATGGTCGTATGGTTGCAGTGAAGGTCTTGAAAGATTCGAAGGGTAATGGTGAAGACTTCATCAATGAAGTTGCAAGCATGAGCCAAACTTCTCATGTCAACATTGTTTCCTTACTTGGTTTCTGCTCTGAAGGTTCTAAAAGAGCAATTATATATGAATATTTGGGAAATGGGTCGCTCGATAAATTCATCTCAGGAAAGACCTCGATGGATATGGATTTGAAGACACTGTATGGAATTTCCCTAGGAGTTGCTCGTGGTGTAGACTACTTGCACCATGGCTGTAAGAAAAGGATTGTACACTTCGACATAAAACCACATAATATTCTCTTAGATGACAATTTTAGCCCCAAAGTTTCAGACTTTGGTCTCGCTAAGCTCTGTGAGAAGAAAGAAAGCATCTTGTCATTGATGGAGACAAGAGGTACAATAGGATACATTGCGCCAGAAATGATATCTCGAGTTTATGGAAGTGTTTCTCACAAGTCTGATGTGTATAGCTATGGAATGTTGGTCCTCGAAATGATAGGTGCAAGGAAGAAAGAAATAGTTGATCAAAACTCTGAATCGAACGCAAGCTCAATGTACTTTCCAGAATGGATATTTAAGGATCTTGAGAAGGGAGACAATGGAAGCTTTATCGAGAATGGAATTAGCAGTGAAGAAGAGGAGATATTGAGGAAGATGACATTGGTGGGTTTGTGGTGTATTCAGTCTTCCCCATCAAACCGCCCACCGATGAACAGAGTGGTAGGGATGATGGAAGGAAGCCTTGAAGCTCTTGAAGTGCCTCCGAGGCCTGTCTTGCAGCAAATTCCAACAGCGCCGCTTTCTGAATCATTTTGGATTTCTGAGGAGAGCTCAATGGCTTCTGAGGTATTGTTATGCTCTACAGATTGAAAGCTGGAACCTTCAAGTATGTGAAAATACTTGCCGTGAAAGTCATACTTTAGTGGTGAAAATCTAAAATAATTATGTCTGTAATTAAATGTTATTTGTATAGAGCACATGTATCAGTATAAAAGAACACAATTCAAAAGTTGCGATATAATTTCGTGACAGTGATATAAAAACTAAGTATGGTTGTTTATACAACAAACCTTTCCCCACACGCTGGAAAAAAGTATCCTATGATTTCTGTACCTTCCACTCATCCTTGAATCTTTCTCACTCTGTGTAGTAACAAAAACAGGGCCCCCAATGTTAGGATCTTCTTACTGCAGACTCGCAAGTCGCAAGGATATTGTTCAACTTCCAAATATTCAAGAGGTGAAAGTCTTATTGAGTTAAGACTATAACGCGTTTGATATATCAGTGAGACTTTCAACTTAAGCCTTTCTATTTAAATTGTTGACTTTTTCCAGTCTCTTAACGGTAAATACTTACTCAACAGAGAGACTTTTAACTTTAACAAAAAAAAACTTTAACAGAGAGTTTTAACGAAAGTATTTGACGTTGCTAGTGAAAAAGCTAGTCAGATTGTTGACTTTTCTAGTCTCCCAAATATATGGTCGATGAGTCAAAGGATGAAAGCCAAACAGATTTAGGAGATATGATAGCAAAATATAATTCCTTTTTTTGCCTCATTTTCCAAGAAAATTCTTACGAATTGACGTTTAGATTATAGTATATCAACAAAGGTTTTAGAAAAGGTAACAAAAGAATTGCAAGGCAAATATTATTTAGCTTGGAGATCACGCCAAATAAAATTAAATCAGAAATAAAATGTTTAATCGGCAATGGAAATCATGGCCCGTTTTGGTAAAGAAAAATCATCGTACCCTTAATGCGATATTCTCTTTAGGTTCGACTCTGACCATTTTCGTGTGCAAACGTAGTTGACCATTTCGATATTCTAGAAGTTGACCAGCGTAATGGTGGCATTGTGGTGCGGAAAACTCAATCTAGCGTTGGCAACGGAGAGTGGAAGCCGCTGGTTCTGGTTCAGTTCACGTGGAGCCCTCGCTCATTATCATCATAGCCTCACAAGCAATGGCAGCACAAAGATCAGCACTCAGCTTGGGCAACACGCAACCGGGGCGCAAATGGACGCAGAATCCAATCGTAAGACGATACAGAACATTTTCTTCAAGTGTTTGTCAGGATACAACTATTGGGACATTCGATTGGTTTTGCAATCAAGGGAAGTCGAGAGAAGCTATAGAGGTTTTAGATTACTTGCAAAATAATGGTTATGCTATGGATTTGATTAGACTTTTAAGGTTAGCGAAACTATGCGGTGAACCAGAAACTTTAGAAGAAGCAAAGACTGTTCATCATTGCATCGTTTCTCTGGTTTATCCTTCTCATGTTAGCTCTCGCAACGCAATAATCGAGATGTATTCTGGTTGCGGATCTGTTGATGATTCATTGAAAGTGTTCGACGAAATGCCTGAGAAGAATCTGAAGACTTGGTGTGTTATGATGATGTGTTTTGTCAAGAACGGATACGGCCAAGAAGCCGTCGAT
>JAHZTW010000001.1:49725047-49768804 GCA_020283515.1 Alliaria petiolata
TAATGTCACAACTCAACATTGGTATTTATAGAGATAACACAACTTTGTTATTTCTATTTCTATTCCTAATGCTAATAGGAAACTAACTCTTTCCTATTCTTATTAGTAATAGAAGATTTCCTTTTTTCTTGAAGCTTATCCAACATTCTCCCTCTTAAGCTTCAATCTTGTCTTTGACATGTCTTGAACTCCGATTAAGCTCCTCATTTCACCGAACTTGATTCTAGCCAACGCTTTGGTTAGAATGTCCGCCTTTTGTTCAGTACCAGGCACGTGTTCAACATCCACAACTTCCCTTTCAATGCACTCTCTTATGAAATGATACCTCTTGTGTATGTGCTTACTTTTTCCATGAAACACCGGGTTCTTTGTAAGTGCTATTGCGGATTTGTTGTCTATCTTGATGATGATCTGCTTAGCTTTCCATCCTGTGATCTCGCCAAGTACATCTTGTAACCATATAGCTTGTCTAGCCGCTTCCGTTGCTGCCATAAACTCAGCCTCACATGATGAAAGAGCCACCGTGTCCTGTTTCTGCGAATACCAAGTGATTGGTGAAGAGCCGAAGTAGAAGATGTGTCCAGTAGTACTTCTACCGTCATCTGGATCGATGTTATGGCTGCTATCACTGAAACCAGTGATCTCCCTTGAGCCTTCTCGATTAAACTTCAAACCGTATGCCATGGTTCCTTTTAGATAGCATAAGATTTGTTTCATCACATCCCCATGAGATTTGTGAGGACTTTGCATGTATCTACTTGCTACACCGACCGAGAATGCAAGGTCTGGTCGTGTGTGCAGCAAGTAACGCAAGCAGCCAACGTTTCTTCTGTATGTGGTGGGATCAATCTCTTCTTCTTCTAGTGCCTTTGAAACCTTCAAACCAAACTCCATTGGAACATGAGTTGAGTTGCATGTTTCAAGACCAGCTTCTATAAGGATTCGTCTTGCATAAGCTTCTTGTTTAATCTCTATTCCATCGTCTCCTTGATACACTTCCATACCAAGATAATATGTAAGCTTACCAAGGTCAGACATCTCAAATTTGGTTGACATTCCATGCTTGAAGTCGCTTATGACCTTGCTTGTATTGCCTGTCACAAATAGATCATCAACATAGATTGCAACAATCAACAATGTACCTCTTCTTCCTTGCGGTACATTGAAGTCTCCTTAGAACATCTCTTGAATCGCATTCCCTGCAGAATTTGATTTAGCTTAGTGTTCCAAGCTCTCAGAGCTTGTCTAAGACCATACAGAGCTTTTGAAAGCTTGTAGACCTTATGTTCCTCTCCCTTTACTTTGAATCCTTCAGGTTGTGTTACATAGACATCTTCTTTCAGCTCGCCATGTAAGAATGCTGTTTTCACATCTAGATGATGGATCTCCCATCCATGTGAAGCAGCTAATGCAATCAACAACCTTATGATTTCCAATCTCGCAACTGATGCAAAAACTTCATCAAAATCAATGCCGCATTCTTGTACATATCCTTTCGCTACGAGGCGTGCCTTGTACTTATTGATTGTACCATCTGCGTTTTTTTTATCTTGAATATCCACTTGAGCCCAATGATCTTTGTCTCATGCGGTTTCTCAACTAAACGCCATGACTTGTTTTTGTGGATCGAGTCAATCTCCTCCTTACACGCTTGAGTCCATTCTAATGAATCCCTTGTTTCCTTGAAATTTCTTGGTTCATTGTTGATGGATAGTAGAGGTATTTCACACTCTACATTCGCTTGTAGGACATAGTCTTCAAGGTAGCTTGGTAGGGATGTTTCACGTGTTGATCTCCGTAACGGTTGAGCCGGTTGCTGAACTTGTTGTGGTACAGCTTGTTCTTGCTCATGGTCGTTAGCTTGCTCATGGATATAAGGGCTATGAGGTTCGTCATCTTCTATCTGGTCATCAGGGATGTCTTCCCCAACATTAGCAGGTCCTGCTCCAACATCTATTGTTGAACCCCATCTCATGTAAAACATGCCCAGACTTAAACTTGCTCCGTTAATCGCCTCATTCCAACTCCAGCCTATTGTTTCAAAAAACACTACATCCAGGCTAACAACTATCTTCCTTGTCGAGGGATTGTATAATATATACGCCTTGGATCCTGGCTCGATCCCAAAGTTCACCAATGGCAACGATCGATCATCCAACTTCTTCATAAGAATAGAATCAATTTTAGAATATGCAAGACATCAGAAGACTCTTACATGCTCAATACTCGGTTTCTTCTCTCGCAAGCTATCATATGGAGTCATCTTCTCAAGAGCTTTCGTTGGTACCCTATTAATTATGTAGGTCGAGTGTCGAGCTGCTTCCCCCCATAAGTAATTAGGTACCTTCATAGCCTTCAGGATGCTTCTCGTCATCTCCATAAGCGTCCTGTTTCTCCTCTCTACCACTCCGTTTTGCTGTGGCGTGTAGGGTGCGGTCAGATGTCTTTTTATGCCATTGTCATTGCAAAAATCCTGGAGCTCCTTTGACGTGAACTCGCCTCCTCTGTCGGTTCGTAAAGTTAGGATCGTCTTCCCTAACTCCTTTTCCATGAGGCTCCGGAACACTTTGAATCTTGCAAACGCTTCACTCTTCTCCTTCATCAACATTGTCCACATGTATCTTGAGAAATCATCTACTATAACGAATGCATATCTGTTTTGAGCTATGGTTGCTAGTGTTATCGGTCCACAGAGGTCAGCGTGTAGAAGCTCCAAGGGTTTGGTGGCTCGATACATAGTTGCCTTAGGGAAGGATTGCCGTGTTTGTTTGCCGACCAAACACGATTCACAAAGTCTTTTCTCTTCTCTAATCTCTGGCATACCAAGTACCATATCTTGCTGTGACATTGCTTTCATCGTCTTGAAGTTAATATGTCCCAATCTAGCATGCCACCTCCAAGTATCATCTTCTATGCTTGTTGATAAGCATATCGGCTTTCCAATCTTCAACTTAAGCTTGTGCAGCCTGTTTGGTGATCTTTGTACTTTCACCAAGAGTCTTCCTCGTCGGTCGTGTACACTCAGGTAGTCTTGCCTCATTCTTACATCACATCCTGCTTCGGTTGCTTGTCCTAGACTTAGGATATTGCTTTTGAGGGCAGGGATGTAATAGATCTCCGAGACAAGTTTTTGTTCATTGGTTTTGCTTTGAAATAGTATTGAACCTTTTCCCCCTATTTCAATGCAAGACCCGTCGCCAAACTTGACCTTCCCTTTGATGTTTTCGTTGAGTTCTGAGAAGAACTTCTTGTTTCCTGTCATATGGTTGCTCGCACTATTGTCAAGATACCATAGTCCTTCATCTTCTCCAACGACTTCATACTTCTTGGGGATCACGTTTTCTTCGTTTAAGAATACAATCTCATGCATATACAGAGCCGGATCAGCTTCTTCTGTTTCTGCTTGATTGGCTTCTTGCATCTTTCGTATTCTGTCGGGGCATGACGAGGCAAAGTGTCCCTTCTTATCGCATCGATAACAAATCACCTCCGATTTGTCCTTTTTCTCTTTTGGACGGTCTTGATTGCTTTGATTTGTTGATCCTTCTTGAGAATTGTTCCTGCCTTTTCCTCGTCCTTTTCCCCCTCTCCCTCGTCCCCTACCTCGTGACGAGCTCAAGCTTCTTTCTTCCGAGTTTGCATATAACACCTTCTCTTGAGTGTTTTCGTTGTTCTCGTCGAGTATTCTCTCCTCATATGCTTTGAGTCTTCCAACGATATCTTCAAAACTTGTTCGGTTGAGGTCTAATACTTGCTCAAGAGAAGCTATTAGATGTATGTACTTCGTTCTTGGCAAACTATTAAGGAATCTTTTAATCATCTTTGGTTCTTCAATAATTTGGCCGAGTGCAGCGGATTTTGTAGCGATCTCCGATAACTTCCCTGCGAAGATATCGATTGTTTTCGAATCCCTCATCTTTATTCGCTCAAACTCTGACATAAGAGTTTGCAGTCGCGCTTCCTTGACCCGATCAGCTCCAAGGTGACGCGCTTTTATTGCTTCCCATATCTCTTTTGGAGTTTCTTGCTCGCCGACTTGCAAGATGAGAGCCTCTGAGATTGATTGAAACAATAAACCTGTTGCGATGTCGTTCTTGTCTAGGACTAGCGTACCAGGTTCTATCGCCTCCCAGACCTTATGAATACGCAGCAGGACCTTCATTCTCATGGCCCAAACCGTGTAGTTTGTTGCTGTAAGCATCGGGCATTAAATGGAGAAAGGGATTATATCCTTTTGTTGAGCAGGCTGGACGTTGTCTCCCATGTTTTGGTGACGCCTCTCTCCCTGTTCGACAATTCTCCAGGATCAAGCCTAACTTGCTTGGCCTAAAGTTTTGATACCAAATAAAAGGTATAAACCCCGAAAACACTCTTTGTATAAAGAATAACTCTCTTTATTGATGTTTAGAAAACTCTCTCAAAAACTAAACACCTTGTGTTCTTGATACCATATGTCACAACTCGACATTGGTATTTATAGAGATAACACAACTTTGTTATTTCTATTTCTATTCCTAATGCTAATGGGAAACTACTCTTTCCTATTCTTATTAGTAATAGAAGTTTTCCTTTTCCTTTGAAGCTTATCCAACAAGTCTCTCTGTATCCGTCGGGACCATCGTTATCCTTCCTTTACTTGGACGTCCTTCACCGCTTCCACTTGCTTGGTCCTTACAGTCTCTCTCTTTTTGTTGAGCCATTGCTCAAATGCCCCTAATTCTTAAACAAAAATCTATCTTATCCTAAAATAATCTACATACACTTTTGGGTTCCAATTCCCTTTTNGGTCCTTACAGTCTCTCTCTTTTTGTTGAGCCATTGCTCAAATGCCCCTAATTCTTAAACAAAAATCTATCTTATCCTAAAATAATCTACATACACTTTTGGGTTCTAATTCCCTTTTAATGAAACGTATATTTCTCATTTTGCCGTTTATGATTCAACCCAATTAATTTAAGAGAAATTGTAAAATATAACCTTCAATAATCTAACAATTAACCGACCAAAAAGTTAAAAATCTGGCACATATTATTTATGACAAAAAGATGTTTTTGCCCTTCTCTAATATTTGTTTACAAGTTACATCGATAATGTTTATGGCGATGATGATGAGAACAGTGATAACGGAGGCGGCGACGATAATGATGAGGGTGGTGACCGTAACGTATGGCGACGGCGGTGATAATAGCGACGGCGACAACGATAACACTGGTGGACGGCGCGGCGACGGTAACGCTGGTAGACGGTGACAATAATAACGTTAGCGATAATGCTAGTGATGGTTAGTTAAGTAGTTATCGAAATAATTTTGTATAACTTGTAAAGTTAACAAATTTAGTTAATCAATAATTCATAATTTTACGAAAGTATAAGAATGTTAGCACGATGAGTATCACGATAATAAAGTTAACATGATAGTTTTATGATATAATAACAGATTTAACACAATATTTTCTATGATATGCTAATTGGGTTAACATGTTAACTTCATGATAACAGTGTTGGGATTGGTTGAACCTTAAATGAACAGTGTAGAAGACGGTTGATGAACAGTTTCTCCAATCTATTGTGATATCATAGTAGTTAGCATGATAATAAAACTGTTTGACATTTTTTTTTGCTGTTAAATGATAGGGATAAAAGCGTCACATTATAAAACTAAAAACTCCTCCACCTAATTTTCATTCAACTGTCGCCACATTCTTCATTTGTCCATTCTCTAAGGTCACAAGTTAAATTCACCCTTAATTAAATTTAATCATTAAAATAAAATAAAAATTGACCAATTAAAAAAAATTGACTAAACGGTTTATTAATGCTTACACCAAGAGGTCTGGGTTATGTAGATCTTTGTGGAATAGATAAATTGTCTGTTAAAATTTATCCTTGTAATTGTACTCATAATATTTGAGACGGAAAAAAAAATCAGTCACCACCTTCCTTGCTTGTTCTGTATGCCGAGATTGTCGTCGCTTTTTCTCGCCATCCACCGCCCTAGACTCCATTGAAATTACATCTTTCAAATCAAGGTGCATTCAGGTGCGTTCTTCGATAATTGTTGCATTTTACCAATTATAGTTGTTTAATCGTAGCGAATCGTAAGTAGATTAGAAAGATTATAGCCCGAAATTATCCAATTTGATTTGCATTGATAGGAAACTAGGTACAACTGGTATTACTGAGTAAGATGGTATAACTGGTACTACTAATTGAAGTTGTTAATTGAGTTTTTTTTCTTTTAACATAAGACAATGAGCAACAACATAAACATATATTATGAATGGGAGATCTTATTTAAAGACCGGAGAGGAGTATATATGAAATTCTAAATATCACATCTACGGTTTATCGTTTAAAACATCTATTGAAGAGATAACATACTCAGTGTTAAAAAGGTGCCAAGACGAAACTTATAACACTGGTTTGAGAGCAATACTAGTATTGAGCCTTAATTTCTGTTTGAATTTGTATTTCTTTGACACTCTTTGTTTTGTACCACAAAGTTATAAAGTATAAATGGTACAACTAGTATTACTGTTTGAATTTGCTAATTAAGGGTTTCAATTGGATTTGAATTTTTAATTAGAAAAACGAACAAACAATACGAAAAAACAAATATACGTTACTAAATATTAAATATGTATTAAGTAGGTAAAATAAATTTATAGCATAATGGTTTGTTACTACAGTATTAGCACAACAAATACTTTATACTTTTATAATCACTTTGTTAATATTAACCACCTTAGGATTCAAAAGATACAAAAAATGAGCTTCAAGACATATTAAAACTAAATAAAAATTAATTTTATGGCTAGGTATAACTAATTAAAAGTGAAAACACCAAAAATATAGATATTTGCAACTTAGTACAACTAGAATTTCGTGGACAACTGTGTAATTTTGGCGGATCCTATGTGTAATTTGGCAGTGCACACGTGTTTTTTCTATCTCTTTCATTTATTTTAAGTATAATTTTTGGCTAAATAAGTTTAAATTATGTCTTTTTGTTTTCCCCAATTTATGAAATTTTTAGGGTTTCATGTTTTCTACATCGCCTTTTCCTCCTCCATGAAATTCAGGTTTGTTCTTGATTTCGGGATTGTTCTTTTGCGTTTGTTTATGGATTTCAGAATAGTTTTTCGTTCATGGGTTTGAATTTTTTGGGCTTTGGCATTTCTAATTTTCTGGGTTTTGGCATTTTTAATTTTCTGGGTTTTTGCATTTAGTAATACTTGGCAATACTTAATACAACTGCATTTACTAATACTTGCCAATACTTTGTACAAATGGAAGATGGAAAATATGGGATTCCAACTGAATAACAACGATACCTCTTCCTTGGCATCTAGCGTGAGTTCCAAGGATCGCCGAACTGAAGGATATGAGATTTCAAGACGCTGTTTTTTTTATGAGCTTAAAGAGAAGGTTCTGAAACTTCAGACCATGGTGTATGCAGAAAAGGAGATGAAGCTAATGATTGGATTGCTTGTTGGCCTTGCTTCGGTTGTCATCTTCTTTCTTATCTACATGTTTAAGTAGATAAATTGGAGGATCTTAGTTTCTTAATTTCTGTCCCTATTTGATACTTTATGTTTTGTACAACTACCTAAAACTTGTTTTTAGTAATGGTACAACTAAGATCTAGTCCTTTTAAAATTGCATATTCTTGTTCATAGTTTTTTATTTCATGATTATCGTACGAGTCTTATGTAACGAGCCAACCTTGCCAACACAATATGTGGTCCAGTGGTAGGAGAGACTTGGGAATGTGTTAACATCACTCCCCCTGAGTTCGAACTTCACTGGAAACAAAGTCACAATTGTTGTGGGCACCTCATGGGGATTAACATTGCTTCCCGTGGCCCCATGATTAGTCAGATCACATGGCCCGTTGACCCGAGAAACCAGCTAGGGAAAAAAGACCCCGCGACCTGGCTCGGAGCTCATGGTATCCGTTAAATTGGATAACCCGAGTTATCAGAAAAAAAAAGTTAAGCTTAAACAAGTTTTAATCAAACTTCAGTTTTGGAAACAAAGTCAAGTTCATACTAATACCTAAAAATTCAAGTAGTAAATCCAAAAACACAGTTTTACCTAAGAAATATCAATAGTACAAAACCAACAAATCCAAACATTAATTTATCTAGTATCTCCAACGCTTTCGCGATAAAACACATTGTAGAGAGCTTGATTTACTTGTTATACTATGTGGGATAAAAATACATCCTCTAAGGGTTGCAATGATTGTGTCTCCTTTTCAGAATCTTGTAATTCAAATTCAGGTAGTACCAAATATTAGCAAGTGTTACTACTTTTTCGTTCACAATTTTTGAAAGTTAGAAAAATTTGGTTCTTGGATCCTTTTGATTTTGGGTTTTAATCGGTTAGATACGAATTGGTCTGGTACGATCCAATGGGGCTAGGCATGACTATAAGTTGGTTGGATATGCAATTTTTATAAGTTTTGAAGGGCAACCAAGTAATCAACCGCTTTGTTTAAATCAAAAATAAATAGAAAAGAAATTGCGTTCATAATGGAAGCATATGAGAAATGACTTTGAGAAATAGAGGTTTTCCAGCATTGATCCCTTTTTGTTTGTGTTGGATGTGTACTAGTACGCATGGGCATAAAAATCGGATTCAAAAACCTGAATTGGAACCGATTCGAAATAATCGGTTCGGATCGGTTTTAGTTATTAACTTTTTACTCGACGGGTCCTGAGTTTCAGAATCATGGTCATCGGTTCGGTTCCGGTTCTTATCCGGAACCGAACGGGTACCCGAATTTTTTTTTTCCTAGTTATCATTAAAAATTTGTAATCGAGTGAGGATTTTGCGGAATGATTTTTCGACAAAGCAGATGGATCCTGAAGTCGATCTACATACGGTTTCAAAGGTCTCGCAGTCAGCTATTCAGATCTTCTTTTTGTTACCGATTCTGAAGTATTTTTGATCCGCAAATCCATTTGCAAGTTGACGAAAATTCATTGTTTCTAAAAAAATTCTGTTTTTATGTTCGAGGAATTGGTTACATTTCGGGTTTTCGGTTACAATTTCAACTACTTCGGATATAATTGGGTAAAAAAAACGAACTAAACCGAAACCATATTAGAACCGATTTTTCGGGATTTAAACGGTTCTCTAAGAACCGATCCTAACCGGAACCGATAGGACCCAAACCGAATCGAAAACCTTTCGGTACCTATATGGGTATAAAATCCTCTGATTTGAAAGTACCGGAACCGATCGGATCCTACCCGGAACCGACTCGAATATCTGAATGCCCA
This sequence comes from Alliaria petiolata, assembly GCA_020283515.1. Taxonomy (NCBI): domain Eukaryota; kingdom Viridiplantae; phylum Streptophyta; class Magnoliopsida; order Brassicales; family Brassicaceae; genus Alliaria; species Alliaria petiolata. The sequence continues at coordinate 49,734,338 of JAHZTW010000001.1, forward strand.
TGCCTATGTACTAGGAATTTACTCCGTTTTAATAACTAAAACTAAATCGAGAAACATTAGGTAGGTTAGTACTTTAATCGGCTAATATGTAAGCCTCTAGGCAAATGAGAGAGTTTCATGTTTAAGGGATTTTAGAGACTGATAACATGCATATTTTACCTGTTTTTACCATCATAAGTGAGTGTTTTAATAAGCATTTCACTAAGGTTTTAATGCATAAACACTAGATTTCGAGTATTTGGTTGTTCAAGACTCTTTTCAGGTAATCTTAGCAAAAGATACATATTTTAGAGCAAAATGGACATTTCTGGAAACAGTGCTCGATGACATAAGTTCAACATCAAACGAAGGCCTTTCCACCACAAGATCAAGCTCATATTTGGAGACAAGGTAGCCTAATCAGCTGTATTTCACATCTAAGTAATTTTAGAACAATCCCACGGTTGGATCTCAAGTTATGGAAGAAGGAAGAAGGTCCGTCAAGCACCCGGAAGACCAGGCTGGCCGCGCCACGGCCTGTCCAGACGACCAGTGGCCGCGCCACGGCCAGTCGCTCGGCCGGCAAGCCACTTAACGGTTCCCGAGCCCATTTGAAGCCCAACTTAATCCTGCAGCCTTCTTATGCAAGCCAAGACCTAAATGACGTCCAATGGGACTTGAAGACCTATATATACTCGTTGTTTAGGGTTTTTTAGGGCGTCACAAATTCACTAAGTTACACAACTCTTTTCTTCTCTTTCGGTGGCCGCGAATCTCTTATTCACAGTTTCACTTTGTTCTTCGAGGGAGATTGATTTCTTTTTGAGCCCTCTTAACTTCTCATCGATTTCTACAAGTTATGCATTCATCAATCACGTTTTCTACTCCTTCTTTCATGTCTGAGTAGTTTCTTTTTGTTGGGTGTTCTTTAAGGGGATCTATGGGGAATTCATTAACTGTTTTTAAACCGATCGTTTAGGTTGTAGATTAGGGTTTTCTTTCTTATCAAACTTGTTCTTATTGCATGAGTCTAGCGTCATGAACTAGATGTCTGATTCTAGGATCTTTGGAAGCCATTACCATGCTGAATTTCATATCAGAACCTAGTTTGGTGGAGCGCAACGCTTCTGGGATGCTTATGCATACACAAGGAGAAGTCGTGAACGTTTATTTTCCCGATCATTACTGCATGTTTTCCTAGAACGCAGGATACGACAGTATACCTGTGAAATTTGCATAACATAGACCGATCTTGCTTGTTAGAGTTAGGTCGTTAAAACCAGTGATTCCAGTTTAGGGAAAATCGCCTAGTCTCGTTTGTCTGAACTTTTGTGAGTTTGATTTCTAGTTAGAACCCCATAGATCTCTCGAGAAGATCCCCAACTTGTTTCCCCCATCTACTTTACAACTCGAGATTTACGCACTTCAATATTTACTTTTTTCTGCACTGCTCACCTGATTTCCTTTTTACAAGCACTTAAGTTAATTTTTCTTTTCCCGTTGGTTATAGGATTGATTGACACCCTCTTCTATATAAGACGTTACTCTGCCTTCTTTCTTTTCTGCAAAAACCGTGACACTTACCCCAAAACCCCAACTCTCTGCGTCTTTGGTTGCCCTGATTTTCTGTTTTGCAGTTGACCTCCTCCATGTGGTTTGATACCCTAAGTACTACAACGCACGTTGTGCACTTGCAGCTTAGGGTCCTACAAATTCAAAGATCGACGAGTCCCCAAAGAAGTCCTCCAATCTCGGACGACTATTTAGACCCCATCAAGCTTTTGGCACCGTTGCCGGGGAGGTTGTGTTTCGCTGTCCAAAGCAAAGGTCAGGATCACAACTCAAAGATATTCTTTTTCTCTAACTTCTAGATTTCTTTCTATGAGTTTCAGGAACTACCACACTATGGAGAACGCAAGGATCGACCCTTGTATCCCTCCAAACACATGCCCACCTGCAGAATCTCTACATCATTCTCGGAGACCACGTCTGACGCTGCTGCCCAACGAGCGCTTCACGCCTCAACGACAGGAAGAACCCAAGCCCTTAACGCAGGATGGAAACGAGAGTTCTCATCAACAAATCTCTGTCTTTCCTCACCATGACCAGGAGATCACGCCTCCTCTCTTACATCAGCGATTGAACCATATCATGGAGCTGATGAAAATCGTCATGGACTGCGGGGCTGACTCCGAGAAGTCATCACATTCCCGGATCGATTAAATGCAAGCCGAGATATCTCGCAAGGTGCAAGCCATCGCAGACTAGGTCAAGAAACTTGAGACCCAAGTTTCAATGGACCGAAACAAGCTGCTGAAGATGGAAGAAGGGTTGGGATGCCATGACTACAACCTGACTCAGATTAAACGAAGAATCCGAGGGTACGGCTGCGAGCTTAAAGAGACTAATGAAGCCGTTGATGAAGTCAAAGATCATCTTGGGAGATACATAGAAGAGGCAAGAGAAAGCCGCCTCGCGATCAAGAGCCAAGCCAGTAGCTACAATAGAGCAATCGAAGGCATCGCCTTGGAACTAGAAAGAAGCGGCGACAAGTTCGAAAGACTCGCCAAAGACCAACAAGAGCTCGTGAAAGTCGTGAGTTTCCCCACGAAAGAACGCGAAGAAACCTCTGACTCTTCAAGCGAAGAAGACGTGGCGCCAGGCCGCCGGTCACACATGAAGCTCGAGAAAATCATTATTGCACCTTGCTACGCCATCACCCGCTTCGGAGGAAACTGAGATGCCATTCTCATGGCAAATCATGCTCGTAGCAAATTCACCTTTTCGAACCATCTACCGCACCAAACATCCTCATCTACAGGCTATGAAAGATCATCTTCAGAGCCATCACAAGATGAAACCTTGACCTGCCGATCAGACAACAAGAGGATCCAGAAAGAATCACGGTTCGGGGATCGTATCAAAAGAGAAAAACTGATCGAGTTTCATAAAAAGGCGAGGAAGATCCCGATATATGTTAGCTTCGATGAAGCTTGGAGAAGGGAAGACTTGAAGAAATACTTCAAGGATAGCAAAGAAGACGTTGGCATCATCAAGTGCCACTTCATGCAAGCAAGATTCAATGCCACCACGACTAGGATCATGGACGTTCATAGATACAAGAAGGTCGGGAAGGTTCGCGACCTGATCAGCAGAGAAGATCTTGCAGAATTCAACAAGGTAGTGGAAAACCTTCCTTCGGAAACTACTTTCACTACAGCGTGAAAAGAGCATTTGATTGGGTATTACTTCCATGAAAGTGATGAGACGACGCGAGAGATACTTCATCTCTACGAACTTGCAAGAGCTGGGAAGAAAGCTCGAGGTTTGGGGAAGACCAGAAGCAAGAAACAGCTCTCCATCTCGTGCTCCGCCAAGGGGACCCAAGATGAGGATGCAATCATGGATAGACTCGAGGAGTCTTCAACAGAAGAGGCTGCACATAAGGCAAAAAGACATTGCCTAAGGTCGAGCTCAACCTCCAACTAACCTCCCAAACTATCAAAGTCTAGCTAAAAGACTCTAAATAAGAGCGGCTCGATGGGAGACAACCCATTTTAGGTATTCTCTTTCTCATCTCTTTAACCATACTAATTCTTAGTTTTGGTTTTTTCTTAGTTTACAGCATTTACATTAACCCCAAAAGCCAAAAAATCAGAAAACCAAGAAAAGCACAAAAAATCAGAAAAACCAGAAAAGACCAAAAATATGGAGTTTCGAAGAACACTCACCGGGCGACGAGCTGCCCAGGGGCCGGCCAAAAGGAGCCTGGCCACGCCATGAACCACGATGGCGTGGAGGAGGTGTGCCTGGCCGCGGCCGCGACTACCCGTCGCGCGGCCAGCATTCCTCTGCAACATTTTCCATTCCGAACTTCACCAAACCGGACCTCCTTCAACTTCTTTCAAGTCTTTCAAGTTTTCTTCTTGATTCAAGACTTGAACACGTCCTGAAGACCGCAAATACAAATTCCACAACCGCGGTATATTGCTGTTGCATCAAAGACTGCGAGACAAGACAAGACTCTATCCAAGTCAAGTTAAGTCAATGATCCATCTCTCTACATACCTCTTCCCGTACGTTCAACAGACTTTTATCCATGAAGACGAAGAAGAATATAACGGGCTCATCCTCCAGAACCGTTGTGCAAGCTCCACAAGGAAGAAGATGCAACTTCCTTCACCAAACCGCGAAGAGAAAAGTTCCCGAAAACTACCTTCTCTCTTCCGCGACCAAGACCTTTACCGACGCCAAGTAAGAATTTCATATGGCATTGAAGTTCAAACTAGCAACATCTGTCTTCCGGGATCCCGAACACATCACTGGATAGGCCAGCATCGACCCAAACTTAAAGTTTCTGAGGTGATGCAATCTTCAAGACGCAAGGACAGAAGATTTTCCATCTCTCATTCAAGGTGTTTCACAAAGGTCAAGGAACCAAGACAAGTACTCAACAACCGAAGTACATGTTCTTCTCAACAAAGGCGAGCCAATCATCACCACCAAACGCCTATCACCACCATCATCCATCACCACCACATGACCACCACCAACAAACAAAGCAAGGAAGCTTAAACCGCGCATCACATTTCGATTTTTTTTGTTCAATTAAATAGATTCTAAGCAGGGACATAAGGAGAATGATCAAGTCCTTAGCTCAATCATACCACACGCCCATCCACCCATACCAAACCCATCGCCACTTTCAAGTAAGTCTTCACATGCTTGTACTTGAATTTACCTATCTTTTTCACCTCAACTCGATTTAAACAATCTGGAGACAATTTGATTTAAGTCGGGGGGGGGGGGGTTTCTTATATTACTAACTATGCTTTGATTTGATGAGCCTTGAGCATACATGCATCATTTATCGAGTCATTTTATAGAGTCAAAACTTTTTTCTTTTAGTCGGAAACTATGAACTTTGCTAGGTACAAGTCGCTTCGAACAAGGAACCTTATGACCATTCTCACGGGTTTAGAAGCAAGGTTTATTAAGTTGAACACTGCGAGTGAATCATTCCAACAGAGAAAGTTCTAATCTCTAGAGTACTCGAAGGATCTTGCGTTGACTCCGCACCTAATGAATCAAAACTTCTCGTCAAGGGGCTTGAGGTACTTTGAACTTTGCTCCTCTTTTAAATTCTAGCATGAATATGTAGATGCAATGCAACCTCTCCTTGATCTTCCCTTATTGTTCGAAAAGAAAAAAAATAGAAAAGAAAAGTCTTTGTTTGAGAATGGCAACTCGAGTTCCACAAAGGACAATGACGGTTCGCAGACATCATGAAAGCTTCGAAGAAGTGATCACTCTCAAGCTAAGAAGGAAAAGAAAAAAAATAATATATATATATGGAAAAAAAAGAGTCAATAGAAAAAATAAAATGATATCCTAGAAAAGTAGGGAGAAATCAACTAAGGGAAGAGAAAATAGGAGAGTTGTGTCTGAAATGTCTTTGTCTAAATGTTTGGAAGAAAAGAGTATAATGTCTCGTCGACTGATTCTCCCTCAATAGAGACCCCACGCCTAAATGAATAAAGGGGTCAACAAGAGAAAGCTCGAAATACTCAAAAGGACCATGAAGCGTATCCGGGAATGGTGAAAAGCTCAAGGTAACTAGACCCAAACACCTTGAAGCTAGATTCCGAGTTACGTGGCTCAAACAGGTCGATTGCTAGACTTGATGAGTTCCCAAGTATTGGTGAGTTTCTATGTTTTCAAACCTCTTTTCCTTACTTAGATTTATGTTTTGTTTGAGGACAAACAGAGGTTTAAGTCTGGGGGAGTTGATAGCATGCATATTTTACCCGTTTTTACCATCATAAGTGAGTGCTTTAATAAGCATTTCACTAAGTTTTAGGGAAGTTTACTCAGATATCATAAAAATTAGGTGATATGACCAGAAACTTTTTCTTATTACTATCATATTTTGCCTATATTTTCCATACCCAGCGTGTCCTTGTTACATGTTATAGGAAAAAACGTAATTACAAAGAATGCCATTACTTTTTAATTCCACATCAGAAAAAACGCGCCGCCACGTCAGAAATCGCTGACGTGTGTATTAATGAACTCAGCCGTAAAGCGCTACAGCGGCAATCACGGCTGAGTTACGGTATGTTGCGGCTGATTTAAGAAATATGTCTGAGTTATGAGAAAACGGATGACTTACGCGATAACTCAGACATACGTTACGGCTGAGTTAACGAAATATGTCTGAGTTATGAGAAAACGGCTGACTTACGCGATAACTCAGACATACGTTACGGCTGAGTTAACGAAATATGTCTGAGTTATGAGAAAACGGCTGACTTACGAGATAACTCAGACATAGGTTACGGCTGAGTTATAACCCGATGGTTGAGTTGTCAAAATTTGGCTGAGTTATTGTCTCGACACGGCTGAATTAACTTTCTCCGGCTGGCTGAGTTATTGCTTCGTTACGGCTGATTTTCGTGTAAGTGTCATAACTCAGCCGTAACGAGCTGGGTTAACGAAAAGTCGGCCTAATTACGGCTGATTTGGTAGCGAAAGATTAATTACTACAATAGCATGTTTTGACGGCTGACTTATGAAACGATACGGCTGAGCTAAAGATTTTCATTTGAGTTACGGCTGAATTTGGCAGCCATTTTTTTTCGTTTTTTAATTACTGTAATAGTATTCATGTTACGACTGACTTAAAGTTTTGTTTGATGGCTGGTTTAAGACAGTTAATTTACGTGATCGCTTGGTGGCTTACTTGCCACTTCATCAATTAAAAAATGAAGTCGGATGCATATTTCCATGTCATCATCAACAGAGAAATACAAAACGTCGTCTTCATCTTAGTCTTCCTCGCCGTGTTCATCGTTTTTATCGCCGTCGATGTCTGTTCTTCACATAAACAGATCTGTTCGTCATCGTCTTCCTCGTTCTTCTTCATTTTCTTTCATATTTCTCCGATATATGATGGATCCGGTTTCGGTAATTGTAGTTTCTGGTAATTGGGTAAAGAAACACAAATATGTATTTAACACCGACGATAGAGGGTGTAGAGTTGTGCAGATAGATGCGGAAACAACGCACGACAAGCTTGTGAAGTTGGTTCTCGATGACTACGGATTGAAGGAGTTGAGCCATCAGGTAAAGCTGAGCTACATGTTCTCGAACAAGGCTATGAAAAATATGTCGCATGATACTCCACCAGTTTATGTCTCCAATGATCGACAGTTGCAATGTTTTCTCAGTGTGGAGTTTACGGAGAAAGAGAGGAAGGATGAAACGGCCTTCTGACTCAAAAGTTGAATCTAGATACGAAGATTACGGTGGGGGATTTGATGGTTTCTGTTATGATTATAGTAAAAACAGAGACGAAGAAGACGTTGAAGATGTCGAAGAAGTAGATGACGAAGAAGAAGATGATGAATTTTCAAGCCGATTTGATGTTTTCGACGACTCCGATGGTGCGTCATCTGATGATGACAACTTCACTGTATACGGCGAGCCTCAGAAAGACGAAGATTCACCGACTCTGCCTCCTACGAAGAGACCTCAGAACATTGAAACGACCGGATCGATTGGGAACTCGGAGGCTTTAAGGTTGGAGATGTCTTCGCTAAACCTCGCTGTAGGAAAACGATACGGGAGCAAAGACGAGTTGGATAAACGACTGAAACTTCTTTCGGTAAGGGATGGATTTGATTTTGATGTACCAATATCAAATCCGAGTACAATGATTATGACTTGCTAGGTGGATGGATGTCGGTTTCAATACGTGAATTCCATTGTTAAACTTGTTTTCTCTATGAACTTCTATTTATCTATCTATTATCATCTTTTCTATGAACTCCTATATACTGGTGTTCCCGTTGTTTTATCTATCTATTATCGTCTTTTTTTTACTATAAATCAGCCGTAACTTGGCTCTAAATCAGCCGTAACTTGACTATAAATCCTCCGTAACTTGAATAACGCACGGCAGAGTTACGAAACGAACCCTACCCAAAATCTGAGAAAAAACTAAATCTGAAATAAAAACAAGATCTATATCTGAAAGACATTTGGAGAGACAATAAAAGAAGAACGCACAAAAGAGGAGATTCTTGTCCGTTGGATTTAGTTTTATCAATGGTTAATAAAAAAATAAAGCATGATCCTTGTTTCTAAGAATTAACCAATGAGAAGCAAGTTCTTTGTTGTCTACAATAAATAAATATTAACTATAAACTTTGAAAAGTTTGAAATTAGTTACATGTGTTGTAATTTGTATATCATTTGATGTTTATTCAAAGTTTATAAGTTAATAAATCGTTTATGATTAAGAATTAAATGTTTAGGGTTTAGAATTTGTATTTGGAGATTTATATTTTTGGTGTCTATATTTACACTATAAATTTGTGATCATTTTGTGAGTAATTTGCTACAAAAATATTTGTGGTTATCTGCCATTTTAGTGGTTTTGCCGAGATATCCCATATTCGTGGTTTGGTTAAGTTATTATAACGACATGGCTGAGTTAACGCTGATTCATTCGTGGTTTGGCTGAGTTATTATAAAGACATGGCTGACTTAACGCAGATTCATTCGTGGTTTGGCTGAGTTATTATAACGACATGGCTGACTTAACGCAGATTCATTCGTGGTTTGGCTGAGTTATTATAACGACATGGCTAACTTAACGCATATTCATTCGTGGTTTGGCTGAGTTATTATAACGACATGGCTGACTTAACGCATATTCATTCGTGGTTTGGCTGAGTTATTATAACGACATGGCTGACTTAACGCAGATTCATTCGTGGTTTGGCTGAGTTAGTATAAGTATACTTCCGTTAATTATTATAACTCAGCCGTCAAATATAAACTTTAATTCTTAATCATAAACCAACCGTAACTTCACTATTAATCATAAACCACAAACGATTATGTTCAGAATCCTTAAATCAGCCACAAACAACATTTTAAAATGCTTAAAATCCTTAAAACAGAACGTTATCATTGAAACTGTGCAAGCATATCAGGTGCCTCATCGAAGATCTCTGCTGCCATCTTCTCCCGTATAGCCTGGATATTTTGATCGTAGATGCCATCGAAAGTTAAACCAAGCGCTAGACATTCGACAAATTTCCACGAGTACACGCCACAGTCCCCAATTTGAACGTTTTGAGGGACTCTGGAGACACTCCTCCTTCTGAAGGTAAACTGCTCAAAGCTAGGCTCACAGATTGTGGCAGGAACTAGATCGTTCATCATTGCTGGAATCATCCGCGTAAACGGCCTGCAACCTTCCAGAATTTTATATTCACTTTCTAGGGTTACTTCTCCAACGATGCAATCAATATGTCCCTTGCGCATGTCCACGTGCAGCGCCACCCAGTGATCGCCTCCGGTTTGTGGAATAATATACAAGTGATCCACATCTTGTATCCACTTCATCTTTGTCTGTTGATCCACTGGAGACAAACCGTTAACCAAGTTCTCATATGGGGTGCCTTCGAATTTAAACCTCTTCGATTTTATCTTGAACTGATGATACTCATTAACCCATAGAGCGACAAACCACGAGTCTATAAACGCAATGCATTTGTTGTGGAATGGGCAGGGATCTCGGTTGAACCTATTACTGAGGACTCTCAGGAACGCATTGACTTGCTGTAATAAGTGAGACATGAGATAGCATTAATCAGCCGTAAACAACCATAACTCAGACATAGTATCATAACTCAGCCGTAAAGAACAATAACTCAGACATAATATTGTATCATAACTCAGCCGTAAACAACCATAACTCAGACATAGTATCATAACTCAGCCGTAAAGAATAATAACTCAGACATAATCAAGTTATCATAAGTCAGCCGTAAACAACCATAACTTAGACATAGTATCATAACTCAGGCGTAAAGAACAGTAACTTAGAAAAAAAGTGATACTGACCGAATCGTACAGCCATCCATATTTGTTATCTGGCCAATCCTTTCTTTCGATGATGATAATCCTATAGAAGTCAACTTCGTTTGTTGCCCTGCCCAATGGGATATTCCTAACAGATAAACACAAGTTAATATACACAAATAGTGTTAACAAGCTGTAATTAACAAGTTAATAAGGTCTAAAGGGTCATACTCCAATGGTTTTAGGTAATCCTTAAGTTTCTGCCATTTGGCCGGATCAACCGGTGCCAGAGGATCATATATTCCAGGTGAAGGTACACAATTCTTCCTCATGCACGTCAGTCCGTTGTCTCCAATATAAGGAAAAACCCTTGATGGATGATCTTGTTGTGGATTCAATGCACTCTCCGTCCTTAAAGCTTTAATTCTATCCATCCTAATCTTTTCCTCATCATCATCATCAGACTCAGGCAACATGCGTCTGTTATCAGCAACAAACTGGTCTGTGACATCCCATACTTCACTGTCACCTTCCTTCGGCTCGTTATTGTCAGCTTCTTTCGTGACTTTATCTGCATTTATCGTAGAAAGTGGTTTTATTTTAAGCTTCGTCACCGTCGAAGGCTTTCTACCTCTTTTATTTGGCTGCTTCTCTTCGGCTGCTGTCTTCTGTACCACTTCTTCTTTGGCCACCGTTTTATCCTTTCTACCTCTACCCTTTGGCTTATTATCTTTGGCCGGCATCTGTACCTGTGCTTCTTTGGACGCTTTGTTAGTTTTATTTCTGGGGCGTAGTCTATTAGCAGCAGGAGACTGCTCAACGAAATCTACAGGATTCTCTTTTCCATCAGTGGCCTTAACAAAATCCTTATACAGATTCTTATTGACCCCACCAACACCACTGTCCTTCTCTACGTCGACAACATTCTTCGGCTGTATAAAAGAGCGAATAAAATTAGATAACGATAACTCAGCCACAACGTAACGACAACTCAGCTATACATTAAACCGCAAAGTATTGATAAATCAGCCGTATGTATGCCACTGATAGCTTACCATAGGACTAGTAACAGACTGGTTTTGTGGCAGTTTCCGTGGAACTGCAGGTGTCGGTAGTTGTGGCTTATTCTTCTGGATCAGATCCGTAATTCTGAAATATGAGACTTCATCGTTTTGGTCAGTTTGCCCTACCCCCATGGCATTCAGGTGCTCTTTAATCTGTTTGAATTCATCCTCAATAGATCCAAGCCTGATTTCAACGCCAGTCATCCTTGGGACAAACCTTGCATCCATCCTCGCTTCTACTCTATCTCCAATCACCTTCTCCAGATTTGAAGACATTTCTCCAATGTTTCTATCAACGGTGTCGAACCTTGAGTTTAATTTAGACACCATATCCACGACTGTTCTTACCGACACATCGTCCTCCGCACTAACAACCTGCAACACATACACAAAAACGCATAAACAAGCTAACTAAACGGTATATAAAATATATACTCACTATATACCATATCACTTACCTTTGATTCTATCTTCTTCTTCTTCTTCTTATGTGCATCTCCTTCACCAGATTCAGCACCCTCACCCTCATCCATGGTTTTTGAGACCTTCTGGACTTTCTGCTTCTCTGCGGGAGATTCAGACTCAACAGCTGCTTTAGCATTTACTTTTTTCTTCTTTTCATTCCTCTTCACATCCCAAAAACCTTTGACAAACTTATCCTCATGTATGTCTTGGATCAAGTGATCAAGTGCTGGGTCTTCTGCTTGATCTGGCTACGTATGAAATAGCTCTCTTACATCATCCTTCATAACCATTTTACTCACACGCACCTATAACATAAGAGATTATGAAACCCATCAGTAAGTTTTAACTCAATCATCAATAGGTATAACTCAGACATCAATAGGTATAACTCAACCATTACTAAACCATAACTCAGCCATCACTAAACTATAACTCAGCCATCACTAAACTATAACTCAGTCATCACTAAACTATAACTCAGCCAAATTGTAACTCAGCCATCACTAAACTATAACTCAGCCATCACTAAACTATAACTCAGCCATCACTAAACTATAACTCAGCCAAATTGTAACTCAACCATCACTAAACTATAACTCAACCATCACTAAACTATAACTCAGCCATTATTAAAACATAACTTAGCCATTATTAAAACATAACTATCATAACACAGCCAGAACCTTACCTCACCATACGTTCTGATCTCTTCAGCAATGGTCGATTCCATTGTTGAACGTGTACGGTTTCCACCCCATCGAAACAACGGTATCTCATCATTATTGACTATGTTCCCAAATCGGTCTCCAAAGCATTTGACTGAATCATACGCCCAAGCCTGTAACACGTAAACCATACCACTAATGGTGTACGACTTTCCTATAGGACTCAACATCTTTATAGAATCAACAAGAGCTTCAAATGCTGACCGACCCCATGGATAAGTCTTCATGGCTTCATCATCAAAAACTCTTTTTGCACTTTAGAATGGTATTCTAGAATTATGATGCAATCCATAAATACCAATGGCTTGAAGAAACAACAGCCCCAACCATTTACGCTTTTGAGGAGGCCATGTCCGGCACACTGCTAATCATGCCCTAAGTTCATCTAACTTTGGTCATTCCCCACCAGGCACATTCAATTCTCCGAAGAACGTTATGTAGTCAGCTTCAGGTTCAAACATCTCTGTAGGCATTGGTTCTGTGTTTAAACACGTGATACGACCAAATTCATTCAAGCCAAACCTGATAAGTTGACCACCGACGAGACACCAAATCTCCTTCTTATGTATTCTCAACTGTCTACATAGAAGATAGTGTACAGTCTTACCAGACCACGTGAAATTGCTGTCAGATAGCTTAGCAACTATTCCAATAGGTAACTCCTTCATTTGCACCCACGCATCTCCACCTATTGATTCTTTAATCCCACGGAGATCTGCCATCTTAAAATTGTGGTTAATGGATCTATTCTCCAGATTAGACTCCCCTTCTGCGTAAAGTCTTGGAGGGTAATCCCTTGCTTGTTCTTCAGAAATAACGTTGGCCATCTGATAACAGAGTATAAATCATAACTCAGCCACACCATAAACAAACAAACTCAGCCACAAATGCATTGATAAACCATACATCAGCCGTAATGTAAATCATAACTCAGCCGCAACATAAAACAAACTCAGCCACCAATGCATTGATAAACCATAAATCAGCCGTAAATCAAACCGTAACTCAGTCGCAACATAAACAAACAAACTCAGCCACAAATGCATTGATAAACCATAAATCACCCGTAAAGCAATCAGTAACTCAGTCGGAACATAAAACAAACTCAGACACCAATTCGAATAGATCTAACAAATCAACCAACCACAACGACGGCGAAAATCAGCCGTAATAAGCATCGATAAAAACCCTTAATATCACTGCGATAGTTTTCGGAAAACAGTTTAAATAACGGAAATCACTTGCTGAGTTAGCGGTTAAACTCAAAAAAAAGATTCGAACTTACCGGAGCAAGTTTGTTGAAAAAAGGAGAGATTTTTAGCAATGAAAATACGAAGACTCCCCGCTCGAGTTCGTCAAAAGGAGACGAAATGCGACGGAGAAAAGAGAAGCCGCCGGAAGAGACGCTACGACGGCGAAATTAGGGTTCGACTTCGGAATCGCCGAGAGAGAGAGAGCGGTTTTTTTTTTCCGTTCCAGCAAAAAGAGAACGATTCAGTTTCCCTCGCTTTTGATCATTAATGACATAACTGTTGTGGATTAATGACGTGGATTAAACTAATTTTTTATTAATCATTTTTTAATTAAAAGAATAACTCAGCCAAACCGCGAATGAATCTGCTTTAAGTCAGCCATATCGTTAAAATAACTCAGCCACCACGAATATGGCATAACTCGGCCAAATCACGAATATGGCATAACTCGGCCAAACCACGAATATGGCAGATGTGAATATTTATTCATGTAATTAAACTACTTTAATAAGTTGTAATTAACATTTTTATTCACTTTACCGAATGATTATGTAATTAGCTCGTGTTTGTACCATTTAAAACTTATCCAACAAAACGAAATCCCAAACCCTATACCCATACATAGTGAAGCTATACTTAGATTCCATTCCTAGACAAACTTACATTAAGGATTGCAAGTTATATAATGATTTGCATTTAAGTTTTTTTTTGGATCTTATCAACACAACATCTTAATCAAACACAAATAGTCATAAATCATACAAGGGATGTCCTTACAATCCAAACACAAAGGGCGAACAGAACATCTACTTTTGCATCTACTTATGCATTGCCGATACATAACAACTTCAAGATCTTTGCTTTCCATCCAAATTCAAATCGTTGTTTCTCCACCTCATGCTTCTCCAATTCTCTACGAAGCTCCACAATTGTTGTACTTAGTTGATCGATCACATTTTTCTTCTCCCGGATTTCATCTCGAGCTTGGATCAATGCTCTTTTTGGCCATCCTTTCACCTCTTCTTCATCAAACCACCTAAAGTATTTGCAGTGAGCTGTCTCACCCTCCCAAAGACACACAAATAAGATTTTTAAACAATCAAATATGATCCACACAATCACTCGTTATTCTCCATACCTTGTACAATTCACAGCCCAAGAACCTTCGACCCGGGTTTTTATCTGTCCAGGATGTGAAAATTTTTGCAGGCTATCGACAATCACACAATTTAAGACCGCCGAAAGTTTTGCTCCTATTGTTACTAGAGGAGCCCGAATTTAAATCCATCTAGTCGAAAAACAAAATAAAACCATTAATCAGCAGAAACAAAATATTTATATGCATATGTGATTGGATCCTCAATTCTGGATTTGGAGCAGAAGAAACTTGGGAAACCGTAACTCAGCCTCAACATAAAACAAACTCAGCCACATATGCATTGATAAACCATAAATCAGCCGTGAAGTAACTCATAACTCAGCCGAAACATAAAACAAACTCAGTCGCAACATAAACAAAACTCAACCACATATGCATTGATAAACCATAAATCAGCCGTGAATTAAATCATAACTCAGCCGCAACATAAAACAAACTCAGCCACATGCATTGTTATACCATAAATCAGCTGTAAAGCAAACCGTAACTCAGACGCAACATAAAGAAAACTCAGTCACATTTGCATTGATAAATCAGACACCAAATCGAATATATCTAACAAATCAGCCACCATATGTAAATCAACGACGGCAAAAATCAGCCGTAATAAGCATCGATAAAAATCCTTAATATCACCGCGATAGTTTTCGGAAAATGGTGTAAATTACAGGAATCACATGCACTTAAACGGTTAAACTCAAAAAAAAAATTTGAACTTACCGGAGCAATTTTGTTCGTGAAATAGGAGAGATTTGTAGCCGAGAAAACGAAGAGTCCACTCCCACTCGAGTTCGTGAAAAAGGAGAGGAAATGCGACGGAGATAAGAGAAGCGGCCGGGAAGAGACGAGACGACGTCAGAATTAGGGTTCCACTTCGGAATCGCCGAGAGAGAGAGAGAGAGAGAGAAGTTTCACCGGCGACAGAGAGAGAGAAGGTTTTTTCCCGAACCTGACGTGGATTTAGTTTTTTTTCAAGTTAATGAGGTGGATTAAACTAATTTTTGGTTAGTCATTTTTAAATTAAAAAAATCATTTTTAATTGCAGATTAATGAAGGGTGTTAATTGTAATTACACAAGGGCACAAAATATTTGAGTAATTTTTTAAAAATGTATAATACTCTAGTAATAAACCAACTTTTGTGTAATATCTGAGTAATTCTTTCAAGTTTTCAATGCACACTAGATTTCAAGTATTTGGTTGTTCAAGACTCTTTTCAGGTAATCTTAGCAAAAAACGCATATTTTGGAGCAAAATGGACATTTCCAGAAACAGTGCTCGAGCACATAAGTTCAACATCAAATGAAGGCCTTCCCACTACAAGATCAAGCTCATATTTGAAGACAAGGTAGCCTAATGTGCTGTCTTTCACCTCGAAGTGGTTTGAGAACAATCTCACGGTTGGATCTCAAGTTATGAAAGAAGCAAGAAGGTCTGTCAAGCACCCGGAAGACCAAGCTGGCCGCGCCACGGCCTGACCAGACGACCAGTGGCCGCGCCACGGCCAGTCGCTCGGCCGGCAAGCCACTTAACGGTTCCCGAGCCCATTTGAAGCCCAACTTAATCCCGTAGCCGTCTTATGCACGCCAAGACCTAAATGACCCCCAAGGGGACTTGAAGACCTATGTATACCTGTTGTTTAGGGTTTTTTTAGGGCATCACGAATTCACTAAGTTACACAACTATTTTCTTCTCTTTCGCTGGCCGCGAATCTCTTATTCGCGGTTTCACTTTGTTCTTCGAGGGATATTGATTTCTTCTTGAACCCTCTTTACTTCTCATCGATTTATAGAAGTTATGCATTCATCAATCACGTTTTCTACATGTCTGAGTAGTTATTTTCGTTGGGTGTTCTTTAAGGGGATCTATGGGAAATTTCATTAACTGTTTTTAAACCGATCGTTTAGGCTGTAGATTAGGGTTTTCTTTCTTATCAAACTTGTTCTTATTGCATGAGTCTAGCGTCAAGAACAAGATGTTTGATTCTAGGATCTTTGGAAGCGATTAACCTGCTGAATTTCAGATCCGAACCTAGTTTGGTGGAGCGCAACGCTTTTGGGATGCTTATGCATACCTAAGGAGAAGTCGTCAACGTTTATTGTCACGATCATTACTGCATGTTTGCCTAGGACGCAGGATACAACATTATACCTGTGAAGTTTGCATAACATAGATCGATCTTTCTTGTTAGAGTTAGGTCGTTAAAACAGTGATTCCAGTTTAGGAAAAATCGCCTAGTCTCGTTTGTCTGAAATAAATCTATTTTTGTAAGTTTGATTTCTAGTTAGAACCCCATAGGTTTTCCGAGAAGATCCCCAACTTGTTTCCCCCATCTGCTTTACAACTCGAGATTTACGCACTTCAATATTTACTTTTTTCTGAACTGCTCACCTGATTTCCTTTTTACAAGCACTTAAGTTAATTTTCCTTTTCTAGTTGGTTATGGGATTGATTGACACCCTCTTCTATATAAGACGTTACTCTGCCTTCTATCTTTTCTGCAAAAACTGTGACACTTACCCCAAACCCCCAACTCTCTGCGTCTTTGGTTGCCCTGATTTTCTGTTCTGCAGTTGACCTCCTCCATGTGGTTTGATACCCTAAGTACTACAACGCACGTTGTGCACTTGCAGCTTAGGGTCCCACAAATTCAAAGCTCGATGAGTCGGACGACTATTTAGACCCCATCAGAGACTTGAGGCGAGGTACATGGTTTACCGTTTTTGGGTTTCAAAGGGGTTTTAAGCCTTCTATATTTCTCATTTGTCTAATTCATCTTCTCTCATGTAAATTTTCTTAAAGCTCTCGATCTGTTAGAAGCTCAAGCTTCTTGGATAGTGACTGATTAGGCGCGCATGAGCTCCTGGCAGGGATGTAAGGTCTCACTACAAGAAATGAAGATTAAACCGAAGGCCAAAACCGTTGAAAATACCACATCCGTTTATATGGGATTGGAACTCGTGCACTTGTTTCCTGAAACCAAGGTTTCCGGCAAAATCGACATGCTGAGCGGTATGTGTCTTCTCTCCAATATATCATACAGTTATCGATGCACACGTCTATTATCTGATACGACAATCCAAGAGCGGCTACCGGTTTATGTATCTCATAATATGAACCTGGTGAAATATTATCTTCAGGCAATATGTCTCTTACAACATCAGCTATCACATCCACACAATTCTCAGGTAAATTGTGATATGTCGTTATGGTCATCAGCCTAGTTGCAGATGATAAATGCAAAAGTTTATCTCTACATCCTTCGTATAAGGGATGCTTAACTTCATCGAACATATCAAAAAATCTCCGCGCCTTTAAATTAGGTTCTTCTACTCTATTTCCATCCACAACATACGACGGTATACTTTCCAGAAATACAACGTTCACCATCATGATCTCAGAAGTACCTATGTTTTCAACTTCCGTTCTAGGTTCCTCTAATCTATCAACAGTATATTGTTCACTAATACTACCATAATTCACCATTGAATCATTTTCTCCATGCATATACCAAATCTTGTAACCCGACATAAACCCTCGCAATAGGTGTTGCCGTACTGAGGACACCGAAATAAATCTATGATTCTGACATTTAACACATGGACAATATATGTTGCCATATTCCGATGTACGCTCCTTGTTTTATGCGAACTCCATGAATTTTGGCTAAGACCTTCTGCAAACTCATCCGTAATTACGCTCGTCTTTTGATAAGATTTGTCCAACCAAAAGCAAAAATAATTATAAGGATCTGAAGAAAACATTTTTATTTTTTTATTTTTTTATTAAAGCTATTTTGTGACAGATTATTGAAAATGGTTGGGGAGAAAGGTAGATAATTTTGTGGAATTGTGGATGGTGGTGGTGAAATGTGATGGGTATTTATAGCAAAATATCCGATGGATTTCCGAAGATTTTATAAAACCACAACTGCTATAATATATTAACGGCTATATTAACGCCGGATTTAACCATGTTTTCTTGTAGTGTCCGTCACAAAGTCACAAAGATAGATTCGAACTAATAAACCTTCTTGTGTCGTTTTTCTCTCAATCTCTCTGTTTTCTTATTCTAGCACGATACCATATGTGATCGTCTTTCTCTTGCGATTCGAAGGTGCATGAGTGTGATACAAGTTTCAAGAACGATTCCATCCCCTGAAGGTGAAACCAGTGGTGATGTTCCCACACGGAAAAAAATCTCGCAGCCAAGTCCTTGTTTAAAGCACAAGGAATATGGTAAAAAAAAAAGAGAAGATTAAAAACAAGACCAGACAAGAAGTTAGTGATAGGATTGGGAAAATTTCCCGAATGGAACCAAACCAATATTCTGGAACCCGAATCCAAACCCGAACCAAAGTATAAAATAATGTCAAGAGAATAGAATTTCTCTACCGATTTACTTGAACTTAAAACATGTACTGATTTATAACATGAAGTGCCCCAAGGCCTGTTTTGCAGCAAATCACAGTAGCGCTGCTTTTTGAATCTCCAAGGTACTAATATTAACCTTCAAGTTTTTGGAAAGAAAATTGCCGTAAAAGTCATACACTAGAGGAGAAATTCTAAATATATATAATGTTATTTGCACAACAAATAGAGAACATGTATGATGTATCAGTAGTATACAAATTCAAAAGTTGCAATATAATTTCATGACAGGTGATACAAAAGATGGAGTATGTTTGTTAATACACATTATTTTGTTGTTTTCTTGTTATTCATATCCAAGGAAAAAAGAGGACCCAATAAGTCAACTAATAAAGACGTGAAAAAAAGACTACACGTCTCTCAAGTTTTGTTGAGATAAGCTTGAACAACAAGCAATCCTAATAAGAATAGGAAATCTTAGAGAAAAGGAAATTGTCCTTTTAAGAGAAAAGGAAATTGTTTAGGTTCCAAACTTATATATATATAGATGTCGAGTTGTGGCATTCTATAGAGAGAGTTTTTATGAGATTGAGAAACTAAGAGATTGAAAGATTGATAGATTGTGTGAGAGCTTTAGTTTTTGAGTTATTTTTCTAAAGCTAATAAAGAGAGTTCTTTATTTATCTTGAGTTCATCTTTCTCTTAGATTCTATATTTGGTATCAGAGCCACAAACTAAGCGATCCTTAGGAAGGGATGACGGACGATGCGATCGTTCAGGTGAAAGTAAAAGAAAGAGGAAGTCCTTCTTCCATTATCTTCCATATGCTAAATCCGACAAATTACACGGTATGGGCGATAAGGATGAAAGTTGCCTTAAAGGCTAACAAGGTGTGGGATGTTATTGAATCAGAAACAAGAGACGGCGAGAAGAAGAACATGGCTATCGCGTTATTGTTCCAATCAATACCAGAAACTCTTGCTCTCCAAGTTGGGGAACTAGACACGGCGAAGAAGGTATGGGAAGCAATACGATCAAGGCATGTTGGAGCAGAACGAGTTAAAGACGCCCGATTGCAAACGCTCATGTCAGATTTTGAGAAGTTAAAGATGAAAGATACCGAGAAAATTGATGACTTTGTCAGCAAGCTTTCGGAAATCTCGTCAAAATCCTCGGCCCTCGGAGTCAATATCGAAGAATCAAAACTGGTGAAGAAATTTCTTCATTGTCTTCCCCGGAAGAAATACATACATATTGTGGCGTCTCTTGAACAAGTACTTGATCTTAATACCACGACTTTCGAAGATATCATAGGTCGCCTAAAAGCCTATGAAGAACAAATTTGCGAGGAAGAAGAAGAAGTTCAAGATGAACAAAGCAAGTTAATGTATGCAAATACGGAGAATCAACACTAGCCTGTTAGTGGAAACATAGGGCGAGGAGGAAGATCAGGTTACATAGGAAGAGGTCGCGGACGTTCTAACTATGTGAGAGAGGCTTCCCGGATTACTTGCTTTAGATGCGATAAGATAGGACACTTTTCATTCGATTGTCCCGACAGACTACTCAAACTGCAAGAGGTTCAAGAAGATGGTGATACTCAGGATGCAGATGCATTGATGATGCATGAAGTGGTCTATCTAAATGAGAAGCGTTGCGTGCCAAGCAAGTTTGAAACTAACAACGATGGAGACAACATATGGTTATCTTGATAATGGGGCGAGCAATCACATTACCGGTGATCGGAGATATTTCGATAAAATCGACGACTCTGTTTCTGGAAAAGTGAGGTTTGGGGATGATTCACGAGTTGATATTAAAGGAAAGGGAACCATTGCTTTCATCGACCTCAACGGAGAAGCGCGAGTAATGACGGATGTATATTACATCCCAAATTTAAAAAGCAACATTATAAGCCTTGGACAGGCTACGGAGGCGGGATGTAATATAAGATTGCGAGGAGGGTTCTTGACCATGCGAGATCAGAATGGGAAGTTGCTTGCTAAAGCACCTAGGTCCAAGAATCGTCTTTACAAGGTTCGAATGGGTTTAAAAGATAGCTCGCGGCTGTTTCTCACAAGCATTAGCGAGTCAAGCAAGTGGCACGCGAGATTGGGACACGTGAACTATGGAACTATCAAGTTAATGATAGACAAAGAACTTGTGCGTGGAATTCCGAATGTTGGCATTGAGAAGGAGGTCTGTAGCTCATGTTTGCTTGGGAAGCAAACAAGACAAGCGTTTCCCCAAGCTACCGCTTACCGTGCATCGAAGAAGTTTGAGCTTATACATGGAGATCTTTGTGGGCCTATAACACCAAGTACGAGTGCGAGAAACAAATACATCTTCGTCCTCATAGACGATTATTCTCGTTACATGTGGACAATTCTACTCAAAGAGAAAGGAGATGCATTCCAAAAGTTCAAAAACTTTAGGATAATGATAGAGCAAGAATCTGATGCGAGAATACAGACCTTCAGAACGGATAGAGGAGGAGAGTTCGTGTCTCTGGAGTTCAACAAGTTCTGTGAAGAAACCGGTATTAAACGTCATCTCACTGCACCATACACCCCCCAACAGAACGGTGTGGTCGAACGATGAAATAGAACGATGATGGAGATGGCGAGAAGCATCCTAAAGCACATGCGTATGCCTAACTATCTATGGGGAGAAGCGATAAGACATTCTACATACCTCTTAAATAGAGTGGTGACACGATCTTTTACCAATGAGACACCATACGAGAAGCTGTGAGGTAAGAAACCAAACATTGATTACATCCGGATATTTGGCTGTATGGCGTATGCGAAAGTTGAAGCACCAAGTCTGAAGAAGCTAGATGACAGATCGAGAATGCTTGTTCATCTAGGAACAGAACCAGGATCCAAAGCTTATCGCTTACTTGATCCGCAAACACGTAAGGCTGTAGTGAGCCGTGATGTGGTTTTTGATGAAACCAAAGGTTGGAACTGGAATCGCAGAAATTCTGAGGAAGATAGTGATGGAAGCTTTAGAATCGAGCTTCATGACTTCGGGAATCATGGTCTTCAAGAAGGAGAAGAAAATCGTGAAGAAAATACGAGAAACACAGAAAGTGAAGGTGAATCAGATGATGATGGAGATCGAGAAGAAGAAGAATCTGAGCATAGTGGTGAAATACATGCTCCTATCCTCCGAAGATCACAGAGACAGAGCAATCCACCAAAGTATCTCGAGGATTACGTTCTTCTTGCGGAAGAAGAGGGAGAAGCATTGCTTCTGTGTTTAAACAACGAACCAAGAAGCTTCTGGGAAGCTAAGGAATCTAAAGAATGGACAGATGCGTGTAGAGAAGAGATTGCTTCCATTGAAAAACTCAACACTTGGGATCTTGTCGAGCTACCAATAGGAGCAAAGCCGATAGGCTTAAAATGGGTATTTAAGCTCAAGAGGAATTCAGATGGAAGTATCAACAAGTACAAAGCTCGAATGGTAGCTAAAGGCTATGTACAAAAATATGGAGTTGATTTTGAAGAGGTCTTTGCACCAGTAGCTCGGATTGAGACAATAAGATTACTTATCAACATCGCAGCCTCGAATGGATGGGAAATCCACCATCTTGATGTTAAAACAAATTTCTTACATGGAGAATTGAAAGAGACAGTCTATGTCTTGCAACCTGAAGGTTTTGAGAAAGAAGGATGTGAGAACAAGGTCTACAAGCTAAACAAAGCATTATATGGACTAAGGCAAGCACCAAGGGCATGGAACAACAAACTAAATAACATCTTGATGGAGCTGCGGTTTGAAAAGTGTTCTAAGGAACCTTCAGTCTATCGAAAGAAGGTAAAAGAAGGGATTCTTTGTATTGTTGTATATGTCGATGATTTGTTTGTCACAGGAACAATTCTTGAGATCATCAACAAGTTTAAGGACGAGATGACCTCTAAGTTTGAGATGAGTAATCTTGGAAGGCTAACATATTATCTCGGGATTGAAGTACATAACATACAAAGGGATTACTCTGAATCAAAAGAGTTATGCAGCTAAGATCCTAGAGGAAGCAGGAATGAGGGATTGTAATCCGGTTCACACACCTATGGAGACAGGTCTGAGTTTGGCCAAGTCCGAGAATGAAGAAGAGATCGATGCTACATACTCCAGAAAAAACGTCGGCTGTCTCTGTTACTTGCTTCATACAAGACCTGACCTATCTTATTCGGTTGGTATACTTAGTCGGTATATGCAGAGTCCTAGAGTCTCACATGGAGCCGCGATGAAACAAGTATTGAGATACTTGAAGGGAACCACATGTCTCGGATTAATCTTTGAACGATGCTCAAGTATACCAAAGCTGACAGGTTATTGCAACAGTAGCCACAATGTTGATCCAGATGATGGGAGAAGTACTTCAGGGCACATCTTCTACCTTGGTAAAAGTCCAATCACTTGGTGCTCTCAAAAACAAGATACTGTCGCGTTATCGTCTTGTGAAGCAGAGTTTATGGCCGGGACAGAAGCTGCGAAACAAGCAATCTGGCTCCAAGAATTGCTTAGTGAAATCACCGGAACAGCGACCAAATGTGTTGTCATTCACATTGACAACAAGTCTGCGATTGCATTAACCAAGAATCCAGTGTTTCATAGAAGAAGCAAACACATTCATCAGAGATACCACTTTATACGAGAATGTGTCGAAGGCAACCAAGTTGAAGTAGCACACGTTCCAGGAAGTGAGCAAAAGGTGGATATACTCACAAAGGCTTTGGGAAGAATCAGGTTTAGAGAAATGAGAGAGCTCATCGGATTACAAGATCTTGGGAAGGAAGGTTTCAAACTTAAAGGGGAGAATGTTGAGATAAGCTTGAACAACAAGCAATCCTAATAAGAATAAGAAATCTTAGAGAAAAGGAAATTGTCCTTTTGAGAGAAAAGGAAATTGTTTAGGTTCCAAACTTATATATATAGATGTCTGAGTTGTGGCATTCTATAGAGAGAGTTTTTATGAGATTGAGAAACTAAGAGATTGAGAGATTGTGTGAGAGCTTTAGTTTTTGAGTTCTTTATTTATCTTGAGTTCATCTTTCTCTTAGATTCTATAAGTCTTTCACAACCTTCACCGTTTTCACTTGCTCCTTACAGACATTTGTTTTTTTGTTTCCTCTTAAGTCTTAACACAAAACAGACGGTTCATTGATCTCAAACAATTCATGTACTATCTTTCTCTTATCCTTTTTCCACCATCTTCCTTGTGCTTCAAGTAAATAGGAGCAGCTTGATTTACAGTCTCTGCCATTAATTGGAATAACTTCACGGGACAATCAATCGATTCACTATTATCTTCCTTTGCTAGATGGGAGAAACTCGCCAGCCAAACACTCTGTATCTCGCCTTCGTCTTTTTCTTCACACTGGCCATAGCTACACGAACCACCACTGGCTCGGTCAACTGCCGTTCACTCTCTTACCCAACTAGTTACTGGATCGAAATCGACTGCTCGGAGTATGGGACTGCCAAAATCGGCGAATTCCATGTAGATGAAGTGACGGACGCAAACATCTACGTGAATATCCCGCCGATGTGCGAACGCGAGATCGGCAAAATCGAACAGCTCTTCCGGGAGAATTTAGCTCCTTAGAATTTAAACACGATTCTCGTCCGGGGATGCAACGAATCATCGAATAATTGTGTAACTAATCCAACATTATTCAGAGATCAATCAAATCTCGGAAGATGTATGTCTCCAGTGAGCTGTTTGAACGGAGCGACGACCACAACGACCGATGTGATGAGTATGGGAGACGTTGTTAACGGGAGCGGATGTAATAAGTATTGGTTCTCTTCGATTCTGACTGAGTCGAGTACTACTACATCGGAAGTTTCGTACAATTTGGGTCGACTCAAGCTCGATTGGTGGTTTGAGGAAGGTTGCAGTGACACGACTTGCTCGAAAAACGCGAACTGTACGCAAGTCAATCTCCCTGACAGCAGATTAGGCCATCGGTATACTTGCCTCGAGGGATTTGACGGCGACGCCTACGACGTGTATGGGTGTGGTGACCCAGAAAATTATTTTATCAGGTTCGAAAACAATTAAAAATATTAATTATAATATTTTTATTTATATTAAAAACATTTTTTATTCATTTTCATCTTTCATATTTAAAATATTTATCAGATTAAGAGTTCTTTATATAAATTTAATTTATTTTAGTTTTATTTTATATATTTGTCATAGTTTTATTATTTATGGGTATATATGATCATGTATTAATTATCAAATTTATAATTGTCAATGATCTCTCTAAAATTGAAAAAGGATATAAATAATGTATAATTTTATCATTTTTTTTCAAGTAATTTTATTATAGTTTCTTCCAAGTTAAAAAAAAATATGATATGAAAAGAAGTATTTGTTCGTATGCTTTACAAAAAGAAACTATAACCTAATTTCCTTTAAACAAAATTTAGGGAAAAAAAAACAAAAAGACATGTAGATACCACGAGCTGAAACATGAAGGGAAGCAGTACAAACCATCTGCGCTTGAGAAGAATTAATAGTATTTACTTAGACCAAATTATATATATTTTCCCTGGGTCAGCTGACCCCATCTTATAATGTAGGTCCGCGTCCGCCTCTCATGATGGTTGTAGCCGACTAGGGTCAAACCGCGAAGGTTAGTTTGCTGGCAAAATAATTTTTTGAACTGTGTTCGATTCCTAGATTTAAAAAGAAATTATCACTCAACATTTTCTCTGTTTTTATAGTTCTGGGTTCACTAGCCGGCATTGTTCTGATCATGGTCTTGGTATCATTGTTTCTTCGTTATCTCTGGAAGAGACAAATGCGACATAGACAACAGAACGTGAGGGCCCTCATTCCACTCAAGCACTATAAATGCGCAAGTGAAAAGAATTACAAAGTCATTTGCGGAAGTTGTTGGGAGAGGCGGGTTTGGAATTGTTTACAGAGGAACTTTTTCTGATGGTCGTTTGGTTGCAGTGAAGGTCTTGAAAGATTCGAAGGGTAATGGTGAAGACTTCATCAATGAAATTGCAAGCATGAGCCAAACTTCTCATGTCAACATTGTTTCCTTACTTGGTTTCTGCTCTGAAGGTTCTAAAAGAGCAATTATATATGAATATTTGGGAAATGGGTCGCTCGATAAATTCATCTCAGGAAAGACCTCGATGAATATGGATTTGAAGACAATGTATGGAATTTCCCTAGGAGTTGCTCGTGGTGTAGACTACTTGCACCATGGCTGTAAGAAAAGGATTGTACACTTCGACATAAAACCACATAATATACTCTTAGATGACAATTTTAGCCCCAAAGTTTCAGACTTTGGTCTCGCTAAGATCTGTGAGAAGAAAGAAAGCATCTTGTCATTGATGGAGACAAGAGGTACAATAGGATACATTGCGCCAAAAATGATATCACGAGTTTATGGAAGTGTTTCTCACAAGTCTGATGTGTATAGCTATGGAATGTTGGTACTCGAAATGATAGGTGCAAGGAAGAAAGAAATAGTTGATCAAAACTCTGAATCGAACGCAAGCTCAATGTACTTTCCAGAATGGATATATAAGGATCTTGAGAAGGGAGACAATGGAAACTTTATCGAGAATGGAATTAGCAGTGAAGAAGAGGAGATATTGAGGAAGATGACATTGGTGGGTTTGTGGTGTATTCAGTCTTCCCAATCAAACCGCCCACCGATGAACAGAGTGGTAGGGATAATGGAAGGAAGCCTTGAAGCTCTTGAAGTGCCTCCGAGGCCTGTCTTGCAGCAAATTCCAACAGCGCAACTTTCTGAATCATATTGGATTTCTGAGGAGAGCTCAATAGCTTCTGAGATATTGATATGCTCTACAGATTGAAAGCTGGAACCTTCAAGTATGTGAAAATACTTGCCGTGAAAGTCATACTTTAGTGGTGAAAATCTAAAATAATTATGTCTGTAATTAAATGTTATTTGCATAGAGCACATGTATCAGTTATACAAGAACACAATTCAAAAGTTGCGATATAATTTCGTGACAGTGATATAAAAATTAAGTATATGTTTGTTTATACAACAAACCTTTCCTCATACGCTGGAAAAAATTATCCTATGATTTTTGCACCTTCCTCTCTTCCTTGAATCTTTCTCACTCTGTGTAGAGACAAAAACAGGACCCCAATGTTAGGATCTTCTTACTGCAGACTCGCAAGTCGCAAGGATATTGTTCAACTTCCAAATATTCAAGAGGTGAAAGTCTTATTGAGTTAAGACTATAACGCGTTTGATATATCAGTGAAACTTTCAACTTAAGCCTTTCGATTTAAATTGTTGACTTTTCCCAGTCTCTTAACGGTAAATACTTACTCAACAGAGAGACTTTTAACTTTAACAAAAAAAAACTTTAACAGAGAGTTTTAACTTTTAACATATTTGACGTTGCTAGTGAAAAAGCTAGTCAGATTGTTGACTTTTCTAGTCTCCCAAATATATGGTCGATGAGTCAAAGGATGAAAGCCAAACAGATTTAGGAGATATGATAGCAAAATATAATTCCTTTTTTGCCTCATTTTCCAAGAAAATTCTTACGAATTGACGTTTAGATTATAGTATATCAACAAAGGTTTTAGAAAAGGTAACAAAAGAATTGCAAGGCAAATATTATTTAGCTTGGAGCTCACGCCAAATAAAATTAAATCAGAAATAAAATGTTTAATCGGCAATGGAAATCATGGCCCGTTTTGGTAAAGAAAATATCATCGTACCCTTAATGCGATATTCTCTTTAGGTTCGACTCTGACCATTTTGGTGCGGAAAACTCAATCTAACGTTGGCAAGGGAGAGTGGAAGCCGCTGGTTCAGTTCACGTGGAGCCCTCGCTCATTATCATCATAGCCTCACAAGCAATGGCAGCACAAAGATCAGCACTCAGCTTGGGCAACACGCAACCGAGGCGCAAATGGACGCAGAATCCAATCGTAAGACGATACAGAACATTTTCTTCAAGTGTTTGTCAGGATACAACTATTGGGACATTCGATTGGTTTTGCAATCAAGGGAAGTCAAGAGAAGCTATAGAGGTTTTAGATTACTTGCAAAATAATGGTTATGCTATGGATTTGATTAGACTTTTAAGGTTAGCGAAACTATGCGGTGAACCAGAAACTTTAGAAGAAGCAAAGACTGTTCATCATTGCATCGTTTCACTGGTTTATCCTTCTCATGTTAGCTCTCGCAACGCAATAATCGAGATGTATTCTGGTTGCGGATCTGTTGATGATTCATTGAAAGTGTTCGACGAAATGCCTGAGAAGAATCTGAAGACTTGGTGTGTTATGATGATGTGTTTTGTCAAGAACGGATACGGCCAAGTAGCCGTCGATATGTTTACTCGTTTCAAAGACGAAGGGAACAAACCAGATGGAGAAATATTCAAGGAAGTCTTCTCTGCTTGTGCTTTAACAGGAGATGTTAACGAGGGATCGCTGCACTTTGAAGCTATGCAAAGAGATTATGGAATCATCCCTACCATGGAACATTATCATAATGTTACCAAGATGTTGGCAACATCTGCTCACTTGGACGAGGCACTGAACTTTGTTGAGAAAATGCAGATGGAGCCGAGTGTTGATGTGTGGGAAACGCTGATGAATTTTTCTAGGGTTCATGGAAATCTAGAGCTTGGAGATAGATGTGCTGAGCTGGTTCAGAAGCTGGATGCCACAAGATTGGACAAAATGTCAAGTGCAGGTCTTGTAGCAACCAAAGAGGAACCGAAAAATCGGTCTAGACAACGTTATAAGGATACTTCACATCCAGAAATGGATGCAATCTGCGAGACACTAAAGAGTTTGCAGTCACAAATGATGGAAACGGGTTATGTTCCTGACATTAGGGAATTAGGGTATCGTAATGAACGAGTGCAGAAAGGGAATAAAGAAGAAAGGGAATAAAGAAGAAAGGATTTTCGGTTATGAAGAAGAATTGTTAAGGGGCTTCTTAGCTCAAGGCCTCGATCTTCAGTCGTTGTGATAACTAATATGCGCATTTGCAATGATTGTCACAATGCATTGAAGTTAATGTCAGAGATAACGGGTAGAGAGCTGATTAAGCGAGATGCAAAGAGATTCCACCACTTCAAGAAAGGCATATGCTCGTGCAACGATCTCTGGTGAGCTAACTGATTGTTTCCTCTACTCGAACCTTTTTTCAATAGAAACAAATTTAGATAAAGATTATTGACATTTGTTTCTAAATCATTTATATAAGCAATAAGTTTTAAATTTGGTTAAAATGATCACCATGTTACTCTTTTGTGTCCGTTGCATGCCTTCCGAGTCAATTCCATGGAGCGAAACCGATTTATATGATTTTAGAAAAGTGTTGAACAAAAGTGAAAAGAAAAAAGAGTTTGATTCAGTAAGTACCAAAGACTTTCATAAAAAGATATAATTCGAGTTTGACAAACATTCTTAGAGATAGCACTCGCTTGGTTTAACTTAGATTTATTTTGTTAGCTTCTGATTTCTCAAAAAGCAGAATATTTGAGATAAACAATTATTATTTGAAAAGTAAACATGTTATATAATTCTTATTTTCTTCTAAAAAAAAATCAATATTATATACACTTCCTGATCTAGTTTTCAAATCTCGGTGATGTAAATAAATTGCTGTCGCTCTTATGTCGACATTATGTCGCTCTTACCTTTGTTTAAAAACTTTGAAACTTCTTCTTCATTATGTCGCTCTTACAACTTCAACAAACCAAAGTCCCCTGTAAATTAATAATCATCTCTTGTTATCTTCTTCTTCCTTCCAACCGGTTCTCTCTGTTCTTGATTTCCCATGTCTTGATCCATGGTCTCGTTTTTGTTCGTGCCCTTCCAGATTTTGATAGTCTCTGTTCGAGCTCAGACAGTACCAACAGAGACAACGACAGAGTTCATTTTCCGAGGTTTCCAGGAACGCAAATCAGAGATTCAAACAGAAGGAGATGCGACCATCCAACCCGATGGACTATTGAGACTCCCCTTTCGAAAGTCAAACGTCACTGGATCAAGCCATGGTCACAAAGATTCACATAGGTTAGATACCTAACCACAAACTCTTTAAATTTCTTGATACAAAGTAACTAATCGAGTCTATCTTCACTTTTTCTTAATTAGTTGCGAGTTTGGTAGTAAGCATTCTCGTGGTCTTGACGTTATTTATTAGAAAGAGGAAAACATCAAATGCTCAGAGAAGAAAAAACCTCAAGGCTCTTATTCTGCTGAAACATTTTCGTTATAACGAATTGAAAAGGTTTATGATAAGTGTAGACTGCATAATGATGAGCTGGAATTAGAAGACTGTTGACTGCTGACGTGGACAGAGAAGAATTAACGATGGCCGTGAGGATTGAAGATTGTATAAAGTCTTCTTTACTTTTCTGTTGCAAATCATCCAGATCCAGAGAGATCGAAGATCAATTAGGATTTGCAGGAGAGATTGTTCTCTGCGAATTAGGCAATCTCATCGAGTGTGTTCGTGAGATTGAGGATATCGAATTGTTATCGGAGAGTCTCCGTCGCATTTCGATATTGTACTTCCTTGTTAATTGAATAAACGATCTATTCTCTTAACAGTTTACAAATTCATTTGCTTGCGTAGTTGGGAAAGGAGGATTTGGAACTGTTTACAAAGGAATCCTTCCTGATGGTCGTAAGGTCGCAGTCAAGGTTTTGAAGGATTCAAAGGGAAATGGCGAAGACTTCATCAATGAAGTCGCTAGTATAAGCCAAACATCTCATGTTAACATTGTCTCTTTGGTTGGATTATGCTATGAAGGATCCAAAAGAGTGATTGTTTATGAATATATAGAACAACCTCCGCCTCTCTTACAACAACCTCACCGCCTCTATATATAGATCTCTTCTTATGGCTTTGTAATGGAGACTTTGAGAATTAATAAACAAGCAATTGCTTAAGTTCCTTGAGAGAGATTTGATTAAATTAATCTTCTTCAAGAAGCAGGTCTCTAGTGATTTCTTTGAAATCCCTAGATTGAGCTGTAACTCTGTTCTTACCCTCTATCACCCTCCTAAGCCCGTTTTGCATTTTCCTGCAGCACCTCTACAAGAATCTTCTACGCTTTCAGAGGATGTCTCAGTTTACGCAAAAGTGTGATCCAAGAAATCTTCTTAGTATCTATAAAAGCACGGAAGGGAAAACATTTCTTCATGAAATTTCGTATACATTTTATTCTTAAAATGTCATATACTGTCTACTTTCCATACTACTAACCAAGAGGAATTGATGTTAAAGTTAAACAATTTAATACAACTTTTTAAGATCAAATTTACCACGAGGTTGCAGATATAGAGGTACCAAAGAGAGTTCTTGGATCAATGACTTTTGTACGTTTATCTGGTCTGACTCAGTGTTAAAATATACTACTGCAAACACGTTTTATATGAGGTGAAACTATTCAACTAAGTCTTGTTCAAACTTTCAGATTGTTGACTTTTCCAGTCTCTTAAAATATCTTTGGTCAGCTTTAGGAAAATGAAGATAGATTTAGGGGCAAGTCCCTCATTCCAACTGGAAATTTAATTCCATGATTACTAAACCTAAATACTAAATCCATGCTTTACCAAGAGAAAATGTTTTGGAAAAAAGAGGACCAATAATAATGTCTCCTTATTTCACCTTTTTCCTTGTGCTTCAAGTAAACTTTAAGTACAGAGTTTGAGTAAATGTGGTGATCGACGAGATACCGTGTCAAGAATGTTCAACACTACCAAACAGATTTTCTGCAACGTTAAGCTCACCACCAGGAGCCTGTCTCTTATACACATCTAGATGTGTATAAGAGACAGCAACACTACCAAACAGATTTTCTGCAACGTTAAGCTCACCACCAGGAGCAGTCACCACCAACCTAGTGGTAAGTTTCTATTAGAAATTCACTGTATTCCTTCATCTCTGCTTTTACTCATCCTTTTTTTTTTTTTTTTTACTCTTCCTCTTCATAATTTGACCTCTAAGTGAACAAAACAGAGGAGAACACAGAATGACAAAATCTATGTAAAATCATATGGAAGCTCTCTGTGATTCTATCTCTTGTTTTTTTTTTTCAGCTAAGGAGCATCACAGACTCTATCTCTTATGTTTCAAAGTTCTAGTCTTCAGTTCCAACATACTTTATTTTTGGTGCCATTTGATTGATGCAGGTTTCTCTCATAGAGTGATAAAAGTTGCTTTAATCTAAGTTGACTTGATTATGATGACATTTTGCTACCTTCTTAAATCAAACATATAACACTCTTACACTTGCCTGACCCAGACCTTCTAGATTCCCTTTTTGCTCCTCTGCATTCACCAACACAACCTTGCCTTTCCCGAATTTTGAAGCTTTCACTGATCTACAAGAGCGCACTGTTTTCTACTATCATTTTTTTGTTGTTGAAACAGACTGTTTTCTATCATTGCTTTGCTTTTGCTGTGAATCTATGCGTTGCAAAAAATCTATTTATATGTGACAAAAAACATTTATAACATTTGTGAAACCTAATTTAGTCATTAATAAGTCTTTGCTCATTAATTACGTCAAAGACTGATTTAGATGAATTAAAACCGAATTAGTATCGTGACTCGGGGCCTGACCCTATTCGATATCCCGTATAATTCTAAAAGCAAGTAATGTTATGTAGACTTGGTTTTAAATTTCTAATGTCCAAAATCTCATGGAAATTTTATTAGATACTTAAAAATAGCGTATTTTTAAAAAAAATTATTGTAAAAATAATACTAACGGGATGAAACAGAACATAATGATAATAGTTAGGTACTTAGGTTTACAACAGTAACGATCTTCTGAATGAAGACACCTCACTCTACGCTTGCTTATCTCCATAGTTCCATTCATATCTCTCTCTTCACTCTTCTCTCCCTCTTCTTCTTCTTCTTCCTTATTCAACCTCTCTACGCGCCGCGCGTGTTCTCTTAGCCATGGAGGCTCCCACGCCTCACCTCCTCTTCCTCCTTTTCGCTGTCTCTCTCATCTCCGCATCCGTCGCTGACGATGGAGCGGCAATGCTCGCTTTGGCAAAATTGTTTCGTCCTCCGCCGTCAGATTGGTCAACCACCTCCTCCACTGATTATTGCCGGTGGACCGGCGTACGATGCACCTCCGGTCGCGTCACTTCAATCAGCCTCGCTGATAAATCTCTCACAGGCTTGTTAGCACCCGATATCTCGGCTCTCTCCGAGCTCAAATCTATCGCTCTTCAGCGTAACAAGCTCTCCGGTAAAATCCCATCGTTCGCGAAACTCTCTTCTCTTCGAGAGATCTAAATGGACGAGAATCTCTTCACCGGAGTCGAGCCCGGAGCTTTCGACGGACTCACCAGCCTCCAGATCTTGAGTTTGCGCGATAACAAGAACCTCACTTCCTGGAGTTTCCCTTCGGAGCTCGCTGATTCGGTTTCGAACCTCACCGCCGTTTACCTCGAGAACACCCAAATCTCCGGCGTTTTGCCTGACATTTTCGATTCCTTGGCTTCTCTCCAGAACCTCCACCTCTCTTACAACAACATCACCGGCCCGTTACCTCCGTCGCTGGCGAAATCTTCGATTCAGAATCTCTGGATCAACAATCAGCGATTAGGTTTTTCAGGGACGATCGAGGTGCTTTCCGGTATGACGTCGTTATCGCAAGCGTGGCTCCACAAGAATCGATTCGTCGGACCGATCCCGGATCTTTCGAAATGCGAGAGCCTCTACGATCTCCAGCTCATGGATAATCAACTAACCGGGATCGTGTCCCCTTCGCTCTTTTCACTCGGAAGCCTCAAGAACATTTCTCTGGACAACAACAGATTCCAAGGTCCTCTTCCTTCGTTTCCACGGGAGGTTGAGAAAGTTTCCGCGCGCCACAACTATTTCTGCACTACCAAAGCGGGACAGAGCTGTAGTTTACAGGTGATGACGCTTTTAGCGGTGGCCGGAGGTTTGGGATATCCGTCGATGTTGGCTGAATCTTGGCAAGGAGACAATGCTTGTAGCGGATGGGCTTATGTCAACTGCGATTCAGGTGGGAAGAACGTTGTCACGTTGAATCTCGGGAGACACGGATTCGCCGGGTTTTTATCTCCGGCGATTGCAAATCTCACTTATCTCAAGGGCGTTTTCCTTAACGACAACAACTTAACTGGTGCTGTCCCCAAGGAGTTGAGTTTGATGACTAGTCTGGAGTTAATCGATGTCTCAAACAACAATCTCACCGGAGAAATACCGAGCTTCCCTCCTACGGTGAAGTTTACTCACGCGCCAGGCAACGTTTTGCTGGGAACTGAGGCTGGAGATTCTTTGACTACAAGAACCGGTTCTAAAAGTCCAGGTGGGGTCTTAGGGTGATAATGGTGGTTGTGTTTTTTCCGAGAAGTTTGTCTAATTAATTATCTAATCGGCTTCTATCCAAAAACATGTGTTTTTTCCGAGCTAGGAGGAAACAATTTTTTTTTTTTTACCTTTGCCTAAACCAATTTTATCTTTCTAACTCTCCTTATCTTTTTCTAACATTTAAATTACTTTGTAATTTTTTTTTTTTTTTT
>JAHZTW010000001.1:49820818-49849847 GCA_020283515.1 Alliaria petiolata
GACGGTCGTGGTGTTGCGGTGAAAGTCTTGAAAGACTTAAAGGGTAATGGTGAAGACTTCATCAACGAAGTTGCGAGCATGAGTAAAACTTCTCACGTCAACATTGTTTCCCTGCTTGGATTCTGCTCCGAAGGTTCCAAAAAAGCTATTATTTATGAATTTTTGGAGAATGGCTCTCTTGATCAATTCATCTCAACGAACACCTCAATGAACATGGATTGGATGGCAATATATGGGATCGCGCTAGGCGTTGCTCGAGGTGTTGAGTACTTGCACCATGGCTGCAAAACAAGGATCGTGCATTTTGATATTAAACCTCAAAACGTGCTATTGGATGGGAGTCTTTGTCCCAAAGTTTCCGACTTTGGCCTTGCTAGGCTATGTGAGAAGAATGAGAGCATATTGTCACTATTAGACACACGGGGAACGATAGGATACATTGCGCCTGAACTGTTTTCAAGAATGTACGGTAGAGTTTCCCACAAATCAGATGTATACAGCTATGGGATGTTGGTCCTTGAGATGATAGGAGCAAGGAGCAACGAAAAAGCTGCTCAAAATTCTATATCAAACGCAAGCTCAATGTACTTTCCAGAATGGATATATAAGGGTCTTGAGAAGGGAGACAGCGGAAAGTTTAATGGGAATGTAATCACCTGCGAAGAAGAGGAGATAGCAAAGAAAATGACATTGGTGGGATTGTGGTGTATTCAGCCTTCACCATCAGATCGCCCACCAATGAACAGAGTGGTGGAGATGATGGAAGGAAGTGTGGATGCTCTTGGAGTCCCTCCTCGGCCTGTTTTTCAAATCCCAGCAAGGTCTCTTCAAGAAACTTCCACTCTTTCAGAGGATATATCGGTTTGACAAACAAGATATAATTCGAGTTTGACAAACATTTCCTAGCACTCGCTTGGTTTAACTTATATTTATTTTGTTAGCTTCTGATTTCTCGAAAAGCAGAATATTTGAGATAAACAATTAGTATTTGAAAAGTAAACATATTATATAATTCGTATTTTTTTCTAAAAAAAATCAATATTATATACACTTCCTAATCTAGTTTTCAATTCTGGGTGATGTAAATAAAATAGGATTTCCCGCTGCAGAGCAGCGATGCCGTCCGAGCCCTATTGGATTAGGGCGGACCCACCAAAACGCTGAATTTGAACGTCTACCCGGCCACAATGTTGTTTGACCCAAGAAAACCATTAATGTCGCGGAAGATTCCAAAGCTGTCAGAGATCGTGCAAGAAGAAATGTACATTGGATTCACCGCAGCCACAGGGAGAGACCGGTTCAGTGCTCACTATGTGATGGGTTGGAGTTTTACAAGCGGTCGAGATGGTTTAACTGCAGACAGGCTCCTATTCTGGGATCCTCTTTCGCAGCTCAATACCGGGAAGAAGAAAAGGTTACAAATTATTTGAAAGTCTCTGTTTTTAGTGAACATTCCTCAGTCTATAGTTTGCATACTGACAAGATATTCTTTCTTGAAGGCTTTCTAGATAATCAAGCTTTGGTCACAATTTTCATAGGTTAGTGCCTAGCCACAAACTCTTGACATTTCTTGCTACAAAGTAACGAACTGAATATATGTTCTTTTTTTGCTAGTTGCGGGTTTGATAGTTAGTATTCTCATGGTGTTGGGGCTAGCGTTTTTTATCAGAAAGAGGAAAACATCAAATTCTCAGAGAAGAAAAAACCTCAAGGCTCTTATTTCGCTGAAACATTACCGTTACAACGAAGTAAAGAGGTTTACAAACTCATTTGCTTGCGTAGTTGGGAAAGGAGTATTTGGAACTGTTTACAAAGGAAACCTTCATGATGGTCGCAAAGTTGCGGTTAAGGTTTTGAAAGATTCAAAGAGCAATGGAGAAGACTTCATCAATGAAGTCGCTAGTATAAGCCAAACATCTCATGTTAACATTGTTTCGTTGGTTGGATTCTGCTATGAAGGAACCAAAAGAGTGATTATTTATGAATTTCTAGAGAATGGGTCTTTGGACTAGTTTATCTCAACAAAAGCCTTGTCAAGTGCTGAGTGGAGAAGCAAGCTTTACGAGATTGCACTAGGAGTTGCTCGTGGTCTTGAGTACTTGCACCATGGCTGCAAAACAAGGATTGTGCATTTCGACATTAAACCTCAGAACGTGCTATTAGATTGCAATCTTTGCCCCAAAGTTTCAGACTTTGGCCTAGCTAAGCTCTGCGATAAGAAAGAGAGCATCATGTCACTGCTAGACACGAGAGGGACCATAGGGTACATTGCACCAGAGATGATATATAGAGTTTATGGAAGTGTTTCTCACAAGTCGGATGTCTATAGCTATGGAATGTTGGTTCTTTTGAGATGATTGGTGCAACAAAGAAAGATATTGTTGAAGATGATAACAATAGCTCGATTTATTTCCCAGATTGGATTTATAAGGATCTTGAAAATAGACAACACATTAAACTTCTTGGAGATGAACTAACCAGAAGAAGAAGAAGAAATCACAAAGAAGATGATATTTGTTGCTATGTGGTGTATTCAGTCATGTCCATCAAACCGACCATCCATGAACAGAGTTGTAGAGATGATGGAAGGAAGCTTGGATGCTCTTGAACTCCCTCCTAAGCCTGTTTTGCATTTTCCGGCAGCACCTCTACAAGAGTCTTCTACGCTTTCAGAGGATATCTCGGTTTACGTAGAAGTATGATCCAAGAAACACATATCTTCATAATATGTATTATATATTTATTCTTGAAATGTCATATACTGTCGCCTTTCCATATTAACCTAGAGGAATTTATGTTAAACTATTTAATACAGCTTTTCAAGATCAAATTTATCCCTAGGTTGCAGATAGGTACCAAGGAGGTTTCTTGGATCAATGACATTGGTATGTGTATTTGGTCTGACTCAGTCTTAAAATATACTGCTTGTTCTTGTCCAAACATACTTCCCACACGGTTTTTATAAAGAGAAACTGTTTTGTTCTTTTTTTTGGGGTCTAATTCAACAATCTTGTTCAAACTTTCAAATTGTTGACTTTTCCATCTCCTAATTAAATCCTCGTTGGTCAGCTTTAGGAAAATGAAGAGATTCAGATTTAGGGGCAAGTCCCTCTCATTCCAATGGAGATTCAATTCCATAATTTCTAAACCAAAATAATAAATCCATGATTGTCCATATGAAATTTTGTTCTTGGAAAAATGAGGAACAATGTCTCCTTACTTCATATACAAGAATTTGGATGGTCTGAGACTCTGTACCAGTGTACAACGTTTCCATAAAAATCAAACATCTAATAACACACAATTATTGTTGAACACTTTTGACACGGTATCTCGTTGGTCACCAGCTTCACCTCAAACTCTTTTCTTAGAGAATTTTCCAAATGGGCGAAATTTTGACTCTTTCTCTTCTGGAACGAATCTCATTGGAACGTTTGCTGTGAAACTATCTTGGTAGGAATACCGATAATCAAGGCTTTGAGATATTGAGAAAAATCCTAAAGAAAGGTGAGAAAGCTTGGATCACAGTGGTACGGAACGGTGAGGCTCTTGTAGGTTGGAGACAAGGTTTTGATACCGTGTCAAAAATGTTCAACAACACCACACAAATTCTATGCAACGTAAGCTCACCACCAGGAGGAGTCAGCACCAGTCTAGTGGTAAGTTTCTGTTAAAAATTCACCTATTCTTTCATCTTTGCTTTTACTTTGCCTCTTCACAATTTGACCTCCAGGTGAACAAAACATAGGAGAACACAATGACAATACGGAAGCTCTCTTTGATACTATCTCTTGTGGTTTTTCAAGCTCACAGACTCTATCTCTTATGTTTCAAAGTTCTGACTTTATTTTTGGTGCTCCTAATTTGACTTGAATATGATGACATTTTCTATCTTCTTAAATCAAAATATCCTTCACCAATTTTTTTCTTCTGATTTTCTTATTTCACGTAGAGTAGCTGGTATTATTATTATGTTTCTGTAAATCATTGTCTTCTCTATCTTGTTCCTTAAATGTTTTTTTTCTTCTCGTCATCAAGGTTTGTTCTAAGCTAAAAAATTTCACTCTGTTTTCTATCTAAATCAAACATCTAACACTCTTACACTTACCAGACCAGGCCTTCAAGGTTTCCTTCTGCTCTTCTACAAGAGCGTCACTGTTTTCTATCAATGCTACTCTTTGTTTTCTTATCTTTCGAGTTATACATGTCCTGTGACAAGGTCCGTTCTCAGTGTCTGAAAACCCTGACTATCATGGCACCTGCAATGCCAGTTTCGCTGTGAACGCTCCAACGAATTTTGTTGCAAAAGAGAAAAGTTGAATATGTTTTAAGAAACGGATTTGAGGTTAATGTGGTGATCTATGTGAAGGCGTATCAAGAATATGCTTCCTCTCATGAAGGATGTGGCTTCAACAATACCTTAACATCAGGAATTTTCGTTTCAAAGTCATTCTTTAACAACTTATACTGAAGTGAAAATGAAATTGAAAATCATAAATTATTCTTGACAATTTGAAATATCATCAGCAACCATAATCCTTCTCTACGCAAATATCATTGGATTGTTCCATGTGCGTAGACTCTGGCGGCTTGTGGATATAATGCAGCATGGAGCGATAATAGGTGCTTAACCTTTCTTGCAGTCGCTAATTTTATCAACCCTTAACTTTGGTTTTATACTTACAAATTTTACTCAATGGTTCTACAGGGAATATGTCCATATTGATTATCATAGATTAGTATGCTGCCCATAGATATTACAAATATTTACACAGTTACTAACCGAAGCATGAACGCTTGCTTTTAGTTCGAGACATTCATCCTATTATTTGCTAAGTCAATGTCGCTAAACTTTAATCCTTCTCTTGTTCAAACATCTGTATTTAGTTTGAAAAGAATCTAGACCGTTTTATAAATAAGTGAAGACGTCTTTGAGGATAGTGGTGAAGACCGATTAAATTATTGACTTTTCCAGTCTCCTAAACCCTCTTTGGCAGGTCTAAAGGATGAAGACAAGCGTATGATATGGGTTTACGGGCAAGTCCATCTCATCCCACTGAAGATTTAATTCCATTATATTTACTAAACCACAAAAGAACAGAAAATAAATTCCATGTTTTACCTCTGTTTCAAAGAAAATGTTTTAGAAAAATAAAGAGGAAAACCAAATGATTAATCTCTCTTTACCTTCAACACACTGCAGATACGTCCAAATCCATATAATTGAAAGAAGGCTTTTGATTGAATCGTCCATCAACTTAAATGACTACATCACGATTCATGTACCAAATTATGTTCCTATAATCATCTGAGAGACAGACCTGATCTACCTTGGACAGTTTACAAAATGCCTATATCATGAATCATGCACCATATAATGTTCTGGAAATTAAAATAGACAAAATGGTAAAAGAGATATCTTTAAATGTTTATCTCACAAGAAAAACAAGAAGAATAAACAGAGAAATAAAAATGTCTTTTAAAGTAAACTAATACTGACATCTCAAGTCTCCGCTTCAGTCACTCCCACTTGACTTGGTCCTCACTCTTATGCTTACTTCTCCTCTCTTTCTCTCCCTTTAAATCACTTCCTCTCCTCAACACAAAATCAAACCCAAAAGACACATGTACTTGATCACAAAAAAAAAATCATGTACAATCTCCCCACTTCTTGTCTGGTCTTGTTCTTTCTCTTATCCTTTTTTCCACCATCTTCCTTGTTCTTCAAGTAAATAGGAGCAGCTTGATTTACAGTCTCTGCCATCGGAATAACTTCACGGGACAATCAATCGATTCACTATTATCTTCCTTTGCCCGATGGGAGAAACTCGCCAGCCAAACACTCTGTATCTCGCCTTCGTCTTTTTTCTTCACACTGGCCATAGCTACACGAACCACCACTGGCTCCGTCAACTGCGCTTCACTCTCTTCCGGGCGAATTTAGCTCCTTCGAATTTCGAGAACACAATTCTCGACCTGGGATGCAACGAATCATCGAATAATTGTGTAATTAATCCAACATTCTCTAAAGATCAATCGAATCTCGGAAGATGTATGTCTCCAGTGAGTTGTTTGTAAAGATTAAGAGAATGTATTGTATTATTAATGCAAGGTGCCGAGCACACAAATATATACAGAGTCTAAGGAGTATTCTAGAGATTACAATAATAATTACAAATATTATAATATGATACGCATGATAGTGTTTCCGTAATATAAGGAGCAATTACAGGGATTGTAATATAATATGAATGATGGTCTTTCTTTAATATGCCCCTTCAAGATGGAGGAGTTTTAGAAACTCCAATCTTGAACGAGAGATCGGTGAAAGGTGCACGGGCTAGTGGTTTTGTCAAAGCATCTGCAAGCTGATCTTTTGAGCTAACATGAACAACCCGTAGTGTTCCTGAAGTAATCTGATTGCGAATAAAATGGTAGTCTAGGGCGAGATGTTTCATACGAGAATGGAACACCGGATTGGCACAAAGATAAGTGGCACCCACATTATCACAATAGATGACCGGAGGTGATGAGATGTGAATACCAAGCTCAGTGAGTAACGAACAAACCCATCGAAGTTCAGAGGAAGTATTTGCCACTGACCTATATTCGGCTTCGGTTGAAGAGCGTGCGACCCCTTTCTGTTTCTTGGAAGACCATGAGAATGGATGTTTGCCAAGGTAGATGATATATGCGTTGGTGGAGACGAAATCATCAGTATCACCAGCCCAATCTGCGTCGGAATAAGCGTGGAGAGTGCTGGGATTATCTTTGCTGAAAAACAGACCATGAGAACTTGTGCCAGCAAGATACCGTAATACTCGTTTAGCTGCTTGCCAATGCTCTGTGGTTAGAGCATGCATAAACTGAGAGAGACGACTAACCGCATAGGAGATATCCGGTCGGGTAAAAGCATGGTATTGAAGACTACCAATAGTAGCACGATACTCTATCGGATCAGAGAACGGAGTGCCAGAACGGATAGACAGTTTTGGTGTTGTAGCCATAGGAGTGGTCACAGGTTTTGCATCTAGCATATGACAGCGGGTAAGTAGATCTAGAATGTACCGTCGTTGAGTAAGATGTAAGCCACGGTCGGTGCGGTGAGCTTCAATTCCGAGAAAGTAGTTGAGATCCTCTGGATCTTTAATGGAGAATCTGTTGGCGAGTGAAGTGAGAGTCTGTTGGAGAAGCTTGGGATTATTGCCGGTGATGATGATATCATCCACATAGATGAGAATGTAGATGAGATTTGAACCACAGTGGAGGATGAAAAGAGATGTATCGGCAAGTGAAATGATGAAACCAGATGAAAGAAGAAAACTGCTCAACTTCTGGTACCACGCGCGTGGGGCCTGCTTCAAACCGTAGAGAGCTTTATGTAACCTGCATACATGGTGCGGACGGTTGGTGTCGATGAACCCAGGTGGCTGAGTTGTGTACACTTCTTCGGTTAACGAGCCTTGGAGAAAGGCGTTGTTAACGTCGAGCTGCTTGATTGGCCAAGAGCGGCTGACGGCGATGTCGAGAACGAGATGGATTGTTGTTGATTTGATAACGGGACTGAAGGTCTCGGTATAATCGACTCCACGTCTTTGAGTATAGCCTTTCGCAACGAGCTGTGCTTTGTATCTGTGAATAGACCCATCAGGATTATATTTAATTGTAAAAATCCATCGGCAATTGACTATGTTCTGATGTGCAGCAGGCGGAACAAGATAGTAAGTGTTGTGGCGGATGATGGAATTAAATTCTTCAGACATGGCGGCCCTCCAACGCGGATCTGCGAAAGCTTGAGCAACCGTTTTTGGAATTGGGTCGAGATGTTTGGAGTTTGAGATGGTGAGGGCATATTTTTTATTGGGTTTTGAGATTCCCTGTTTAGCACGAGTGGTCATGGAATGATCATTTTGGATTTGTAAAAGTGGTGGCTGGGGAAGTTGTGGTTGAACGGGAATTTGATTCACGGTATAAGGAGAAATGGGTGAGGGAAGGTGACGA
Organism: Alliaria petiolata; assembly: GCA_020283515.1. Taxonomy (NCBI): domain Eukaryota; kingdom Viridiplantae; phylum Streptophyta; class Magnoliopsida; order Brassicales; family Brassicaceae; genus Alliaria; species Alliaria petiolata. Next base: position 49,828,820 of record JAHZTW010000001.1, read on the forward strand.
TGTTGGGTTTGAGGTTTAGATGGGCCTGGTTGTTGTATTATTTGTGGGCTTTGTGTATTAGTTAGAGGTGGAGAAGAGGATTGGGCTTGGGCCTTTAAGTTTGATGGAGACAAGATGGTGTCGTTTTGTTTTGGTGGAGAAGGTGGTACGGCTTCTGAATTTGACGATGAAGACTGAGTTGAGGAGGAAGTTGATGACGGTAAAGCGACGACACTGGGTGAGAACGGCAGCTCTGCCGCGGAAGTGGATGTTTCACCGTTGTTTGGTGATGATAAATCTTGGATTCGGCTGGAACGATGAAGACGGCGCTTGTGGTGACATTGACGTTGCTGTTGAAGGTGTTGGCGACTGCGAATTAGGCGGTAAGGCGTACGTGGATGGTGACAAGGGAGCAGATGCAGACGATGACGGCAAGACAGAGGCAGACGGTGATGGTGCAAGGTATTGTATTATTAATGCAAGGTGCCGAGCACACAAATATATACAGAGTCTAAGGAGTATTCTAGAGATTACAATAATAATTACAAATATTATAATATGATACGCATGATAGTGTTTCCGTAATATAAAGAGCAATTACAGGGATTGTAATATAATATGAATGATGGTCTTTCTTTAATAGTTTGAACGAAGCGACGACGACAACGATCGATGTGATGAGTGTGGGAGACATTGTTAACGAAAGCGGATGTAATAAGTATTGGTTCTCTTCGATTCTGACTGAGTCGAGTACTACTACATCGGAAGTTTCGTACAATTTGGGTCGACTCAAGCTCGATTGGTGGCTTGAGGAAGGTTGCAGTAACACGACTTGCTCGAAAAAGGCGAACTGTACGCAAGTCAGTCTCCCTGACAGCAGATTAGGCCATCGGTGTACTTGCCTCGACGGATTTCACGGCTACTACGCCTTCGACTTGTTTGGTGATTGTAGCCTAATAGAGTTAAATCGCGAAGGTTAGTTTGCTGGCAAATTAAATTTTGATCTGTGTTCGATTCCTAGATTTAAAAAGAAATTATCACTCAACTTTTTCTCTGTTTTTATAGTTCTAGTTCTGGGTTCAGTAGCCGCCTTTGTTCTGATCATGGCCTTAGTATCATTGTTTCTTCTTTATATCTGGAAGAGAGAAATGCGACAGAGACAACAGAACTTGAGGGCCCTCATTCCACTCAAGCACTATACTTATGCGCAAGTGAAAAGAATTACAAAGTCATTTGCGGAAGTTGTTGGGAGAGGCGGGTTTGGAAATGTTTACAGAGGAACTCTTTCTGATGGTCGTATGGTTGCAGTGAAGGTCTTGAAAGATTCGAAGGGTAATGGTGAAGACTTCATCAATGAAGTTGCAAGCATGAGCCAAACTTCTCATGTCAACATTGTTTCCTTACTTGGTTTCTGCTCTGAAGGTTCTAAAAGAGCAATTATATATGAATATTTGGGAAATGGGTCGCTCGATAAATTCATCTCAGGAAAGTCCTCGATGTATATGGATTTGAAGACATTGTATGGAATTTCCCTAGGAGTTGCTCGTGGTGTAGACTACTTGCACCATGGCTGTAAGAAAAGGATTGTACACTTCGACATAAAACCACATAATTTTCTCTTAGATGACTATTTTAGCCCCAAAGTTTCTGACTTTGGTCTCGCTAAGTTCTGTGAGAAGAAAGAAAGCATCTTGTCATTGATGGAGACAAGAGGTACAATAGGATACATTGCGCCTTAAATGATATCTCGAGTTTATGGAAGTGTTTCTCACAAGTCTGATGTGTATAGCTATGGAATGTTGGTTCTCGAAATGATAGGTGCAAGGAAGAAAGAAATAGTTGATCAAAACTCTGAATCGAACGCAAGCTCAATGTACTTTCCAGAATGGATATATAAGGATCTTGAGAAGGGAGACAATGGAATCTTTATCGAGAATGGAATTAGCAGTGAAGAAGAGGAGATATTGAGGAAGATGACATTGGTGGGTTTGTGGTGTATTCAGTCTTCCCCATCAAACCGCCCACCGATGAACAGAGTGGTAGGGATGATGGAAGGAAGCCTTGAAGCTCTTGAAGTGCCTCCGAGGCCTGTCTTGCAGCAAATTCCAACAGCGCCGCTTTCTGAATCATTTTGGATTTCTGAGGAGAGCTCAATGGCTTCTGAGGTATTGTTATGCTCTACAGATTGAAAGCTGGAACCTTCAAGTATGTGAAAATACTTGCCGTGAAAGTCATACTTTAGTGGTGAAAATCTAAAATAATTATGTCTGTAATTAAATGTTATTTGTATAGAGCACATGTATCAGTATAAAAGAACACAATTCAAAAGTTGCGATATAATTTCGTGACAGTGATATAAAAACTAAGTATGGTTGTTTATACAACAAACCTTTCCCCACACGCTGGAAAAAAGTATCCTATGATTTCTGTACCTTCCACTCATCCTTGAATCTTTCTCACTCTGTGTAGTAACAAAAACAGGGCCCCCAATGTTAGGATCTTCTTACTGCAGACTCGCAAGTCGCAAGGATATTGTTCAACTTCCAAATATTCAAGAGGTGAAAGTCTTATTGAGTTAAGACTATAACGCGTTTGATATATCAGTGAGACTTTCAACTTAAGCCTTTCTATTTAAATTGTTGACTTTTTCCAGTCTCTTAACGGTAAATACTTACTCAACAGAGAGACTTTTAACTTTAACAAAAAAAAACTTTAACAGAGAGTTTTAACGAAAGTATTTGACGTTGCTAGTGAAAAAGCTAGTCAGATTGTTGACTTTTCTAGTCTCCCAAATATATGGTCGATGAGTCAAAGGATGAAAGCCAAACAGATTTAGGAGATATGATAGCAAAATATAATTCCTTTTTTTGCCTCATTTTCCAAGAAAATTCTTACGAATTGACGTTTAGATTATAGTATATCAACAAAGGTTTTAGAAAAGGTAACAAAAGAATTGCAAGGCAAATATTATTTAGCTTGGAGATCACGCCAAATAAAATTAAATCAGAAATAAAATGTTTAATCGGCAATGGAAATCATGGCCCGTTTTGGTAAAGAAAAATCATCGTACCCTTAATGCGATATTCTCTTTAGGTTCGACTCTGACCATTTTCGTGTGCAAACGTAGTTGACCATTTCGATATTCTAGAAGTTGACCAGCGTAATGGTGGCATTGTGGTGCGGAAAACTCAATCTAGCGTTGGCAACGGAGAGTGGAAGCCGCTGGTTCTGGTTCAGTTCACGTGGAGCCCTCGCTCATTATCATCATAGCCTCACAAGCAATGGCAGCACAAAGATCAGCACTCAGCTTGGGCAACACGCAACCGGGGCGCAAATGGACGCAGAATCCAATCGTAAGACGATACAGAACATTTTCTTCAAGTGTTTGTCAGGATACAACTATTGGGACATTCGATTGGTTTTGCAATCAAGGGAAGTCGAGAGAAGCTATAGAGGTTTTAGATTACTTGCAAAATAATGGTTATGCTATGGATTTGATTAGACTTTTAAGGTTAGCGAAACTATGCGGTGAACCAGAAACTTTAGAAGAAGCAAATACTGTTCATCATTGCATCGTTTCTCTGGTTTATCCTTCTCATGTTAGCTCTCGCAACGCAATAATCGAGATGTATTCTGGTTGCGGATCTGTTGATGATTCATTGAAAGTGTTCGACGAAATGCCTGAGAAGAATCTGAAGACTTGGTGTGTTATGATGATGTGTTTTGTCAAGAACGGATACGGCCAAGTAGCCGTCGATATGTTTACTCGTTTCAAAGACGAAGGGAACAAACCAGATGGAGAAATATTCAAGGAAGTCTTCTCTGCTTGTGCTTTAACAGGAGATGTTAACGAGGGATCGCTGCACTTTGAAGCTATGCAAAGAGATTATGGAATCATCCCTACCATGGAACATTATCATAATGTTACCTAGATGTTGGCAACATCTGCTCACTTGGACGAGGCACTGAACTTTGTTGAGAAAATGCAGATGGAGCCGAGTGTTGATGTGTGGGAAACGCTGATGAATTTTTCTAGGGTTCATGGAAATCTAGAGCTTGGAGATAGATGTGCTGAGCTGGTTCAGAAGCTGGATGCCACAAGATTGGACAAAATGTCAAGTGCAGGTCTTGTAGCAACCAAAGAGGAACCGAAAAATCGGTCTAGACAACGTTATAAGGATACTTCACATCCAGAAATGGATGCAATCTTCGAGACACTAAAGAGTTTGCAGTCACAAATGATGGAAACGGGTTATGTTCCTGACATTAGGGAATTAGGGTATCGTAATGAACGAGTGCAGAAAGGGAATAAAGAAGAAAGGGAATAAAGAAGAATGGATTTTCGGTTATGAAGAAGAATTGTTAAGGGGCTTCTTAGCTCAAGGCCTCGATCTTCAGTCGTTGTGATAACTAATATGCGCATTTGCAATGATTGTCACAATGCATTGAAGTTAATGTCAGAGATAACGGGTAGAGAGCTGATTAAGCGAGATGCAAAGAGATTCCACCACTTCAAGAAAGGCATATGCTCGTGCAACGATCTCTGGTGAGCTAACTGATTGTTTCCTCTACTCGAACCTTTTTTCAATAGAAACAAATTTAGATAAAGATTATTGACATTTGTTTCTAAATCATTTATATAAGCAATAAGTTTTAAATTTGGTTAAAATGATCACCATGTTACTCTTTTGTGTCCGTTGCATGCCTTCCGAGTCAATTCCATGGAGCGAAACCGATTTATATGATTTTAGAAAAGTGTTGAACAAAAGTGAAAAGAAAAAAGAGTTTGATTCAGTAAGTACCAAAGACTTTCATAAAAAGATATAATTCGAGTTTGACAAACATTCTTAGAGATAGCACTCGCTTGGTTTAACTTAGATTTATTTTGTTAGCTTCTGATTTCTCAAAAAGCAGAATATTTGAGATAAACAATTATTATTTGAAAAGTAAACATGTTATATAATTCTTATTTTCTTCTAAAAAAAAATCAATATTATATACACTTCCTGATCTAGTTTTCAATTCTCGGTGATGTAAATAAATTGCTGTCGCTCTTATGTCGACATTATGTCGCTCTTACCTTTGTTTAAAAACTTTGAAACTTCTTCTTCATTATGTCGCTCTTACAACTTCAACAAACCAAAGTCCCCTGTAAATTAATATTCATCTCTTGTTATCTTCTTCTTCCTTCCAACCGGTTCTCTCTGTTCTTGATTTCCCATGTCTTGATCCATGGTCTCGTTTTTGTTCGTGCCCTTCCAGATTTTGATAGTCTCTGTTCGAGCTCAGACAGTACCAACAGAGACAACGACAGAGTTCATTTTCCGAGGTTTCCAGGAACGCAAATCAGAGATTCAAACAGAAGGAGATGCGACCATCCAACCCGATGGACTATTGAGACTCCCCTTTCGAAAGTCAAACGTCACTGGATCAAGCCATGGTCACAAAGATTCTCATAGGTTAGATACCTAACCACAAACTCTTTAAATTTCTTGATACAAAGTAACTAATCGAGTCTATCTTCACTTTTTCTTAATTAGTTGCGAGTTTGGTAGTAAGCATTCTCGTGGTCTTGACGTTATTTATTAGAAAGAGGAAAACATCAAATGCTCAGAGAAGAAAAAACCTCAAGGCTCTTATTCTGCTGAAACATTTTCGTTATAACGAATTGAAAAGGTTTACAAATTCATTTGCTTGCGTAGTTGGGAAAGGGGGATTTGGAACTATTTACAAAGGAATCCTTCATGATGGTCGTAAGGTCGCAGTCAAGGTTTTGAAGGATTCAAAGGGAAATGGCGAAGACTTCATCAATGAAGTCGCTAGTATAAGCCAAACATCTCATGTTAACATTGTCTCTTTGGTTGGATTATGCTATGAAGGATCCAAAAGAGTGATTGTTTATGAATATATAGAGAATGGGTCTTTGGATCAGTTTATCTCATCATATGCCTCGTCAAGTGCAGAATGGAGCTGGAAGCTTTACGTGATTGCACTAGGAGTTGCTATGGATGCAATACAAGGATTGTGCATTTCGACATTAAACCCCAGAACGTGCTATTAGATTGCAATCTTTGCCCCAGAGTTTCAGACTTTGGCGTAGCTAAGCTCTGCGAGAAGAAAGAGAGCATCATGCCACTGCTGTCTTACGAGAGGGCCGATAGGGTACATAGCACCATAGATGATCTCCAGAGTTTATGGAAGTGTTTCTCACAAGTCGAATGTCTACAGCTATGGAATGTTGGTTCTTGAGATGATCGGTGCAACAAAGAAAGATATTGTTGAAAATGATAACACTAGCTCAATTTATTTTCCGGATTGGATTTATAAAGATCTTGAAAATGGACAACATAGTAAGCTTCTTGGAGATGAACTAACCAGAGAAGGAGAAGAAATCACAAAGAAGATTGAGGAGAAGAAATCACAAAGAAGTTGATCTTTGTCGCTTTGTGGTGTATTCAGTCATGTCCATCAAACCGACCATCCTTAAATAGAGTTGTAGAGATGATGGAAGGAAGCTTGGATGTTCTTGAACTCCCTCTGATGCAGCAGCATCATAGAAGCTTCAATCAACGGCTCCAACGACTTTCCTTATTTTTGCTTTCGTTTCCTTTTTATTCTATTTCCTTATTCTAGTTGGTTTTCTATTTTTGATTAGGAATACGTCTCCTATTGACGGTTTAAGAGTTCTATATATAGATCTCTTCTTATGGCTTTGTAATGGAGACTTTGAGAATTAATATACAAGCAATTGCTTAAGTTTCTTGAGAGAGATTTGATTAAATTCATCTTTTTCAAGAAGCAGGTCTCTAGTGATTTCTTTGAAATCCCTAGATTGAGCTGTAACTCTTTTTCTACCCTCTATCAGGTTGGTATCAGAGCAAAACACACCCCTCACCATGCCTCGTCAACGTCAACCAACCGCTGCAGAACTCACACAGCAAGTTGTGGCTCGCCTTCAAGAGCAAGTTCAACAACTCACTCTCGCGATGCAAGCTATGACTAATCAACGTGCTCCACCGCCTCCGGAACAACACGTCCAACAGCAAGAAGAACGACACGAAGATTCCGATGATGAAAATTCCTTCGCCGGAAACATCGTACAACCTCTTCTGCACCAAAACGATGATTCTCGATGGGAACAAAGCTTCAAATCCGATATTCCTTAGTTTCATGGAGGTCCGACTGCTGAAGAATTACTCGATTGGATCGTCACAGTCGACGAAATCCTCGAATTCAAACACGTTCCTTTAGAACGTTGTGTCCCTGTCCTCGCGATGCGTTTTCGAAACAGAGCTGCCGCTTGGTGGGCTCAAACCAAAACTTCTCGTACGCGTTTGGGCAAACCTAAAATCATGTCATGGGAAAAACTAAAGAAACATCTCCGCAAAACGTTTTTACCGTACAACTACGATCAAATCTTGTTCCAACGTCTCCAAAATTTGCGTCAAGGAAGCCGTTCCGTCGAAGATTATTCAACTGAATTTTTGTTGCTTCTCAACCGAATTGATCTTCAGGATTCCGAGAGTCAAATCATGGCTCGATTCATTGGTGGTTTGCGCCAGCAAATTCAACGCACGTTGAATCTTTTTCACCCAATTACCGTCTCCGAAGCTCATCAACAAGCTTTGACCGTCGAAGCTCAAACAAAGACCAACTTCTCCTCGTGGAGTTCTTCAAGACAACCACGTACATCATCTGGTTTTTTACCAACCACAACAGAGCTTATTCCAGCAGCACCTGAAACGGCAATTGTTCTCGTCGACCAGTCTCGCACTACTCGTCCATCCACAATTCGTTGTTTTGCCTGCGGCGAACCCGGACACCGCCAATCTGCTTGTCAAACACGTAATCGACGAGGATTGTTGCTTGATTCGAGTGGTCGCGATGTGGAAATTGAGTATGAAAATATCATCGACGACGAGTCCCCAGAAGAATTAGAAGCAGACACAAGTGTGTCTCTGATGCTACGTAGATCTTGTCTTGCACCTCGCATCCAAGCTGATTTTCCACAACGAAAAAACCTCTTCTAATCTCGTTGTACCATTGGTGGCAAAGTTTGTAAACTCATCATGGACTCCGACAGTTGTGAGAATGTTATCGCTGCAGATGATGTTCTCAAATTGGGACTCAAGGATGAAGAACACCCCAACCCTTATAAACTCGCTTGGTTAGAACAGAAGAATGATGTGCATGTCACTCGTCGTGCATTAGTTGCATTCTCAATGGGCAATGCATATCAAGATCAGGTTTATTGCGATGTAGTTCCGATGGACGCTTGCCACTTGCTACTTGGTCGCCCTTGGGAATTTGACCGCAAAGTCCTCCATGACGGATTCCTTAACACTTACACCTTCAAATTCAACAATCGCAGCTTTACGTTAAAGCCGTCTTTATCGCAGCTTCATTCTCCACCATCTGCCCCTCTTTTATTGTTACAAAAGACACCGTTTGAAGTTGCAATGCGTGAAACAGGCCTTGTTTTCGTTCCGAACATGAAGAGTTACGCAAACAGGTGGAAGAACTATTGTCTAAATGATTTTTGCGTGAAAGTATGAGCCCTTGCGCCGTCCCAGCATTATTAATACCAAAAAAGATGGTGCATGGCGTATGTGTGTTGATAGTCACGCCGTGAACAAAATCACCGTTCGTTATCGATTTCCGATTCTTCGCTTAGACGATCTACTTGACCAAATTGGCACAGCACGAGTCTTCTCTAAACTATATTTAAAGAGCGGATACCATCAGATTCGCATTCGTCTAGAAGACGAGTGGAAAACGTCCTTTAAAACACATGAAGGCCTTTTCGAATGGTTGGTGATGCCCTTCGGACTATCCAACGCGCCCAGCACCTTTATGCGTGTTATGAATCAAGCTTTGCGTCCTTTTATCGGGAAATTCGTTGTTGTATACTTTGACGATATTTTGATCTTCAGCATGACTTTAGAAGCCCATCTTTCACACCTACGAGAGGTCCTCCTTGTCTTACGACGTGACAAGCTTTTCGCTACCTTAAAAAAATGCGCCTTTGGCTCTCCACAAGTACATTTCTTGGGGTATATTGTTTCGGCTGATGGTCTTGCTATTGACCCTGCAAAGGTATCTGCCATTCAGTCCTGGCCGGAACCCACAACGATCTCTGAAGCACGCAGTTTTCATGGCCTCGCATCCTTCTACCGCCGTTTTGTACCCTAGTTTAGTGCCATTATGGCTCCTCTCACGAACTGCATTCGTGATGGCACATTCGCTTGGACACCTGCTGCAACCATCGCCTTTAATAGCATCAAAGAAAAGTTAAGCTCTGCTCCAATTTTGACTCTTCCCGACTTCACCTTGGTCTTTGAGCTCCATTGTGATGCTTCCAAAACAGGAATTGGCGCGGTGCTTAGTCAACGTGATCGTCCTATTGCATTCTTCAGTGAAAAAATCGTCGGTGCTCGTTTTCGCGGTAGTACCTATGATATCGAGTTCTATGCAATCATACAGGCAATAAAGCATTGGCGGCATTACTTATTTCACAAGGAATTTGTTCTTTACACTGACCATGACGCGCTCAAACATCTCAGTACCCAAGACAAAGTTTTATCTCGCCATGCTTCTTGGATTGCATATCTTCAGCAATTTACGTTTGTGATAAAGCACACTTCTGGTGTTAGAAATCGCGTTGCAGACGCTCTGAGTCGTCGTCACTCTCTGCTATCAATTCTTCACGTCTCGGTTCTCGGATTTAGCACATTCGCAGATTTGTATCCCATTGACCCTTTTTGGATCAATTTGGACCGCTGTGATTTCTGGCTCATCCTTGCCTTATACAGTTCACGATGGGTTCTTGTTTCGAGATAACCGTCTTTGTATACCCGATTGCAGTCTTCGTTTACAACTGATTTCTGAGCTACACAACGAAGGACACATTGGTCGAGATCGCACTTTACACCTTGTTTCTTCATCTTATTTTTGGCCGTCATTTCGTCGGGATGTCGAAAGATTTGTTGAGCGATGTGTCACTTGTCAGAAATCTAAAGGACAAGCATCAAACGCTGGCTTGTATCTTCCTTTATCTATTCCAACACAACCATGGACCGACATAAGTATGGATTTTGTGATGGGTTTGCCAAGAACACAAAAAGGTTTTGATTCCATCTTTGTTGTCGTCGATCGTTTCTCCAAGATGGTTCATTTCATTCCCTGCAAACGTACTACTAATGCAGTGCAAGTCGCAACGTTATTTTTTCGAGAAATCTATCGCTTGCACAGTTTACCATTGTCCATCGTTTCCGATAGAGATTCACAGCTTATCACCCGCAAACTAATGGAAAAACGGAGGTCACTAATCGTTCTTTGGGTAATCTTTTACGTTGTTTGGTGGGAACTTCTATTAAATCATGGGATTCCAAGCTTCCACAAGCAGAATTTGCTCACAACCATACCGTAAACCGTAGCTCCCGTTTCAGTCCGTTTCAGATCATCTATGACATGATTCCTCGTGCACCACCTGACCTATCTTCCCTACCGGACCGTATGCGTCTACATGGCAGTGCTGAAACTTTTATTGAACAGATTGCAGAAACTCATGAGCAGACAAAGGTAAACTTAGAAGCTTCTGTGACAAAGTATAAGACAGCCGCGGATGCACACCGACGTCGTCTCGTCTTCGAAGTAGGTGACCTTGTTTGGGTTGTTCTCACTCGTGATCGCATGCCCGCTCATGCTTATAACAAGCTCAAAGCAAAAAAAATTGATCCCTTGGAGGTTGTGGAACGCATTAACGATAATGCTTATCACCTCCGCCTTCCTCCAGATATTACAACTTCTGACATCTTCAATGTCAAGTACCTATCTCGTTATTTGCCTGTTGATCCACCTTTCGATTTGCGGACGAATCCTTCTCACCCCGGGAGTCCTGATGCAGCAGCATCCTAGAAGCTTCGATCAACGGTCCAACGACTTTCCTTATTTTTGCGTTCGTTTCCTTTTTATTTTATTTATTTATTCTAGTTGGTTTTCTATTTTTGATTAGGAATACGTCTCCTATTGACCGTTTAAGAGTTATATATATAGATCTCTTCTTATGGCTTTGTAATGGAGACTTTGAGAATTAATAAACAAGCAATTGCTTAAGTTCCTTGAGAGAGATTTGATTAAATTTATCTTCTTCAAGAAGCAGGTCTCTAGTGATTTCTTTGAAATCCCTAGATTGAGCTGTAACTCTGTTCTTACCCTCTATCACCCTCCTAAGCCCGTTTTGCATTTTCCTGCAGCACCTCTACAAGAATCTTCTACGCTTTCAGAGGATGTCTCAGTTTACGCAAAAGTGTGATCCAAGAAATCTTCTTAGTATCTATAAAAGCACGGAAGGGAATACATTTCTTCATGAAATTTCGTATACATTTTATTCTTAAAATGTCATATACTGTCTACTTTCCATACTACTAACCAAGAGGAATTGATGTTAAAGTTAAACAATTTAATACAGCTTTTTAAGATCAAATTTACCACGAGGTTGCAGATATAGAGGTACCAAAGAGAGTTCTTGGATCAATGACTTTTGTACGTTTATCTGGTCTGACTCAGTGTTAAAATATACTGCAAACACGTTTTATATGAGGTGAAACTATTCAACTAAGTCTTGTTCAAACTTTCAGATTGTTGACTTTTCCAGTCTCTTAAAATATCTTTGGTCAGCTTTAGGAAAATGAAGATAGATTTAGGGGCAAGTCCCTCATTCCAACTGGAAATTTAATTCCATGATTACTAAACCTAAATACTAAATCCATGCTTTACCAAGAGAAAATGTTTTGGAAAAAAGAGGACCAATAATAATGTCTCCTTATTTCACCTTTTTCCTTGTGCTTCAAGTAAACTTTAAGTACAGAGTTTGAGTAAATGTGGTGATCGACGAGATACCGTGTCAAGAATGTTCAACACTACCAAACAGATTTTCTGCAACGTTAAGCTCACCACCAGGAGCAGTCACCACCAACCTAGTGGTAAGTTTCTATTAGAAATTCACTGTATTCCTTCATCTCTGCTTTTACTCATCCTTTTTTTTTTTTTTTTACTCTTCCTCTTCATAATTTGACCTCTAAGTGAACAAAACAGAGGAGAACACAGAATGACAAAATCTATGTAAAATCATATGGAAGCTCTCTGTGATCCTATCTCTTGTTTTTTTTTTCAGCTGAGGAGCATCACAGACTCTATCTCTTATGTTTCAAAGTTCTAGTCTTCAGTTCCAACGTACTTTATTTTTGGTGCCATTTGATTGATGCAGGTTTCTCTCATAGAGTGATAAAAGTTGCTTTAATCTAAGTTGACTTGATTATGATGACATTTTGCTACCTTCTTAAATCAAACATTTAACACTCTTACACTTGCCTGACCCAGACCTTCTAGATTCCCTTTTTGCTCCTCTGCATTCACCAACACAACCTTGCCTTTCCCGAATTTTGAAGCTTTCACTGATCTACAAGAGCGCACTGTTTTCTACTATCATTTTTTTGTTGTTGAAACAGACTGTTTTCTATCATTGCTTTGCTTTTGCTGTGAATCTATGCGTTGCAAAAAATCTATTTATATGTGACAAAAAACATTTATAACATTTGTGAAACCTAATTTAGTCATTAATAAGTCTTTGCTCATTAATTACGTCAAAGACTGATTTAGATGAATTAAAACCGAATTAGTATCGTGACTCGGGGCCTGACCCTATTCGATATCCCGTATAATTCTAAAAGCAAGTAATGTTATGTAGACTTGGTTTTAAATTTCTAATGTCCAAAATCTCATGGAAATTTTATTAGATACTTAAAAATAGCGTATTTTTAAAAAAAATTATTGTAAAAATAATACTAACGGGATGAAACAGAACATAATGATAATAGTTAGGTACTTAGGTTTACAACAGTAACGATCTTCTGAATGAAGACACCTCACTCTACGCTTGCTTATCTCCATAGTTCCATTCATATCTCTCTCTTCACTCTTCTCTCCCTCTTCTTCTTCTTCTTCCTTATTCAACCTCTCTACGCGCCGCGCGTGTTCTCTTAGCCATGGAGGCTCCCACGCCTCACCTCCTCTTCCTCCTTTTCGCTGTCTCTCTCATCTCCGCATCCGTCGCTGACGATGGAGCGGCAATGCTCGCTTTGGCAAAATTGTTTCGTCCTCCGCCGTCAGATTGGTCAACCACCTCCTCCACTGATTATTGCCGGTGGACCGGCGTACGATGCACCTCCGGTCGCGTCACTTCAATCAGCCTCGCTGATAAATCTCTCACAGGCTTGTTAGCACCCGATATCTCGGCTCTCTCCGAGCTCAAATCTATCGCTCTTCAGCGTAACAAGCTCTCCGGTAAAATCCCATCGTTCGCGAAACTCTCTTCTCTTCGAGAGATCTAAATGGACGAGAATCTCTTCACCGGAGTCGAGCCCGGAGCTTTCGACGGACTCACCAGCCTCCAGATCTTGAGTTTGCGCGATAACAAGAACCTCACTTCCTGGAGTTTCCCTTCGGAGCTCGCTGATTCGGCTTCGAACCTCACCGCCGTTTACCTCGAGAACACCCAAATCTCCGGCGTTTTGCCTGACATTTTCGATTCCTTGGCTTCTCTCCAGAACCTCCACCTCTCTTACAACAACATCACCGGCCCGTTACCTCCGTCGCTGGCGAAATCTTCGATTCAGAATCTCTGGATCAACAATCAGCGATTAGGTTTTTCAGGGACGATCGAGGTGCTTTCCGGTATGACGTCGTTATCGCAAGCGTGGCTCCACAAGAATCGATTCGTCGGACCGATCCCGGATCTTTCGAAATGCGAGAGCCTCTACGATCTCCAGCTCATGGATAATCAACTAACCGGGATCGTGTCCCCTTCGCTCTTTTCACTCGGAAGCCTCAAGAACATTTCTCTGGACAACAACAGATTCCAAGGTCCTCTTCCTTCGTTTCCACGGGAGGTTGAGAAAGTTTCCGCGCGCCACAACTATTTCTGCACTACCAAAGCGGGACAGAGCTGTAGTTTACAGGTGATGACGCTTTTAGCGGTGGCCGGAGGTTTGGGATATCCGTCGATGTTGGCTGAATCTTGGCAAGGAGACAATGCTTGTAGCGGATGGGCTTATGTCAACTGCGATTCAGGTGGGAAGAACGTTGTCACGTTGAATCTCGGGAGACACGGATTCGCCGGGTTTTTATCTCCGGCGATTGCAAATCTCACTTATCTCAAGGGCGTTTTCCTTAACGACAACAACTTAACTGGTGCTGTCCCCAAGGAGTTGAGTTTGATGACTAGTCTGGAGTTAATCGATGTCTCAAACAACAATCTCACCGGAGAAATACCGAGCTTCCCTCCTACGGTGAAGTTTACTCACGCGCCAGGCAACGTTTTGCTGGGAACTGAGGCTGGAGATTCTTTGACTACAGGAACCGGTTCTAAAAGTCCAGGTGGGGTCTTAGGGTGATAATGGTGGTTGTGTTTTTTCCGAGAAGTTTGTCTAATTAATTATCTAATCGGCTTCTATCCAAAAACATGTGTTTTTTCCGAGCTAGGAGGAAACAATTTTTTTTTTTTTACCTTTGCCTAAACCAATTTTATCTTTCTAACTCTCCTTATCTTTTTCTAACATTTAAATTACTTTGTAATTTTTTTTTTTTTTTGGTTATTCAGCAAGACAACCATAAAATTTATTCAAAACCAAAAAAACCCTTTTTACAATAATTTTTTATTTTTTGAAAAAGGTTTTTTTTTTTACAATTACAAAGCTAAACAATGAAATTAATATCTAGATTTCCGAAGTTGAAAGAAGCTTCCTTTTTTGTTTTGTTAAGAAGTGAAAGAGGCTTCCTTGATGTGAATCATTTGAGTAGCCCATCGTTATAGGCATTGGTTCCCGTTGCATGGATACGCATTGGGTCCAGATTATTTTACAGTCGGGTTTAAAAGAAAAATAGTCCTAAACATTTGTGGTTTTTGTTTTGTCTACCCTAAAAATTAGTGGTTATTTGAATGAAAATATAAGTTTCCTTGTGTTTGAAGTTTATGCTAATAGACGGACCTAACCTCATCAAGACAAGTATAAATCACATTTTTACGTCTCGTTCATCTAGTTTTGAGATTTAATCTATCGTTTCTTGATAGAGAAGAAAGTAAATGAATACAGTATTAACAAACTCATTTAGGGGATTAGAGCAATGGAAGCATGAACACACAAACCCCCTGATCTTAGTTAGATGATACTCGTGCGTGTACTTGTCTGAGTCACTGCCAAAACATAATTCTTATTCTTCATTATCTACAGAAATTCTCTTTAGAAACTCCCTCTAGTTTCAAGTTTTTCTTGTTTTAAGTAAGATTCAAAGTTCTGTGTTCAGTGCGAGCTGACCTTATTCTGGTGCAATTACATTGATGCAGGCCACTCTACTAGAGCGAAAGCAGTTGCATATTTATCCAAAAAAAAAGCAGGTGCTTACCCTTCTCATGTTCTTCCAAGAAACCTGGTTTGATTATGCAACAACATAATCTTATTATGAAAACCTTGTTTTTGTGTTAATATCTAGGAATCGGGTTGGCTTCTGGACTGTTGGGCATCATTCTTGTGGCCGGAGGTTTATTTTGTCTTGTCAAATGGCCAAGGAAGACATCATATGATCTACGACGACATAATCTAAATGCTCTTATTCCACTGAAACGCTATAGCTACGTGCAAGTAAAGAGAATTACGAATTCATTCGCCGAAGTGGTTGGAAAAGGCGGATTTGGAACTGTCTATTGAGGAACCCTTTGCGACGGTCGTGGTGTTGCGGTGAAAGTCTTGAAAGACTTAAAGGGTAATGGTGAAGACTTCATCAACGAAGTTGCGAGCATGAGTAAAACTTCTCACGTCAACATTGTTTCCCTGCTTGGATTCTGCTCCGAAGGTTCCAAAAAAGCTATTATTTATGAATTTTTGGAGAATGGCTCTCTTGATCAATTCATCTCAACGAACACCTCAATGAACATGGATTGGATGGCAATATATGGGATCGCGCTAGGCGTTGCTCGAGGTGTTGAGTACTTGCACCATGGCTGCAAAACAAGGATCGTGCATTTTGATATTAAACCTCAAAACGTGCTATTGGATGGGAGTCTTTGTCCCAAAGTTTCCGACTTTGGCCTTGCTAGGCTATGTGAGAAGAATGAGAGCATATTTTCACTATTAGACACACGGGGAACGATAGGATACATTGCGCCTGAACTGTTTTCAAGAATGTACGGTAGAGTTTCCCACAAATCAGATGTATACAGCTATGGGATGTTGGTCCTTGAGATGATAGGAGCAAGGAGCAACGAAAAAGCTGCTCAAAATTCTATATCAAACGCAAGCTCAATGTACTTTCCAGAATGGATATATAAGGGTCTTGAGAAGGGAGACAGCGGAAAGTTTAATGGGAATGTAATCACCTGCCAAGAAGAGGAGATAGCAAAGAAAATGACATTGGTGGGATTGTGGTGTATTCAGCCTTCACCATCAGATCGCCCACCAATGAACAGAGTGGTGGAGATGATGGAAGGAAGTGTGGATGCTCTTGGAGTCCCTCCTCGGTCTGTTTTTCAAATCCCAGCAAGGTCTCTTCAAGAAACTTCCACTCTTTCAGAGGATATATCGGTTTGACAAACAAGATATAATTCGAGTTTGACAAACATTTCCTAGCACTCGCTTGGTTTAACTTATATTTATTTTGTTAGCTTCTGATTTCTCGAAAAGCAGAATATTTGAGATAAACAATTAGTATTTGAAAAGTAAACATATTATATAATTCGTATTTTTTTCTAAAAAAAAACAATATTATATACACTTCCTAATCTAGTTCTCAATTCTCGGTGATGTAAATAAAATAGGATTTCCCGCTGCAGAGCAGCGATGCCGTCCGAGCCCTATTGGATTAGGGCGGACCCACCAAAACGCTGAATTTGAACGTCTACCCGGCCACAATGTTGTTTGACCCAAGAAAACCATTAATGTCGCGGAAGATTCCAAAGCTGTCAGAGATCGTGCAAGAAGAAATGTACATTGGATTCACCGCAGCCACAGGGAGAGACCGGTTCAGTGCTCACTATGTGATGGGTTGGAGTTTTACAAGCGGTCGAGATGGTTTAACTGCAGACAGGCTCCTATTCTGGGATCCTCTTTCGCAGCTCAATACCAGGAAGAAGAAAAGGTTACAAATTATTTGAAAGTCTCTGTTTTTAGTGAACATTCCTCAGTCTATAGTTTGCATACTGACAAGATATTCTTTCTTGAAGGCTTTCTAGATAATCAAGCTTTGGTCACAATTTTCATAGGTTAGTGCCTAGCCACAAACTCTTGACATTTCTTGCTACAAAGTAACGAACTGAATATATGTTCTTTTTTTGCTAGTTGCGGGTTTGATAGTTAGTATTCTCATGGTGTTGGGGCTAGCGTTTTTTATCAGAAAGAGGAAAACATCAAATTCTCAGAGAAGAAAAAACCTCAAGGCTCTTATTTCGCTGAAACATTACCGTTACAACGAAGTAAAGAGGTTTACAAACTCATTTGCTTGCGTAGTTGGGAAAGGAGTATTTGGAACTGTTTACAAAGTAAACCTTCATGATGGTCGCAAAGTTGCGGTTAAGGTTTTGAAAGATTCAAAGAGCAATGGAGAAGACTTCATCAATTAAGTCGCTAGTATAAGCCAAACATCTCATGTTAACATTGTTTCGTTGGTTGGATTCTGCTATGAAGGAACCAAAAGAGTGATTATTTATGAATTTCTAGAGAATGGGTCTTTGGACTAGTTTATCTCAACAAAAGCCTTGTCAAGTGCTGAGTGGAGAAGCAAGCTTTACGAGATTGCACTAGGAGTTGCTCGTGGTCTTGAGTACTTGCACCATGGCTGCAAAACAAGGATTGTGCATTTCGACATTAAACCTCAGAACGTGCTATTAGATTGCAATCTTTGCCCCAAAGTTTCAGACTTTGGCCTAGCTAAGCTCTGCGATAAGAAAGAGAGCATCATGTCACTGCTAGACACGAGAGGGACCATAGGGTACATTGCACCAGAGATGATATATAGAGTTTATGGAAGTGTTTCTCACAAGTCGGATGTCTATAGCTATGGAATGTTGGTTCTTTTGAGATGATTGGTGCAACAAAGAAAGATATTGTTGAAGATGATA
The DNA here is from genome assembly GCA_020283515.1 of Alliaria petiolata. NCBI lineage: Eukaryota > Viridiplantae > Streptophyta > Magnoliopsida > Brassicales > Brassicaceae > Alliaria > Alliaria petiolata. The sequence continues at coordinate 49,846,968 of JAHZTW010000001.1, forward strand.
ACAATAGCTCGATTTATTTCCCAGATTGGATTTATAAGGATCTTGAAAATAGACAACACAGTAAACTTCTTGGAGATGAACTAACCAGAAGAAGAAGAAGAAATCACAAAGAAGATGATATTTGTTGCTATGTGGTGTATTCAGTCATGTCCATCAAACCGACCATCCATGAACAGAGTTGTAGAGATGATGGAAGGAAGCTTGGATGCTCTTGAACTCCCTCCTAAGCCTGTTTTGCATTTTCCGGCAGCACCTCTACAAGAGTCTTCTACGCTTTCAGAGGATATCTCGGTTTACGTAGAAGTATGATCCAAGAAACACATATCTTCATAATATGTATTATATATTTATTCTTGAAATGTCATATACTGTCGCCTTTCCATATTAACCTAGAGGAATTTATGTTAAACTATTTAATACAGCTTTTCAAGATCAAATTTATCCCTAGGTTGCAGATAGGTACCAAGGAGGTTTCTTGGATCAATGACATTGGTATGTGTATTTGGTCTGACTCAGTCTTAAAATATACTGCTTGTTCTTGTCCAAACATACTTCCCACACGGTTTTTATAAAGAGAAACTGTTTTGTTCTTTTTTTTGGGGTCTAATTCAACAATCTTGTTCAAACTTTCAAATTGTTGACTTTTCCATCTCCTAATTAAATCCTCGTTGGTCAGCTTTAGGAAAATGAAGAGATTCAGATTTAGGGGCAAGTCCCTCTCATTCCAATGGAGATTCAATTCCATAATTTCTAAACCAAAATAATAAATCCATGATTGTCCATATGAAATTTTGTTCTTGGAAAAATGAGGAACAATGTCTCCTTACTTCATAAACAAGAATTTGGATGGTCTGAGACTCTGTACCAGTGTACAACGTTTCCATAAAAATCAAACATCTAATAACACACAATTATTGTTGAACACTTTTGACACGGTATCTCGTTGGTCACCAGCTTCACCTCAAACTCTTTTCTTAGAGAATTTTCCAAATGGGCGAAAATTTGACTCTTTCTCTTCTGGAACGAAACTCATTGGAACGTTTGCTGTGAAACTATCTTGGTAGGAATACCGATAATCAAGGCTTTGAGATATTGAGAAAAATCCTAAAGAAAGGTGAGAAAGCTTGGATCACAGTGGTACGGAACGGTGAGGCTCTTGTAGGTTGGAGACAAGGTTTTGATACCGTGTCAAAAATGTTCAACAACACCACACAAATTCTATGCAACGTAAGCTCACCACCAGGAGGAGTCAGCACCAGTCTAGTGGTAAGTTTCTGTTAAAAATTCACCTATTCTTTCATCTTTGCTTTTACTCTGCCTCTTCACAATTTGACCTCCAGGTGAACAAAACAAAGGAGAACACAATGACAATACGGAAGCTCTCTTTGATACTATCTCTTGTGGTTTTTCAAGCTCACAGACTCTATCTCTTATGTTTCAAAGTTCTGACTTTATTTTTGGTGCTCCTAATTTGACTTGAATATGATGACATTTTCTATCTTCTTAAATCAAAATATCCTTCACCAATTTTTTTCTTTCACGTAGAGTAGCTGGTATTATTATTATGTTTCTGTAAATCATTGTCTTCTCTATCTTGTTCCTTAAATGTTTTTTTTTTCTCGTCATCAAGGTTTGTTCTAAGCTAAAAAATTTCACTCTGTTTTCTATCTAAATCAAACATCTAACACTCTTACACTTACCAGACCAGGCCTTCAAGGTTTCCTTCTGCTCTTCTACAAGAGCGTCACTGTTTTCTATCAATGCTACTCTTTGCTTTCTTATCTTTCGAGTTATACATGTCCTGTGACAAGGTCCGTTCTCAGTGTCTGAAAACCCTGACTATCATGGCACCTGCAATTCCAGTTTCGCTGTGAACGCTCCAAAGAATTTTGTTTCAAAAGAGAAAAGTTGAATATGTTTTAAGAAACGTATTTGAGGTTAATGTGGTGATCTATGTGAAAGCGTATCAAGAATATGCTTCCTCTCATGAAGGATGTGGCTTCAACAACACCTTAACATCAGGAATTTTCGTTTCAAAGTCATTTCTTTAACAAAATATACTGAAGTGAAAATGAAATTGAAAATCATAAATTCTTCTTGACAATTTGTCCTCGTTATCCAAACCCTTTATATAAGCCTTTTGAAATATCATCAGCAACCATAATCCTTCTCTAAGTGGTATCTGTTCTGATTTTTCACACTTGTAGACATAAATTACTTACTAGTGAGCTCAAGAGAGAAGCTTAACTAGTTTAAAATCTTCTTCCGACTCCAGCGAATTGGCATTAACTTAGCATTAGTCTCTTTCACGTATTGCATTTACTTGTAGTTCTTTGACTAGTACCACACTCCCATTTTTATGTAATATCATTGGATTGTTCCATGTGCGTAGACTCTGGCGGCCTGTGGATATAATGCAGCATCTCATCTTGGACCGATAATAGGTGCTTAACCTTTCTTGCAGTCGCTAATTTTATCGACCCTTAACTTTGGTTTTATACTTACAAATTTTACTCACTTAATGGTTCTACAGGGAAGCCATATCGATTATCGTAGGTTAGTATGCTGCCCAGAGATATTACAAATATTTTCCTAGATTTTTACAAAGTTACTAACCGGAGCATGAACGCTTGCTTTTAGTTCGAGACATTCATCCGATTATTTGCTAAGTCACTATCGCTAAACTTTAATCCTTCTCTTGTTCAAACATCAGTATTTAGTTTGAAAAGAATCTAGACCGTTTTATAAATAAGTGAAGACGTCTTTGAGGATAGTGGTGAAGACCGATTAAATTATTGACTTTTCCAGTCTCCTAAACCCTCTTTGGCAGGTCTAAAGGATGAAGACAAGCGTATGATATGGGTTTACGGGCAAGTCCAT
>JAHZTW010000001.1:49888445-49907854 GCA_020283515.1 Alliaria petiolata
TTAACAATTATAACAAAATATAACAACTAAAATTAATTTACAAAATCAAAAAAACCTTAAATCTAACAATATTAACAAAATCCTAACAATTATAACAAAATATAAATTTTTAGATCTTTGAAACAAAAAAAACCCCTAGATCTAACAAACTAATATTTTGACAAAAACAGGAAAATACCATCAACAATCCTAAATATAAAAACACAATCCTAAATCTAATAGTTCTAACAATAATAGCAAAGTATAAAATAATCCTAAGAAATCTAAAATTAAACTCTAAAAATCATAAATCTAACAATATTAACAATTTAAACACACACACAAAAAAAATTCTAACAATGTAAATAATTTGACCAAATCAAATACCTTAAATCTAACAATTATATCAAATCCTAAATCTAACAATATTAACATGCTTAAATGAAAGAAAAAGAAATTCTAACAACCAAAAACCACACGTAGATCTAACAATTGTGAATGGATTAACCAAGATCTAGTGATCTAAAAGTTCAAACAATCTAACAACTTAACAACTTTGACAATCTAACAACCTAACTAAACAAAAAAGTTGAAATTGAAGAAGATGAAAACTTACATAGTTTTTGGGAAGAGGAGAGAGATGGGCGGCGAGAATTGACCGGCGGTAAGTAGTTTCCGGCGAAAATCGGCGGATGGAGGAGAAAGATTTTTTTTGGTTAAGGGTGGAGAAGAAAGGTGAAGAAGATGAATTATAAAGTCAAATTTCCGACAGGCAATTCCGTCGGTTTTTTTTTAAATTTTGGCCAAATTCCTGAGGTGCGTAAATGTGGCGCCTTCTAGAAAATTCCCCCGGACAAAAGATTAGGGTCCGACGGATTTCCGACGGGTATAAGGTTTAGAGTTTTAAAACTAATTTTAAATAGAATTAAACTAATCTTTACATAATTTAAAACATAATTCTATAGTTATCATACAAATTATCTTCATCTACATCAATATACTACATATTTATTAAAAATTTTAACTTTCTACTACACATACACTTAACACATAATAAACTTATACTCTAACTTAAACTACTAATACTTCAAATGCAAAAAAAAATCAAATAAACGCTCTATTATAAGTTTAATGGTTGATAGTATTTTGAGATTGTGTAAGATATTGCTTAAGAATGAGAAGAGATGTAAATTTTTTGGGGTTTCAAGCCATAAACCACAAATCCGTCGGAAATCCGTCGGAAATTCCCGACGGATTTCCGACGGGACTAAACAAAACCGGTTAAAACATGTAAAATGTGTGTTAAATATAAATATTTTAATATCCATCGGAAATCCGTCAGATTTCTGACGGGCGTATTAAAAAAAAACATAGAAAACAAAAAAAATTGTTCTGTCGGAATGGAAATTTCCGACGGATTATTGTTGCCGTTTGATTTATCCGACGGAATTCCGATGAGAACGCACTTCCTTCGGAGTCGCGTCGAAAATTCGTCAGAAAAATTCTGACTGCATCCCACCCGTTAGAAAATCCGTCGGAATATGGCATGTTTTCTTGTAGTGTCTTAAGCAGGTTCGTCTGCTATTGTGATGGTTGGGATCCTAACCATATTTGTGACCATCTTTTTTGGGGTAAGATTTCTTGCTTCCATCTTTTTTCGACAAGTTCTCTTTTGCAAAGTTTTTTCAATTGCAAATGATATTTTCTGATGTAATTCCATCAATGCAGGCTTCTCTATTAAGGCGAAACCAGGTTCTCACCCTCCTCCCTTTTCTTTCAAAAACCTGTTTTGATTACCATATACCATAAGGCAACATCATTATCTTATCTTGAGACACTCGAAGGATAATGGGGAAGACTTCATCAATGAAGTTGCGAGCATGAGCAAAACCTCCCACGTCAACATTGTTGACCTGCTAGGATTCTGCTCTGAAGGTTCAATGCGAGCAATTCTTTATGAATTTCTGGAAAATGGATCTCTTGATAGGTTCATCTCGAGAAATACTTCAAAAAATCTGGATTGGAAGACACTATACAATATCGCTCTAGGCATTGCTCGAAGTCTGGAATACTTGCATCATGGCTGCAAAGCAAGGATTGTACATTTCAGACTTTGGCCTTGCTAAGCTCTGCAAGAAGAAACAAAACATCTTGTCACTACTGGGCACAAGAGGAACGATAGGATACATTGCACCTGAAGTTTTTTCAAGAATGTACGGTAAAGTTTCCCACAAGTCGGATGTGTATAGCTATGGAATGTTGGTCCTTGAGATGATAGGAGCAAGGAACAAAGAAAGAGCTGATCAAAACTCTGCATCAAACACAAGCTCAATGTACTTTCCTGAATGGATTTATAAAGATCTTGAGAAGGGAGAGAATGAAAGGCTTAATGGGAATGGAATCAGGAGCGAAGAAGAAGAGAAAGCAAAGAAGATGGCATTGGTAGGTTTGTGGTGTATTCAATCTTCCCCATTAGATCGCCCACCGATGAATAGAGTCGTAGAGATGATGGAAGGGAACTTGGATGCTCTTGAAGTCCCTCCTAGGCCTGTTTCGCAAATTCTCCCAGCTCCTCTTCAGGATTCTTCTACGCATTCTGAGGATATTTCTGTTTACACAGAAGTATGTTCCATGAATATCGCAAAATAGATAAACCCTCCTTGTAAACCTATTAAATCATGAAAACAGCAAATACATTTTTTATGATTATTTTATGTAAAAACAGAAAAAGACAGAAAAATATAGTTTTTATATATACATACAGTATAGAAATTATATAATATATGTATAATTGTTTATATACATATACAGATATATACATATATATCGGAGGGGAGTGGATATCCGTTTCTTAAAATTTTAGTATTTGTGATTTGCTCCGTTTTCAACCGATATTGACTTTTATTATTTGCTTTGATTCATACAATTACAAATATCCGGATTTTTCGAATCAAATCTAAGCAAATAACAGATCGAATCAAATATAACGGATATTTTGCCTAACCCTAATAAATATCGCATAAATAGGTAAACCATCCTTGTAAACCTATTAAATCATGAAAACAGCAAATATATTTTTTATGATTATTTTATGTAAAAACAGAAAAAGACAGAAAATATAGTTTTTATAGATTTTTCAATAAATAAATGATTTAAGCAGTAATATTTCATAAAATCCCCAAAGCTTCTCAACAAAACAAAAACAAAAAAAAAACTTACGTTGTTAGTCTTCGTCAAAACTCAAAACCCAATGTCCATCTCTCCTTCTCTCCTCATCACCTTCGTCGTCTTCTCCATCGGTGGCTTCCCGCGGTGCTTCTCCGCCGATCTACAGTACGAGGAGTGCCTATCGCCTCTGAGATGCGGATCTGGATCATCGGTGTTCCCCAACATAACTTACCCATTTTGGGGCAATAACATCGGCAAACCCAATTTCTGCGGCCAAACAGAGTTCGAGCTTTCCTGCAAGGAGAATCAATCCCTAACCCTAGAGATCGAGAATCTCACTCTTCGAGTTATTTCCGCGAATCTGGATAACAGAACGATCACCGTTGCCGATGAGAGTTTGTTCGAAGGTGGTTGCCCAAAGATTTTGAACTTCAAGGGGGATGATCAGTTCTCGTTAAACCCTACCACCGAGACAATCGATCTGTTCCTTTGTTCTACTGGTAACCCGGTTCAATCGCAGTCAACACTTACTTGCCAAGAAAGCAACGAGAACATAACAGCGTATCACGTCTTTGGATCGTCTAATTATGCCCACAATTGTACCAAGGTTGGAGAAATTCCGATGCTTAGGTCTGCTAAGAACGCTCTTCACCAGTCGAATGACTCGAATCAAGCACTGAAGATGGCTTTGGAAAAAGGGTTCGAATTGAAATACAAGATAGAATGTCAGATTTGCCAAGATTGTACCATTTCCAGTGGGATTTGTGGTTCGGAGTCAAGATCGGGAGATTTCCGGTGTTTATGTGCAGACAAGATTCACAATTACTCCTGTTACAGTAAGGATGGTCAAGGTTAGTCCTTTATCATTTAGATTCAAGGTTTAAACTTTCATCCCCAATTTTTCCTTTTATCTATGTGATTACATTTAAGATTTGGTTTATCAAATTGATTCTTCACATATAAACTCTATAACGTATACTTTGACCAGGGCCGTGCTTAGAGACGAAAAACAGAAACGTTCTCCCATGGCACTGATTCTGAATTTTTTATATAAAATTTATAAATATATTAATACTATATGTTCTCTGTATGTAAAAAGAGAATATGCTCTCTTGATAAGACTTTTTAAGCTTAGATCACGGTCAATTCGTATCCAAACTTCTGGGAGTGTAATCGATTAGAACCTGAACAATTTTGATGTGCTAATTAGTACTAACTGGGATTCTGATTTGCCGATTAGAACCTGAACAATTTTGATGTGCTAATTAGTACTAACTGGGATTCTGATTTGGAGGCTGAGTCATCGCCATTAACGGAATAGAAGTGTTGACTAACGGGATATTGGTCAATGTTGTTTTTGGTCAAACTGATACATGATAGTATCATTCAATTTTTTAAGAGTTTGAGTACTAATTAGCACATCAAAATTGTTCAGGTTCTAATCGGCTACATTTCCACAAGTTCGGGTACGAATTGACCGATTTCCCCTTAGATCACCACCAATTAACTCATCACAATTTGAGAGTGATTAATTAATAACGGGAGTAAAATATAATAGTGGAATCGAGAGGAATTGAATCTCCTTCAATCCGGTTTTACGCATTATCATTAATAATGAGGATTTTTCCTAATGATTTGAAAGCAATTATTTGTCTAATACATTCAATCGGCTTCAGTCACAAAAGATGTAGGATTGCAGCTGTGTGTTTTTCCGAGCTAAGCGGAATCAAATTTTGGGTTTTTTTTTTATGGGCCGACACTAACAATTAGGCGTCCAGTTTACTTTTTTCATTGTCGGTTTTACAATAAAGTCCTAAAAAATTAGTGGGGATATGAATGTATAATTTTTTTCTTGTGTTTGAATTTATGCTAGGGACCTAACCTCGTCAAGACAATTAGTGTTTAAATCATATACTTACACCTCGTTCATCTAGTTTTGAGAGTTAACCTCTCAATTCTCTGGAGACGGAATAGAAATAGAGAAGAAAGTATGAAGGTAGTATTAACAAACACACTTCGGGGATCGGAACAATGGAAGCATTAGCACATAAACCCCCTGATCGAAGTTTGCTGATACTCGTGCGTGTGTACTTGCCTAAGTCATTGCGCCTAAACCTAAATGCTTATTCTTGATTACCTACAGAAAATCTCTTTAGTTTCTGATGATTACATACAGAAACTCCCTCGAGTTTCAAGTGTTTCTTGTTTCCATAAGATTCAAAATTATGTGTTCAGTTCGAACTGACCTTATTCTGGTGCAATTTCATTGATGCAAGACATTCTACTAGAGCGAAAGCAGGTGCATACAAGAAACCTGATTTGATTACCATAAATATACAATAGGCAACAATATAATCTTATTATGAAAACCTTGTTTTTGTTTTAATCTCTAGGAATCGGGTTGGCTTCAGGATTGATGGTCATCATTCTTATAGCCGGAGGTTTGTTTTGTCTTGTCAGATGGCGAAGAAAGACATCTTATGATCCAAGACAACAAAATCTACTGGCCCTTATTCCACTAAAACACTATAGCTATGCGCAAGTAAAGAGAATTACAAATTCATTCGCCGAAGTGGTTGGCAAAGGCGGATTTGGAACTGTCTATAGAGGAACCCTTTGCGACGGTCGTGGTGTTGCGGTGAAGGTCTTGAAAGACTCAAAGGGTAATGGTGAAGACTTCATCAACGAAGTTGCGAGCATGAGTAAAACTTCTCACGTCAACATTGTTTCCTTGCTTGGATTCTGCTCTGAAGGTTCTAAGAGAACAATTATTTATGAATTTTTGGAAAATGGGTCTCTTGATAAGTTCATCTCAAGCAAGACCTCAATAAACATGGATTGGATGACACTGTGTGGGATTGCGCTAGGTGTTGCTCGAGGTCTAGAGTACTTGCACTATGGGTGCAAAACAAGGATCGTGCATTTCGATATCAAGCCTCATAACGTGTTGTTGGATGGGAGCCTTTGTCCCAAAGTTTCAGATTTTGGCCTTGCTAAGCTCTGCGAGAAGAATGAGAGCATCTTGTCACTACTAGACACAAGAGGAACAATAGGGTACATTGCACCTGAACTGTTTTCAAGAATGTACGGTAGAGTTTCCCACAAATCAGATGTGTATAGCTATGGAATGTTGGTCCTTGAGATGATAGGAGCAAGGAGCAAAGAAAGAGCTGCTCAAAACTCTGCATCGAACGCAAGCTCGATGTACTTTCCAGAATGGATATATAAGGATCTTGAGAAGGGAGACAGCGGAAAGTTTAAAGGTAATGGAATCACTTGCGGAGAAGAGGAGATAGCAAAGAAAATGACATTGGTGGGGTTGTGGTGTATACAGCCTTCCCCATCAGACCGCCTGCCAATGAACAAAGTGGTGGAGATGATGGAAGGAAGTGTGGATGCTCTTGAAGTCCCTCCTCGGCTTGTTTTCCAAATCCCATCAGTGCCTCTTCAAGAACCTTCCACTCTTTCAGAGGATATATCGGGTCGCACAGAAGTATGTTCCATGAATGTCGTATGAAGAAAGAAACCTTTTTGGATCCTACTAAAGCACGAAAACAACAAATATATAAATGGAATGTAGTATACTGTCATTGTGTCACCAGACTGTAGGCCATTCTATTTGTTTTAATTCCTAAACCTATCAACGTTCTCATATGGGATTTTCTGAAACTTATTACTTTTCTTCTGACGCTTATCTAGATTGTTTCTTGAAACACTCGAAAGTAATCAACTACTTCAACTGCAGTCTCCAAAAGACCAACCAGACCGTTTAGTGACTTGCACTCATAAACTTCCAAGGTAAAATATCGGTTTTATTGTGACGCTTCGAGTTTCAGATTCATTGTTCAATAAATTAATTTTCAAACTTTTAAATATAATGAGTATTTAATGAATTGGTTACAATTTGAAAAGTGGTTAATCGCGTGAGAACCATGAAAGCCAAATTGGGGTCTGTTAGAGATATAGTATGGTATGGACTTATCCGCAAGTCCCCCTCATTTGCATTGAATCTTTAGTTCGATACTTTTCTAAACCACAAAAGAAAGAAAAGAAATTCCTTGATTTACCTCCGTTTCCAAGAAATTTTTTGAAAAAGAAAGAGCAACATCGAATAATCAACCTCTCTCTACCTCAATATCGTGTTTTCAGGGTTAATAGTTAGACTCCAAGTCTTTATGTATCGGCCACTATCCTTTCTTGACTTGGTCCGTCCCTAGTCGATCTCCCAACCTTCACCATCTCTACTTGCTACTTATCAATCTCTTTCACTCTCTTTCTGTTTGGCTCACTGTTAATAGACCAAAAAAGAATGTATTATCTCCCCACTTCTTGTCTGATCTTTTTCTTTCTCTTCTCCTTATGCCACTATCTTCCTTGTTCTTCAAGTAAACTTGAATTGTGTGATACTCTGTGTTTCATTGTGGGAACATTACCGCCGGTTTTCCCTTCTGGGGAGAGACTCGTCATAAAATTTCGGTCATCCATTGTTGAAGCTTCGCTGCAACAAAAACAACATTACCTCTTTAATCATCTTAGACCAAGAGTACTCTGTTTTCCATCTAAATCAAACATCTTACACTCTTACACTTGCCAGACCAGACCTTTTAGGTTCTTTCTGCTCCTCTGTATTCACCAACACAACCTTGCCTCCGCAAATTTTTGAGCTTTCGCCAACCTTCAAGAACATCACTGTATTCTACTATTGCGACCCTTTGCTTCCTTACTTTTCAAGTTATACATGTCCTCGGATAGGTCTTATCTCTTTGTCTGAAAACCCGGACTATAATAACAGTACTTGCCGTAAGAGTTTCACCGTGAATGTTCCTACGAGTTTTGTTGCAAAGGAGAAGAAGTTGAATATGACCAATTTTGAAAGTGTTTTAAGAAAATGATTTGAGGTGAAGGTGAAGATCGATAAGAAAGCATGTCAAGAATGTTTATCCACTTATGAAAGAAGTGGCTTCAACGAAACCTTGTCATTAGGAGTTAAATCCGCTCCAAACTTGTAAGTTTCTGATTTACCAATATGTTTTTTACGCATCAATTTTGTTTCATAGTCCTCTTCTGGCACTGCCAATGAATTGATACAGGCGTGTCTTCTCGAGTGGCAATAGGTGCTTTACCTTTTCTTCTTATGACGACTGTTTTCGATCTTCTAATAAAAAATTCTTAACCAAACAATTTTCTAGTTACAAGGTTTCGTCGTAGTAGCTGCTATTATATGTCTGTTCATAGGCTTAAGGGTTACTCTCAGTAATAAAAAAAACTCTCACATGATATGGGTAAACGAAACCTCAAGGCACGTATTCCACCACCGGAAATCAAAGCATTTAATCCACTGAAGCAGTATAGTTATGCACAAGTGACAAGAATCACAAAGTTATTCGCAGAAGTGGTTGGGAGAGGGGGATTTGGAACTGTCTGAAAGACAAGAACAGAGTCCAAAAATGCATTTTTAGGGAAAAACTCAACTATTAGTGCTAATTATCACTTTATCCACAACAAGAAGAAAACACAGATGACAAAGCGTGAAACTTAAATTATATTTTAAACTTTCGTCTAGTTTTTGGAATTAACCAATTCTCTGGAGACAGTAGACATAGAGAAGAAGGTACTATGTTGCAGTGATTAACAAACGTAATTAAGGGATTAGACCAATAGAAGCAATATTCTTATATTTGTCTAAGTATTAAATTTTAATGGATTTTTCTTGTTCGGACATCCATATTTCTAAACACTTTAATATATTTTGAAGAGAGACTTGAAACGTTTGAGATATAAGTGACAGTTTCAACCTCTATTAGTCTTTGGCGTTGCCGACGAAAAACTGATCAATTTTTTAACCTATATTTGGCTTTAGAAAAATGAAGACAAACATATTTAGGAGGTAGTATGGTATGGCTTCACAGGCAAGTCCCTCTAATTTCCACTGAAGATAATTCCATAATTTACCAAACCACAAAAGAAATATAAAAATAAAAAATTCCGATTTATAACTGATAAACGTCGAAAGCTTAATTGCTCCTTAATTGCTTCCACCGTAAAAATATTGAATTAGTCATTTATAAAAGTTCTTTCAAATCTTAGCTTATTGAAAAATAGGGATTTCAACAATTTCTCTAAAATATATTAAAAACAATTTGAAATAATTTGTAAGATAATTTGTAGTTAAAAAATAATATATCCAAATACCATCTTGTGAGATGGAATTTGAGAAATAAAAAATTGAACGAATCTTTTTTTTTTCTTATGAACTTTTCCGACAAAAAAAAAAAGAAACAGAGAAAAGTGAGACATTGGAGCTCTTATCATCGCTTGAAGAACCATGATTAGTGGCTCTCTCACTCTTAGGAAGAGAAACAGTTTTCTAGGTTAAAATCCAGTTTCATCCTTCGTCGTGCTCTCTACCTCCAATCGTCTCGCTGTATTCATTGTACCACCGTGAGTCCTCTTTTGATGCTTATCTACTTTTGAAGCTAGTCTTCTTCCTTCTGCTTCTCACTCCTTTTGAAACCATTGTCTATCAAAAAGAAAATCTAGTAATCAATGAATAAGGGTTTATGTTTCTTCTGTTTTTGGCTTAACTCCAAATATACTTATGACGCATTGATGATTGATTTATGTGTTAAGTTATGATATTGATAAACAATTAATATGAAGTATGAGCGTCTGTTTTTAAGTCTCATTTCCACTGAACTTTTATAATAACTGGTGGGATTTGCTAACTAACAGAATTTATAGTGCAATTGAGATATATGATTTTGTAGTGCAATTTTCGGTGGGTAAAGATTTGCTAACTAAAACAGAATGTATATGTTAGCTATGATATTGATAAGCATTAAAATATATAGTTATTTACGAAAGAGGTGGTGGCCTAGTGGTAGTGCAAGGAGGTTGGTTTCCTTGTGCCCTGGGTTCAAACCTCCTTTGGGACGGAGGTATATTCTTTAAATCGGAATATAAAAAGAGCTTACTCCGGGTACTGGGGGAGATTACGTACCTAAGGCCCAGAACTTCCACAGTTAATTAAAAAAAAATGATTATCCTTAAAACATGCATTTAAATCATGAACTCACACAATTTTGCCAAAATAAGCACATACTTCTCAGTACTCGAAAAAACATACAAATTTGTGTTGACCGAGATAGATTAGATATACTTTTGGTCAACATTAATTAGACTTAAAACCCCGTTAATCTCTGTTTACTATACAAATTTGTGTTGACCGAGATAGATTAGATATACTTTTGGTCAACGTTAAGCCGAACGACGCCGTTTCTTAAACATAACAAAAGCCCCAATTCTCTTCTTCGTGCTCTCTCTTTCTTAGAATTTGCTGAAGAACTCCAAAATCAGATACAGTCTAAGCATCGAATTCGAGATTCTGGTAAGTTCTAACAGTTTGTATGCATCTCGATTTCAAGTTTCTCTTCCTCTCATTTCGATTCTGTATGTCAACTGATTTCGAGTTTCTCTTGTTCAACTTCAATGGTAGAAAATGGGTTCAAATTCGTATAAAAAGTGTGATTTTGGATAACGTGGCTTTCCGGTGGAACGTGTGTGTGTGGAGGTCAAGTTTTGATGTTTGCTTGATGTTTCTTGTGACTATGTCATTTGCTTGATTTGTTTTTTATTTGCTTGATGTTTCTTGTACTTGTCAATCTACTCTTTTGAGTTTATGTTTGTTGTCTATGTCATTTGTAAGACCTTATGTATGATTTCAATCGCTTTGTAAGACTTCAATATGATTCCTAATTTATGATTCATTCGTGCCATTACCAAAAGCAACAAACCAAAACAAAACAAAGTTGCATAAAACAACAAAAAGTAACAAATAATGCAAGGTCTGAATACATTAGAGATTTTGGGCCGAATAGAATTGTCATCCTCTTTGTGATCCTCTTTGTGATCCAACTTGTGATCCTCCTTGCGATACTTCTTGTTATACTCCTTCCTACATACCAAAGTAAAGTATAATATTAAAAAAACCATGCAAAGAAACTCTAAAACTCTGAAACGAAAAATAATGTTTAAACTAACTCTAACCTGATCTTTCCTTGGTCTTCCCTTTCGTCTTTTGGCTTCAGGTTCAACAGCCGGTTTATAACATGATAACCTATTGTGCCCTTCTTCCCTACAGTTCGAGCATGTCATGATACGCGTCTCACGGCTTAACTTGGTCTTTTTAGAGGAAGATTCAGATTCATTAAGGCTTTTACATCTAGCATAGTTACTTTGCCTACCAGGTTTACCTAATCTATTTGGTGGTGGCAAGACCGGTAATCTATTCATCCTCGGCCACAACTTCATACCTTCCACAGGCTTAATACTATGGGCATATGTTTTCCTCCACATTTGAGTTGTGTAATATTCATACACATAATCATCGACCTTCTCCTTATTTGCTAAAATAAAACACGCGGCATGGATACAAGGAATACCATTCAACTGCCACATCCCACAGCCACACGTTTTGGGACCCATTTTGACACTATAAGCACAACCGTGATAGTCTATTTCATTCTCATTATCACAAGACATGTATCTGATGCAATCCGAGACTTTTCTATAGCCGATTCAATTGCAGCATGTGCCCTCTTTGTGAATCTAGTCTTCAACCTATTTGCAATGATAGATCTCTTTGCGGTATGCACCATACATTGTCTCCTAATATCCTCTAACAAGCCAAGTAATGGTTTTCTCCTAGCCTCACGAATGGTTTTATTAAAAGATTCATTCAGATTATTCAAGTTGTCATTGCAGCATGAACCTACCTTAACAAAAGCTCGAGACCATGTAGGAGGATTGGTTACTTGTAGAGAATCATGTGCACATCGATTGTAACGCTTCAATTGTTCCATATTTCGGTATAATCTCCAATAGTGTAACTTCTGGCTATTCTAAAAAAAAACCGCTCTAGCTCTGGATCGTGGCTTTCTCTTTTCCAGTTTCCTAGAATGTGTCGAGCACACATTCGATGTTCAGCTTGTGGAAGATCAGTGTCAACAGCTTTCACCAATCCCTTCAAAAGAAACCAAAGACTATTAAGACTAAGAAGTTCATAGAATCATAAGAAGATAATTATAATCAATCAATCATCAATACGAAATCATTTCATAATCACTACCAAAATACATCGATCAACATGAATCAAGCTCTATAGATACCCAGAAACAAAGAAAAAAAACAAACTGAAAAATGAAAAATCAAATTTGTTCATGGCTAAAAACATACATGTACGAATCAAAATGAGAAAACTATTAACATATAAGGTTTCCTTTCTATCTAACCAAAACAAGTAGAGTCAACACATGAAATTTACCTTTTGATTATCTGATATGATTGTTATGTTGCTTCCATCACCAAGTCCTAAATCCCATTTCAGATGATTTACAAACCAAGCCCAATTAACATCATTTTCTATCTCAACTACGGCCCATGCAATAGTAACAACCCTATTATCTCCATCTCTTCCTACCGCAGCTAACAATTGGCCTTTGACATCCCACTTAACATCTAGGCCTATGATAGGTCTACATGTAGACTTCCAAGCCACTCGCTGAGCATTAAAGCAAACATACAAACGATCAAACCTTTGCTTGCTTCCTGGTGTTGGTCCTGGAATAGTTTCAATCTCCATAATGGTGTCTTTATTAGTCAAAAAATCTATGTTCATAATCCCAAATCCGTGAAAAATGTGCTTCGTGGCTAGCTCTTCTTTCCCTTGTAATTTTCGTCTTTGCTTTCCGACATTGCTCCTCAGTAACAATCAAGTTGTAGGTCCTCTTGATCTCATCAGTAATCTCCTTTGCAGTAAGCTTAGGATTCACTCTCAACCTTTCCGCAAACAACTGAGCAATTGATGAACTCTTCAACATTTTCGAGTAACTCGACCTGACACATATGTGTGTATTCACGAAAACTTTTATCTGCAGCTTTTGTTTTCGCCTCTCATAGGAGCAATAAACTCTCCACGTACAGTCATATTCTGTGTCAGAGCAAATAGCACCAAGCTTTCTTTGTGTCGACATGTATAGCTTAATGTCGTACCTATTTTTCAGAGAGTACCTAAGAAGAGCTTGCTTGAACTTTGAAGCAGAACTAAACGTCTTACCTAATGCTAGAATATCATTGGCTGATGATTCATCCTCACGAGATTCCCTTCGCGCTTGCTCTTCCTCATCGTCTAATGACAGAGGATCTGGTATATTATCCTCATTCCATAAATCGTCGTCTCCGCTGTCATCGCTTTCTACTCTATCGCTCGCAATATCTCCAAAGTGAGTTGTCAAAACTTCGGCCACAACTTCTTTAACAGCTACTTTGCAGCCTTCTTCTTCGCCATCATTCCTAGAATTCTCATCTACTAAATCATTAGCAGGATCATCAACAATATCCTCACAGTCATCATCAGGTATAACCTCACGCTCCGATTCTTTTCCATTATCTTCAACAATAGTTTTTTTGCTTCGGCGTGGTGCGAGCTTCCTTGTTCTCGTCATATCTAGATTCTGGAGCCGATTTTGGGTAACATAAGCGACATGAGAAGAAATTGAGACTGAAGCGAGGAAAGAGATGAGAGAAGAGAGATCGATGAACAATTAGAGGGATTTGAGAGAAGAAATCTGGGAAAATTGTGTTTTGTAATATGATGTCGTTTTATTCACCGTTAGCAGTAAACATGACTTAAACGACAATTAATGTTGACTAAAATTAAACCTAATTTATCTATGTCAACATAAGTTTGTATGTTTTTTTGGGTAGTGAGAAGTCTGTATTTATTTTGGCCAATATGGATGAGTTCATGATTTAAATGCCCGTTTCTCAAGTAGATTTGTGTATCGAACTCCAAAAAATACGACGCTTGACGAGAAAAATTGGAGATCATTAGCTTTTATGAGAAAACAAAGGTAAAAAGGTTATTGCCTCTATCATTGTTTGTGTTGTTTTTTTCCTAGATAACACCATGAAAGTTTTTGTGATCAAATTTCTTTTGGTGTTGAATTATATGGTTGTGTTTGTTTTTTGTTTTCTAGTGTTCGATGTGATTTTCTAACAGTATTGAATTTTTTGGCTAGATATCTCTCACACTAAAATGGGAGATAATACACAAGAAGGAAAAAGTAAAAATCCATATGTTTCTTGGTCCACTCAAGAAACCAAAACAATGTTGCGTTTGTTGGTCGATGGTGTCAATCAGAATTGGACCGATGGGAACAATTTATTCAATAAAATTATCTTGGAGCAAAGAATACTACCGGAGCTAAACAAAATTTGTGGATCTATGAAACTTATCTCCAATACAAAAATAGAACGAAAATTCTGAAGGTATGTACAAGAGTTTTGCATATCTTCTACGCTTTAGTTCAGGATTTGGTTGGGATTCACTGCTCCACATGAAATATGGGAAGAATATTTCAAGGTAAATAATTTCTTAAAAGACATGATACATGATTCGTTTGAAGCTTTTGAGGAGCTACACACGATCTATGGACAAAATATAGCAACGGGAAAGAATGCAATCAGGTTAGGTGATACGACAGATGCTCGTACTTATGGAGGAAGAGATAATGAATGGGAATTCCAAGGTGGATCTACTCCTCAAAGGATGGGTGGTGATGATGATGATGATGCTAATGATGATGATAATAATGATGGAGTAGAACCAGTTGTATCATCTTCGTTACGCAGTAATGCGAACGAAAAGCTCCTTATAAGAAAGAAAGTTAGAACTGAGAGATACAATGTGGAGAAAATTTCTGATGAGATCAGTGCAGTTACGGGAATGAACAACCAAATGTTTAATATGATACAACAAAGATGGGAGAAAGAAGCCGAAGAAAAACAAGCTGAGGAAAAAATTAATAATGTATGGGATGCTATTACGAAAATTCCAGATTTAAAGAAAAATGAACGTTTTGATGCGATGAACTTAGTTCACTAATTAGGTATGAAAGCCGGATTCGTGAGGATGACTACAAAGGAACGTCTTGGATGGATTAAACGCAGTGTGCGTAGACTTTGAAGTTGGTGGTGGAAGAATTATCGTGCATTTGGATATTTTAGTTATGTTGGGTTTGTTTTGTTTTAACCTTATTTATGCTTTGTCATGGTGTTTTTAATTTTTGGTTTGGTATTTTTTCCGTGTAATTGCTTCTAAATAATTAATTACATACAATAGTTTTTTATCAAGCTATTGTATTTTGCCTTAAAAATCTTTTCTTCATGATTCATTTTTGTTTTTTCTCTAATTACGATTTCAGTGAAACGGTTTATTGTGAGTTTAGTCACTCACTAATGTGCTACATATGTGTCATTTGAGCAGGGAAAGAAGGTTGTGATTACTTTCCACGTATGATCAACTTCTACAAATAGGAAGCTTTTAATCTAGACGTCTTGGAGAAAGATTGGTAGAAGGTATCTTTCTATACTTTTTTTATTCTAAAAGGTCGAGCATTTATGTTAATCTTCTATTTATTGAATTATATTTATTTTCTTTATTTTGAGGAGTTAGGTTTAGCCTGCTTGATTTAAGTGTTGATTTTGATTCTTTGTAATTCAGACTTGGATAATTGATAAAGAAATTTTTTTTCTTATGTTTCGTTCTTGATTCGATTAAGTTCATCAAAATAGGAGGTCGACCTCAAGTGATTCTTTCGAATCCTTGACTGAGCGAAGCAGGTCCGAAGTGAAGATTCTTTTGAATCTCTTGGTTGAGTTGGTATGTCCCAATCGAATTCTTTGAATCTATTGGCTGAGCTATTTATCATTGCTTCTGCGTTATCAGTTGGTATCAGAGCTGCGTTCTTTGATTTTTTAATCGGAGATCGATTGTAGATGTCATGTTGATTCGCAGTAGCAATATCTATCTGAACGAAAGTCATTTTATTAAGAGAGAAGACCATGAGATCTAAACAGAGATCTATGGCGATCCCATTAACGAAACTGAAGATTCGAGGACAAATCTTTTTTGGCCGGCGAAACATGATGCAGCAGCATCTAACGTTATTTTCCTTTGGACGCCGATTTGAAGAGATTACTTTCTTTTATTTGAATCATGGCTTTTGGATTTTAATCGTTGTTTTGCGCTATCACATTCTTTGTTTTGAAAATAACCACATCCCAAATGCTCAATTTGTTAATGAACCAGATCTTAGTGGGCTGTAACCACAAAATCAACCGACCTCGAAAACAAATTCTATATACGAAATACACTTCTACGGTCTTAACAAATTATACATAACACATACTCTTTTCTATTATCTTTTTAATATATGTTTTTGCTCTTATATTACTTTTTGTTTATACAATTCTTGAGTTTTTAAGTGGACCGTCCGTTTCTCCGACTACCCAAAGTCAAGGGTGCATGTTGCCATAAATATATAAGCGTCATGGCTATAAATGTTCTCTGATACGAGTCATACGACCAACACAAACGGCAACGAAGATCATTCCATTCATGTAACCAAAGAAAATATTATTGTGGCTCAAGAATATCATCACATGACAACATTTATAATAAAGTGAGGGAAGGAGTCAAGGAGATGAGTCATGAGACAGAATAAAGTGAGGGAAGGAGTCAAGGAGATGAGTCATGAGACATAATAAAGTAAGAGAAGTGATAGGGTTCAGGTTTTACTCTAATAAAACTACTGCAAGTGCACAGCAAATGCAATCGTAGTATAAGAGGTTCGAAATCCCAAGGGAAGTAGATGCTACACTAAGGTTTTTAAGTTCAGATTATGCTAGGTCAAATATAATGAAAGTAAAACAAAGCAGGAAGTAAAGGAGCAATCACGAATTAGGTTTCTTAAAATCAGGAGACTAAGACGCTAGGTTCAGAGAAATTCTCAGGTGATCTAAATTGCAGGTCTAGACAGAATGTTAGGAAATTATTAAGATTCGTTCTTGAANTGCAAGTGCACAGCAAATGCAATCGTAGTATAAGGGGTATCGAAATCCCAAGGGAAGTAGATGCTACACTAAGGTTTCTAAGTTCAGATTATGCTAGGTCAAATATAATGAAAGTAAAACAAAGCAGGAAGTAAAGGAGCAATCACGAATTAGGTTTCTTAAAATCAGGAGACTAAGACGCTAGGTTCAGAGAAATTCTCAGGTGATCTAAATTGCAGGTCTAGACAGAATGTTAGGAAATTATTAAGATTCGTTCTTGAATTCGAAACACAACAATAAAATCAACCAACTCTCGCTGCGAAGACTTTCTATTTCTAAACCCTATAATTCCAAATCTCTTTGCAAATCCTATCAATTCAGACAAGCATTAAAGTTCAGGTTCGATTGTTCACAAAATCCCTAAACCAAATCTCTTTGCGAATAGGTATTTTGCTCATCTAACTTTAGTTCAGGTAATTAATAATACTCTCGCATCTATTAATTAACCTAAGATCAGATTCTAGATCGCGAAGCTAGAATAAGCATTAAACACAAATCCAGATGAAGAACTCTAATGATTTTATCCTAACAATTTAATTCGACCTAAAAATTCATCAATCACATTTGAAAAACCCTAAACCTAACTAGCAAACTACTCAGACATGGTGAATGAAGAAAACATCATGAATAAAGAAGATTGCATAAAAGAAATCAATAGAAACAAAGGAGTTCAAATATGCTCTGAAGGAGCCTAATTATTCTCTCCAAAATCTCTCTAAAAAATCTCTCTCTAAGTCTCAAAACAGAAAATAAGAATAATAGTTTTGTTTTGGCTAAACAATGCCTTGAAAATCTATATTTATAGGCAAACTCGCGTCAGGGACAAACTTGTAAATACTTGAAACTTCTTGTGATTTCCTTTTTCTGGTTGAAGTCTGCAAAACTTGGTCGGCTGACTTGGTGTCGATCGACACCAATGTAGTGTCGATCGACACCCTTCGTGTATTTCTGCTTCGACTTCATCACTTCGCAGCTTCTTGCAGAATGCTCCAACAAGTTCCAGAATCTCCAACTTTGCTCCAAACGTAGTCTAACCTGCAAAGACTCTAATAGGACTCTAAAAATACCAAAAGACTCTATAAAAAGACTTATATCATGGTCCAAAAATGGGTAAAAACCATGATATATCAACTCCCCCAGACTTAGCCTTTGCTTGCCCTCAAGCAAAACAGAAACAAAGTATAGAGTCGAGGTTTGAAAACAGAAATTTTCAAGTACCTCTTCAGAACGCCACATTGATTAACACTTCTTGAATCCACATGCTATAGAGCCAACTTTAGGTAATATTTCAGCATACTTACCACAAGCTTAGCAATCTCCCAAGCAGAAGTTGACAGTGGACTTCAATGGCAAGATTGATTCACTGTATCAAGATCTGAATGGAAAGATTGAGAGCGTAAATTCTCACGTGAAGAAGCTGGACGTTCAAGTTGCTCAAACCGCAGAAGCTGTTCATAGGCAAGAAGGGTTCCTTCCAGTAAAAACTGATACCAATCCGAGACGCCATGTGAATGCCATCACTATTCAGAATGGAAGAAGCCTTCAACCAGTGCTGAAAAAGGGCTTGAATGCTGAAGAAATCGTGAGAGTTTCATGCTGATGATGAAGATGTTAAAGTTGCAGAGCAGGTGTCGATCGACACCAGTAGAGGAAATCAGGGAATCAGGCTCGATCGAAAAAGCATCCTCGACACAAGAAGCCAGTGTCGATCGACACCTCCATAGTGTCGATCGACACCTCTATAGTGTCGATCGACACCCTACCATGACCTCGCTGAATCAACCTGAACCTTCCAAACTTGAAGATGTTAAAGTTGCAGAGCAGGTGTCGATCGACACCACTGATTGTCGATCGACACCAGTAGAGGAACTCAGGGAATCGGGCTCGATCGAAAAAGCATCCTCGACACAAGAAGCCAGTGTCGATCGACACCTCCATAGTGTCGATCGACACCTCCATAGTGTCGATCGACACCTCCATAGTGTCGATCGACACCTCCATACTGTCGATCGACACCTCCATAGTGTCGATCGACACCTCCATACTGTCGATCGACACCCTACCATGACCTCGCTGAATCAACCTGAACCTTCCAAACTTGAAGAGGAAAAGGTGTATAAACCAAAAATACCCTATCCCCTGCCTCCCAGAAGATCTAAACAGGAGAGAGAGGAAGCTAGATGCAAGGAGATGATGAGTAAGCTGATGGTTGAGCTACCCTTAGTTGATGCAGTCAGACTTTCACCTGCATTAAGAAGGTATGTCAAGAGAATGGTAGTCAATGGTATAAGCCCTGAGGAAGGAGCATT
>JAHZTW010000001.1:49952879-50004448 GCA_020283515.1 Alliaria petiolata
TATTCGCAAAGAGATTTGGTTTAGGGATTTTGTGAACAATCGAACCTGAACTTTAATGCTTGTTTGAATTGTTAGAATTTGCAAAGAGATTTGGAATTCTAGGGTTTAGACATAGATAATCTTCGCAGCGAGAGTTGGTTGATTTTATTGTTGTGTTTCGAGTTCTAGAACAGATCTTCATAATTCCTAACATTCTGTCTAGACCTACAATTTAGATCACCTGAGAATTTTCCTGAACCTAGCGTTTCGTCTCCTGATTTTAAGAACCTATTTCGTGATACTCGTTTATTTCTTGCTTTGTTTTACTTTATTTCAATTCTGACCTAGCATAATTCGAACTTAGAAACCTTAGTGTAGCATCTACTTCCCTTGGGATTTCGATACCCCTTATACTACGATTGCATTTGCTGTGCACTTGCAGTAGTTTTATTAGGGTAAAACATGAGCCCTATCAACCAAATCTCTTTGCGAATAGGTATTTTGCTCATCTAACTTTAGTTCAGATAATTAATAATACTCTCGCATCTATTAATTAACCTAAGATCAGATTCTAGATCGCGAAACTAGAATAACCATTAAACACAAATCCAGATGAAGAACTCTAATGATTTTATCCTAACAATTTAATTCGACCTCAAAATTCATCAATCACATTTGAAAAACCCTAAACCTAACTAGCAAACTACTCAGACATGATGAATGAAGAAAACATCATGAATAAAGAAAATTGCATAAAAAAAATCAATAGAAACAAAAGAGTTCCAAATCTGCTCTGAATGAGCCTAATTCTTCTCTCCAAAATCTCTCTAAAAAATCTCTCTCTAAGTCTCAAAACAGAAAATAAGAATAATAGTTTTCTTTTTGGCTAAACAATGCCTTGAAAATCTATATTTATAGGCAAACTCGCGTCAGGGGCAAACTTGTAAATACTTGAACTTCTTGTGATTTCCTTTTCCTGGTTGAAGTCCGCAAAACTTGGTCGGCTGACTTGGTGTCGATCGACACCAATGTAGTGTCGATCGACACCAATGTAGTGTCGATCGACACCCTTCGTGTATTTCTGCTCCGACTTCATCACTTCGCAGCTTCTTGCAGAATGCTCCAAAAAGTTTCAGAATCTCCAACTTTGCTCCAAACGTAATCTAACCTGCAAAGACTCTAATAGAACTCTAAAAATACCAAAAGACTCTATAAAAAGACTTATATCATGGTTCAAAAACGGGTAAAAACCATGATATATCAAGAAGGAATCAAGGAGATAAGTCATGAGACAGAAAGAAAAACAATAGAGTGAGATCGGAGATGAGTCACGAGAGGGTTACTCCGATAGTTCTTCTCCGAGACAAGGAAATGCTTCTTCAAGGCTTTCGGACATATCATACACGTTGTGACTATCCAATTACGATGAGACTTTTTGAGTCTGCTTAGCTTGATCATAGCAACTAGATTCATTTCCAAATCTATCTTCACATATTTGGCAGAGACTGTTATGACCTCACACAATTGCTTGAGAGATTTCACAATCTGTCTGTTCACGTAATTTACCTATTTCCAACAAAAATATTAATCATTTAATTTTTTTCCAAAGATAAAAAAATAGTTTCGAATATACCTTCAAATCGCCGAATGAAGTATATCCCTATTAATATTACCCTCCAACACCTACATAAATAGAACTAACATAAGTCTCATGCCTAAGGAAACACAAATTAATAAAGAGGAAAAACTTGATAAAAGAGGAAAAACACCTTAGAGATTATCACACCGCCAGAGATGGATTCTGTGTAAACGAATCCTGCGAAAATATAGTAGATGGGAGGAGGATAAACGGTTGTATACCAAGTATCAATCTAACAAAATAAAAGAAAAACAATGAGAACTATATATGAAACCAAACCCAAAAAAAAAAAAAAACCTTATGTTACAAAGAATCTACATGGGATTTATTACTGAAATGTTCACAAACAGAAAGTAAAGTTTGGTTTAAATCAATAGGATTTCGCTAAATCTTAGGATTTACTTTCCGCCTCATATTTTTGTTTCCTAGACTTTTTTTCAAAACTAATGAAACTCACCGACATTACTTCCATGTCAATGTCTTTGATTTTTCCATCTCTCAAAACTTTGAGAGAGACTCTTTCCTTGGGTTCTTCAAAGCTATGATGCCATCCAAATATAGTTAAAGTCTCTTCTCAAATAAAACTGCAAGACTAATAATCCAAAAAATTAGATAAATTTATATATTTTACATCATCTTCTATGGGATACCATCAACTTTGAGAATCAAATCATCCTCCTCCAAAGTTTCTCTGGCTTGTGACAACTCACTTATCTCAGTCACAAGAACGCCGTTTATCTTCTCTGTCATCTGAAAATAGTCACGCATCATATGATTAAGAAAAGCTCAACAACTGGAGATGAGATAACATAGCTGCAACATAAAAATTAACTAATTATACAATAATAATAAATAAATAAAACAAAACAAATTTTTGGAATCAATTTTCATAATCCAAATACCTTCAGGATATCCAATGACCCTCACCGTTTGAGAAAGATTATGCAAGTTTTCAAGGAACTCCAAGAGTTCCGTCACTTTCGAAAATTTATTACTGTGGATGACTAATATCAGCAAGTCGCACTCGTGTCAGAAAGCTCGAACTTTAGGCTTATACCTAGTTCTCGATTTGAGTGTTTTTTTTTACTTCAACAAATGTGGTATTAGTAACCACATGTGCATTTGTTGTACAATTCTACGACCTGAAATGATAAATCCTAGCAATTGCAACATCCAAAATCCGTACGAATCAAGCGAACATAAAATAGTGTAGAAATACACATAGTTTAAGGTTTATCCATAACAGAGAAAAATAAAGGCAAAGTTGAAAAAAAAACCTGGCCTAAGTAAGAAAAATTATTTCGTTTAAGAACATAACAAGAAGCTGAAAATGAAAGAAAAGCTATGAACAAATCACTTAGGTGACAATCAGAAAAGCAACAAAACCCCTAAATTTTAATCAAAGAGGTGCAAAACAAAATAAAAGATAAACGACGAAAAAAATGAGAGGTTTTTTTGAAAAAAAAAGAAAAATGAAAAAGTTGATAGGTTGAAGAGAGAAACCCCGGGTTGAGATAAAGAATTCACATCACCTTGAGCGATTTGTTGTTAACAAAGTCTTGAGTTTTTTTTTCTGCAGGAGGAAGAAAGACCAAGATAAATGGAGGGAGATTGAAAGTAAAGTGTGAGTTTTTTTATTAGCTGTCAGATTCTGGCAAAATAAAAAGAAATAAATCGTTAGATTGAATGAAATAACAGTCGTTGGATTAAACTGACGAATGTGCTATCGATGTTGTAGTTTTGTCTGGGGATTATGGCTAGATGGACTTAACAAGAGAGACTAGTTGGGTTTTCTTTCAACATTTACTATTGATTTGTTTCTCATAATTTTAATAAACATGTAACAGTAAATAATAATAATTTCTCATACTAATAGTAAAACTAATATATTTTTACCATGATATATTATTATCTTATAAAAAACTAGATTAAGCTTGGGGTGATTTACATAATGCACTTTTATGAGTCTGATAACAAAATAAGGCACTTTCTGCAACAAGACTAATTTCTAGAACTTTTTGTGTGTTTTGGGCATGTGTTTTGACTCATTTTCCCTTAATGAATTTTGTCACAAATGTTTTTTATCCATCGTGGACAAGATTGTGTGGATGCATAAGTTTTGATTGCGGTATATGTTTGGATGTTGTGACAAGATCTAGTGGATAAGTTGTAATGAACGCGGTAAACTATGGATGTACAATGTTGGACTACGGTGCAAGCTGTTTTTGTGGATGGAGCATGGATAACATATTTTGAGAAAGATGAGATTTTGGTATGAATGCATGACTTTAGAGTGTAGAATGTTGTGATGGATAGAAAAATGTGAAACTGAGTGGGTGGATAATCTGAGTTGAGTGCTAATTTGAGTGGACAAATGTATAGAAACACCAATTTTGTTACAATTTTATGAAGTTAAATCATATCCACATATGTATGATTAGTTCATCTAAAATCTTAATTTTCATCATATTAATTGATGGTATCCATTATATACTGTCCATGCTACCTTGCACATGTTACTTTATTTACAAATACTTACATATGATATTTTTAATTGAAAGCATCCATAGTATGATGTCCATGATGCCGAATCCACAAAACCATAAATCTTAAGTACGAACACAGTTCTTAACATTGCTTAGTTAGATCATTTATCATACATGTTTGAATCTCTCAACTTATCCACAAGTAGTTGTCCATAAAAATCTGTCAATCGATGACTCTTCGAATCTCTAGATGAATGTTTGAATCTCTCACCTTATCAACACGTAGTTGTACATAAATTGATACAAAGATATAATAGACTTTTCTCAAGGCAAAATTACTTATATTGAAGAATTTACCTTATTTTATAATTACACTTATAAAAATGATATATTATGTTATTATCTATTAAACTTGTGTGGGTAATTGAATAGGAAAATAGGTTTACTAATAATTTTATATAAAAAATAGTTTTTTAATTAAAATATACCGAAAACTTATTTTTAATTTATATAAATTTAAAAAAAAAAATTAAAATCCTAAAAAATTTCATGTCATTGAAACCAAATTTTACATAATCTTCAATTTTTTTTTTTCCTTCAAATCATGCATAAAAATCTTGTTTATTATTATTATTATTTTTTTTTTTACGGCTATCTCGTATTTCTTATGCGTGGCCCAAAATTTATTACGTGTACTTCCTCCATAAGCTTTTCGAGTTCAGCCATCTTTGTTCCGAATTGCATGATCCTTCTTTGAATCTGATATATCAGGTATTGATGTGGCTGCACCAGTCTCCGGTTCTTGATCTTGACTTTTCTTTACCAGCGGTTGAACTACTAAATGGCACTCCTTCGTTTCCCATGCATGTTTCCAGGGATGTAAAGTCTCTTCCAAATGGAACAGGGCATACTTGTGTTCATATATTCTCTCGAGTGTGTATACGCATGGCCACAGTTCTTGCAACACGTCCAAAACGTGTGTACACTTGCAATATTCTCCGCAAGGTTGTTTGCAGCTGCACAGTGGCAACCCGAGTTTGCATTAGAATAATTGGTAGCAAACATTGAGTGGGATGTGTATCTGACATCATACTAAGAACGTTGTATCTGACCAGCGAGCAATCTGTTTGCTTCCCCAACCAGCTTGAAAGCAGCCTATGCAATCTGTTGAACAAGAAGCCGAACCAAGGTAAAACAAACCATTGAATCCAAATCCTCAGAATATTCAAGTCTTTCGAAAATTATCTTTGAAGACAGAAAGCAAATGTCTTTTGTTCATCCACTTGGTTATGGAGTATTGCTCAGGAACATGTCTTCCTCTTACGAAAAGATTGATGCCTTAGGAAATGTTGCTGATAAATCTGTGGACCAATAGAGTCATCTATAGGTGAAATCGAAACGTTTTCTTCATCTAGAGATTCCGTTGAGTATGTGATCAATGGCATTCATGAGCTTATACCAGCTTCATTTTATGCTTGGTATTGCAAATTGATATTATTTCTTAAATCTTTTTCTTACAGTGATTGGTTTCATCTTTGAATTTTGTAATGTAAGGTATGGTTCAATCGTTCTTACCGCTTTTATGTTTAATGAAGTGATGTCACAGGTTCTTATGCGGGTTAAGAATCGAATACTGGAACTAGAAGTTAGTTTCTTCTTGTTTGTTCCCATGCATGTTGAAATTTTTATTTTTTGCTCGAGTTATAGCTTCTTCTTCTTTTTTTGTGACAAACACACTTCTTTATTGATTAATCAATTACTTAAGTCTTCTTTTTCATAAACTAGATATTTTGCACAAAAACATTCAAACCGCCAGAGGGAGATATTACAGGTACAAACAAAGGTTCTTTTGAAATATATTTCATAATTTCAAAATTTGCAAGTTAAAATAAAAAATATAAATATGTCCAGACCAGTGATCCTAAAGCTTTGGATAAATGCAAAAAGTGGGGAGCAAAGTTGAGTAAAAAGAGTGAGTTTTCTTTGAAATATTATTATGTTGACATGTCCATACCATTGAATTCCTCCTCTTTCGTGAGACTATTTCTTCTTGATGTATGGATCTACTTCAACTTCATCTATGGGGTAAAAGATGTGTTATTTGGTAGTGAATGGTTGTTGTAGTTGGCTGCAGCGTGCATCAACGTCAGCTTCACCTAGCTATATGGATCTTCTTCTTTTTTTATTAATTGAAATACCTCTAGTTTAGTGGTTGTTTATATATCTGTTGTATTACATATAGATATTTGACAAGCTTTTTTTGTATAAGCACATATTTATTTCCTTAATTAGAGCTATTTCACTTGATAAAATTTGAGATAGCCATTTTTATCTTTTTATACACAGAATGACATAAATTGTTCTCTTACAGATATGTGACATGGCTAAGAAAATCCCAGGGTTGAAAATGGCGGAATCTACTGGTTCACTGATCTTTCTACTCCAGACAGCTTCTACATCTTACCTCTACCAACAGCCTACGCTTTCATAAGAAAAAAGTACATATTTTATTGTTTTGATACATAATCCACTAAAATTTGAGAATTTTTGTCATTATTTGTTTTTTGCCATCTATATCAAGAAGACGGAATCCAACATGAAGAAACTCCTTGTGGTTTCCTTTTTCATGATTGCAGTCCAAGCTACATTTGAATTCGAATCGGTAAAAGCTAGCTCTTGAAGCTTTGATCTTAAAACTTTGTGGTCTTATCTTGTTTAATTAGTGTTAAAACTTTTTGGACAGGCGGTTTACTGTTACGTAATCTCATCTAGAATATCCGTGAATCATTTCACAGAAGTAAGTCCGTCTTCTGTCGATAAAACTCTTGTACAAGAAATGGGAAGCAGAGTGGACGGAAAAGTGAGTTTCCTTACACAATGCCATGTCCCAAACAATGAATGTATCTTTTTGACTTTCTCTCTGTTTATCAATTATCACATCAGAGTTGGAATGAGTTGCTTGTCTGTCCTGACACTATGCTTTATTCATGTATTCATCACCACCAGCTTCATCAATGGGGTAAAAAGAGAATTAAAAAATGTTGGAATCTTCTGATACACTAATCTTTCAACTCCAGACAGCTTCTACATCTTACCTCTAGTGACAGGCTTAACTTTCTGGTTGACATGCATCTGAGATTTGAGAAGCTAACAATGATGTTTTACAAGAGAAAAAACAAACAGACATGGTTTGACAGCTTCTACATCTTGCTTCTACATCTTGCTTCTACATCTGGTTCTACAGCAATTTTTTCCTACCAATCACTGATATTAGGGTAAACGGAAAACGATGAGTCTTCTCTTCCTTTAACTATAGACTAGGCTCGGCTGGTTTGTGAGGTACGGGAGGTGGAAATTGGGAAAAATCTGATGTATTTTCCCATTGATTTCGCAAAGCTTTGGACACAAATCTCGACGCATAGAGAGTTGCTCCCAAACTGAGTTGTGGTGTTTGCTGATTTTGTCTTTCGGCGCTTAAAATTTTACTAAGCTTTCTTTTGCAGTGTGCCGCCCATGCTGCTTGTATGAAGCATGCAGCCCATCTTTGCCATTGTATTGAGTAGAACCTGAAACCAAAAACAAATAAAGAAAGGAAAATTTGAGGTCATGTGGTTTGTTTGAGGTAGTAAATAAATAAAAGAACCTCAACTGCTACTTTGGTTTCTAAGCCTTGCCTGAACATATGTCTGAGTCTCATGCTGTGTAAGCGTTTGAAATGGGAAGCTACAAACTGGACATCATCAGGCAATAGAATGAAGCCTTCGACATCGGTAAGTGTCATTATGGTTCTGTTTGATCTGGGAAGGCGAAAGCTAGGATGTGGATCAAGTATCGAAAAGAGAAGTTCTCCACATATGTCACCTGCTCCGAGGTAAACACAACTGTACTCGCCATGAGACTCGATTGTACTTTTCAGTTTGCCTTTCGTTACAATCAGCATTTCCTCAATCGGATCACCCTCTCTCACTATGTAGCTGTTGGCCGAGTAGAACACAGACTTCACGCGGTCGCACAATGCTTCTAGTAGCCAACCATCATCCATGATGTTAAGCCAAGGAACCTGACAAGTCAAAAAGCTACAAGTTAACAACTATATAATCTAGGTAAACCTCAGAGATAGGTACACTGATGAATCAGAAAAAGGGAGCCTGCTTACACGTTTTAACTGTTGCATGTAAAGATGGTGTTTGGTTTCAAGTCTGATGTCTTTTGGAAGGCTCCGAAGAAGAGCTTCCTCTTCGATGCCTCTAGTTTCTCGCCATTTGTAATCCTCGTATCTCCTGATGCGTTCCTTGAGATACTCTGGTAGCACCCGATATGACATCCATTTTTCTGTGTCTCTCTTTTTCTCCTCCATTTCATCTACTCTGATAGTAGTTGATTGCAAGTACTTCTGTCATCACCAAAACAAAAAAAATCTTCAAAGAATCAGCTTGTACGAGATCAAAATCTAGTTTGTGAGTTGAACATTACCTGAACGTTTCCAATGAGTACAGCAAACAAGAGTACACCAGAGACACATATGATTATAGCAAAAATGATCTCC
This sequence comes from Alliaria petiolata, assembly GCA_020283515.1. Lineage (NCBI taxonomy): Eukaryota > Viridiplantae > Streptophyta > Magnoliopsida > Brassicales > Brassicaceae > Alliaria > Alliaria petiolata. The sequence goes on from JAHZTW010000001.1 coordinate 49,961,530, forward strand.
CCTACAGAGTTGCTTGTAACTAGGTTTTGGCCCAAAGCACTGTAATCATTAAAGAGCGGGTTAAGCTCTATGATCTTCTTCAGACTACAACCCCGGTGAAGATGGGATTTCTCTTTGAGGTAAAATTTTACTAACCTAAGATTTCGAAGACCCCACCAAAAGCAGTAGAAGAACTTCCTTGGAAAATCCCTTGACTCTACCACCCGAGACTTCAGTGCATCAATGTACATACCAAAGTTGAATACTGTAGACTTTGTGATTTGGTCAGGGTCGATTAATGAGCATGAAGTGTTCAGAAAACGACTGTTGTCTCTACCACCTCGTGCACAGTAGAGACTCGGGAGATTACATCCAGGTGTATTAGCACACGCCTCACGCCAGCAACTGTCTTTTTTTTCTATCGCACTCAAGTACCAGAAAGCCCCAATCACCTGTCCATCATATCAATCTTCATTGCTCTAACAATGTTTGCTGTGTTTAACAAGATATAATTAACAAACATGAGCGAGAGCAAGGAGTTACATGACTCGGAAGCATGTAGAGGAAAAGGTTTAAAGTCGCTCCAACCCACTTCGTTTCGGCTACTGTACCAGAGGCTCTCGTCACTTCTTTGAAAATTGGATAGATACGGATGCTTCTTGCTATATATTGACAGAAACAAACCCATTTCAGTGTCTCCTTTGTCACCAGTGAAGTAGTTTGTTGCTGTCTTGGAATGAGAGCTAGAACCACCACCTTGCAAGATTTTCAATTGCACATCTCTAATCATTAATCTCACTTTCTCTTCAAAACTATAGTAAATGTCACAAAGGAAGAGAGCACACCTGAGGAATGGGGAGAACAGAAAGAATGTCAACAATGAAGTAAAAGAAGTTTTGTCTTTTCCTTCTAGCCTTAGAGTGCACAACAATCTCGCCTCTCAAAGAGAGTTGAGAACGAGGAGCAATGACCACGGTTACAAAATAAAAAATGATGTGAATCACATAGAATGTGTCAATAAAGGTACGCAAAACACAAACTGTTACTCCAAGCTTTTTGTCCAAAGTAAAGCAGAATCTATGAGAATCAATCACAGGGATAAATAAAAACAGAGGATCAATAGCCAAAGCAACAACGCATACGAACAAGACAATCTTCCTCCAGTTTTCAAGGGTTTTCATCTTCCCGTAAACCTTCTTTAAGCCTCGTCTAACATTCTTAAAATTCCAATTAACAGATAGAAAAGTTGAAGAAGATCTCTCCAGATTCCTAGTATCAAACCTGTATAACCAAGATAATCACTACAACAACAAATCCTCGAATAAAGCTATATAGTTCATTAAACTTCGAAGGACTACCTCACAAATTTACTCCCTTGGTGATTCATGTATGTATATAGTTTCTTCTTCCGCTGCTCAATCTCCTATACTTTTCCAGAGAGAGAACGTACAAGAAAATGAAGTCTCGGTCGTCTCTCTACCTTAAGTGCAGAGGCAGGAGTGTAGAGGATGATGCAGAATTTTCAACCACATTTCTTCCTTCCAAAAACCAGAAAGTCAGTCAACGGCCCCACTAAATTAATTAAAAAGATCTAGGCCTTGTCATTCGAAATGATTAGACTGAAATTTAGTGATATTCTTTAAGTAGAAACTGGACACTATTTTTTGATAAAAAAAAAAAAAAAAAAACTGGACAATATTATTGTGAAATCCTATTCGTTGGCTTGATTTTTGATTATTTTATATTTATTAAAAAAATAATACAAGTAAATGATCCGAAAAAGAAATGACTTTTTTAAAGAAAACGTAATGGTAAGAAATACTAGTTGATAAGCGTCGGAATCGAATGGAACTCAAACCAACGCCGTCTCAGTTCGAAATAATGCTGATCGAGCTCAGATCCAATACACAGTTCGGTGATTTGCTCTTTGACGTGCGGAATTCTTTTTTTTTTGCGGGCGACTATGTCTCTGCTACTTGTTTGTTTGATTTTTCTTGATTTTATCACTTTATTATTGAAAAATAAAACTAACATCAATTTGGTTCCAATCAATTTTGCAACACATTAGAATCACGTATGTTGTAATGAGAGTACACTTGTTACAACCTCGTACCTAATTGTATAAATCTTACCCCTTCAAATCTTCTTTCAAATTTACACACATTATATTCATAATCAATGAATGTCGCATATAGAAATAAACCTCTTATATTGTGTCGGCAGATAACAGACCTTTTTCTTTCTTCTACACCTATTGCAGTGTTCCCTACTTATCCGCAAAGGTTCATACTTCTCTTTCCATGAGAACAATCAACAACTACATCTGCAGTTCTCTGAAAGACAAGAACAGAGTTCAGTGATTTGTTTACATAAACTTCGATCTGAATATTCTTGTCCAAAAATGCATTTGTAGGCAAAAACTCAACTATTAGTGCTAATTATCCCTGTAACCACAACAAGAATAGAAGATACTTTCTCAGAACACAGATGACAAAGCATGAAACTTAAATTATATTTTGAAGGGTCTTTCGTCTAGTTTTTGGAATTAACCAATTCTATGGAGACAGTAGTCAGTAGACATAGAGAAGAAGGTATGATTTTTTTTGATAAAATAGAAGAAGAAGACGCAATTAAGGGAGAAGAAGGTATGTTGCAGTTATTAACACACGCAATTAAGGGATTAGACCAATAGAAGCATGATTTTAGTTCCATGACACTCCGTGCGTATATTTGTCTAAGTGCTAAACCTTAATGGACATCCATATTTCTAAACACTTTAATTTATTTTGAAAAGAGACTAGAACGTTTGAGATATATATGTGAAAATTTCAACCTCTATTAAGTCTTTGACGTTGCCGACGAAAAACTGGTCAATTTTTTAACCTATATTTGGCTTTAGAAAAATGAAGACAAACATATTTAGGAGGTAGTATGGTATGGCTTCACAGGCAAGTGCCTCTCATTTCCACTGAAGATAATCCTATGATTTACCAAACCACAAAAGAAATATAAAAATAAAAAATTCCGATTTACCTCTGTTTCCAAGAAATTATTTTAGAAAAAAAAAAAAAAAGATGAACGCACAATGATCAATTTATCCCTATCTCAATTCCGTTTTTCTAGAGTCAACTAACAAATCAAATGTTACCGGCAAGTCACACTCATTACCACAAAATAAAAAAATGAAAACAAAAGAAATTCCATGATTTACTAAACTAATGATTAACCTATGTTTCCCAGAAAACGCTCTGGAACTGACTTATAGGTGATCTGAACAAAAGGGTCTTAGAAAATATTTGCTAAAAAAATAATGAAGGGCCATTATGTAACGTAGTTTATGTAGTTAATTTTTATTTTCTTTCTAGTTAATGATCATCTTTGGTTCATATCCACTGAGCGATGTCTCAATTTCTTTTCTTTTCCGGTCAACTAATAACGACAAAAAAAAAAACTAATAACGACAAGTGATAAAAAAAAAAAAAAGAGACTCCAAGTCACTCTGTATCTGTCACTATTTCAATGGAACTTGATGAGTTGTTTCCACTTGCCCCTTATCGAGAATATCGACCTCTCTCTCTCCTTTTGCTCCCTCTCAACACAAGACACACTGTTCGTAGATCTCAAACAAATCATGTACTATCTCCCCACTTCATGTCTAGTATTCTTCATCTTCTCCTTATTTCACCATCTTTCTTTTACTTCAAGTAAACAAGAACTTGGATGGTGTGATGCTCTGTTCCAGTGTGGGAACATCAACGCTGGTTTCCCCTTCTTGGGTGGGAATCGCCCCCAGATTTGCGGTCACCCATTGCTGGACCTTCACTGCTTTAAAAACAGCACCTCTATAATCATCTCAGACTATCTCTACGATGTTCTCCATATAGATCAAACATCTAATACTCTTAGACTTTCCAGACCAGAGCTTCGAGGCTCTTTTTGCAACGCTACATTCGCAACCGCAACCTTGCCTCCTGAAATCTTTGAGCTTTCGCCGACCTACAAGAGCCTCACCGTCTTCTACCTCTGCGACCGTAACCTTTCTTACAGCTCGAGTTATACATGTCCTGGTAGAGGACCTGTCGCAGTGTCTCAAACCCTTGATTATCACAGTTCCTGCGATGGCAGCTTCACAATTAACGTTCCTAAGAGCTTCGTTCCGGAAGAGAAAGAATTGAATTTGACACATTTGGAAAGCGTTTTAAGTGAAGGGTTTGATGTGAAGTTGAAGATCAATGAGAAAGCGTGTCAAGAATGTTTATCCTCTAATGGAACCTGCGGCTTCGAAAGTAACACACAGGTTTGCTGCAGGAATGTCTCATCATCTGGATGCAGTAGACTCCATCGACCTAATGGTAAGTTTATTACCAAACTTATACTGAAGGTGCAGTTTTTCTACCCTCTCACATATCAATCAGCAATCAGTTACAATGTTTTTTTTGTTGATTTTCACAACTTTTAGACATAGCTTACTACTGATCTTAGAAGAAAATGAGATACAAGGTATAAACTTTACTTGTCTGAAACTTTCCTTTGCCTCCAGCAAATTGGCATTGAGTTGGCAATTTAGTCACTATCTTTCACTGATTGAATTTTCTTCTTCTAGATCAGTCAGTTTCCGTAGTGAATGGTCTTTGCCTTTTTCCACACTCCATTTTTTTCTGCAATATATTTAGATTTTCTGGAAAGGGCCTTTGAAATGGTCAATTTTGGCAAAAAAATAGATCCTATCCTTTGCGATATATTTTTTCCTTAGGTTTCAGAAATGTCAAAGCACGTGACTTTGAAATAGTCGTACAAAATAAATTTAGAAAAATGGTTGGTCAAAGAGACCAAACGTAATTTCATTATTTTAACTACTCTTACAAAAAAAAACAAGACTTAGACCAAAACCATTCACCAAAACCCCTCATCTTCTTCCACATTTTCGTATTGATCTTAATCAATCTGTTTTTAGCCCCGACAAAATCTATGTTCTATAGAATCTTATGGATGTTCTTTGTGCTCCCAGTTCTTGTTTTCTCAGCTGATGAGCGTCACATACGCTGCAGTGAACGTTTTAGTTGTGGCGATCAGAGGGATCTCTTTTATCCTTTCTGGATTCCTGGCAGAGAAGAATGCGGCCACCCTGAGTTCAAGCTCGATTGCAACTCAAGTTCCGCGGAGGTTAGCATCTCCTCCGTGAAGTTTAGAATCTTAGAGACGAAAAATGGCTCTCGTATCATAAGACTGGCAAGATCTGATTATATCGGCAATTTTTGTCCCAAAGATCCTTTGAATGCGCCATTCAACCAAAACGTCCTTCCGTTTGCTCCTAACACCGATCTGCTAACAATTTATAATGACTGCAGCCGAGACTTTTCACAATTTGTTTCTACTTTTGTTGGAGACCTTCCTTGTGATGATGGTGGTGATGATGGAAGTTACTATGTGACGAGAAACCTCTCGTCCCCTCTACTTCAAGGGATTAGGGGCCCTTTATACGACTTCACGGTTTTTTGCAGTACAAATGTCAGTATTCCCGCATCTGGACCGGCGCTGGACAGACTGCAGAACAATCGGACTCAGGATCATCTAAAGAAGGCTCTTGAAGAGGGTTTCGAGGTTGGACTTCACCGAGAATGTTTGAAGTGCATGGACTCTGGGGGTGCTTGTGGTTATAATCAGACCTCGGGTGGATTCGTCTGCTATTGTATAAATGGGCTTCATAACCCTAATTGCAGATCTAGAAACAAGGGTAAGCTTTTCTCCATACAAGATCTATTTACCTAATGTTCTACTCTTGGAGATGCTAAAATGGGTTTGAAATTCATGAATGTAAACAGATCTGGCCAAACAAAACTCTGTATTTTCAGGCCAAAACACAATTTGGTATTTTTTTTCATCGAAACATTTTTACTTCCGCCTTCTAATAAACCACTTTTTTTCTTTCCTCCATCTCTCGATCACGAAACTTTCAATTTAACTAAAAGCACTTCATTTAAGTTCCAATAAGATTCAAAGTTCTATATTTAGTTCGAACTGACCTTTTTTGGTGCCACTCCATTGATGCAGGCCTGTCATCTGAAGCGAAAGCAGGTGCGTACCTTGATTTGATTACCATATACCATAGGCAACTGCGTAATCTTGTTTTGAAAACCTTTTTTTTTTGTTTTCATCTCTAGGAATCGGGTTTGCTTTTGTATTCATGGGGACTACTCTTATAACGGGAGGCTTATTATGTGTCCTTAGGCGAAGGAAGACATCACATATTCAGAGAAAACATAATCTAAAGGCCCTTATTCCACTGAAACGCTATAGCTACGCGCAGGTAAAGAAAATTACAAAGTCATTTGCCGAAGTGGTTGGGAGAGGCGGATTTGGAACTGTTTACAGAGGAACCCTTTGTAATGGTCTTAGTGTTGCGGTGAAGATCTTGAAAGAAACAAAGGGTAATAATGGTGAAGACTTCATCAATGAAGTTGCGAGTATGAGCAAAACTTCTCATGTCAACATTGTTGACTTGCTTGGATTCTGCTATGAAGGTTCCAAGAGAGCAATTATTTATGAATTTTTGGAAAATGGTTCTCTTGATAGGTTCATCTCACGTGAAACCTCAATGACTATAGATTTGAAGGCACTCCATGGGATCGCCTTAGGAGTTGCTCGTGGCATAGAGTACTTACACCATGGTTGCAAAGCAAGGATTGTACATTTTGACATAAAACCGCAGAATGTATTGTTAGATGATAATCTTTGTCCGAAAGTTTCAGATTTTGGCCTTGCTAAGCTCTGCGAGAAGAAAGAGAGCATCATGTCATTGCTAGACACAAGAGGTACAATAGGATACATTGCACCTGAAGTTTTTTCAAGAATGTACGGTAGAGTTTCCCACAAGTCAGATGTGTATAGCTACGGAATGTTGGTCCTTGAGATGATAGGAGCAAGGAACAAAGAAACAGCTGCTCAAAACTNCATCTAAATCAAACATCCAACACTCTTACACTTGCCAGAACAGACCATCTGGGTTATTTTTGCTTCTCTAGTTTCACCAACATAACCTTGCCTCCACAAGTTTTCGAGCTTTCCCCTACCTACAAAAGCCTCACCTTATTCTACCACTGCGACCCTTCTCTTTCTTACCTTTCGAGTTATAAATGTCCAAAGAAATGTTTTATCTTAGGGCCTGAAAATCACGAGACCTGCCATGAGAATTTCACCGTGAACGTTCCTAAGAGCTTCGTTCTAGAAGAAAAAGACAGGAATTTGAAACATTTGGAAATTGCTCTAAAAGAAGGCTTTGAGGTGAAGGTGAAAGCGTGTGAAGGATGTTTATCCTCTCCTGAAAGATGTGTATTCAACGAATCCTTGCCATCAGGATTTAAATGCCTCCCTCCACCAACTGGTCAGTTTCTGAATTGCCAATATGTTTCGTATGCCTCATTTTCATTTAATATCCTTTCGACAAGTTTTTCTCATTCTACAGACCCTTCTTTAACAATTTATACTAAAGTGAAACTGAAATTTAAAATCCTTTCGACAAGTTTTTCTCATTCTACAGACCCTTTTTTAAGTATTCTGAAATATCATCAGCAACCTCTTTCTAAGTGGTATCCGTTCTGTTATTTTTTAAAAAATCTTCTTCCATCTCCAGAGAACTGGCACTAATTTAGCGTTTCTTTTGATTTTTTTTTTTTTTTTTGACAATGGGTACAAGAGATCGATCGTTCAGATTGCCGCAACTAATGTATTTTTCTTCTTGTTTGGAAATATCTTTTAGATTTTTCGGCAATACCTTTGGGATATTTTTCCATTCGATCCCTGATAAAGTCTACGTTCCTTTAGTCCAACTCTTACAACTCTTACAACTCTTACCCATTTTCCTATTGACCTTTTAACACAATGATCAATCTCTTTCTATCCCCAACAAAATATATGTTCTATAGAATCATATGGATGCTATTTCTGATCCCGTCTTGTGTTTTCTCAGCAGTGAGCTTCACAAACGCTGCAGTCTACCGTTTAGTTGCGGCAATCAGAACGATCTCTTTTACCCTTTCTGGATTACTGGCAGAGAAGATTGCGGCCACCCTGATTTCAAGCTTGAATGCAACACAAGTTCTGGTTTCCCAGAGATTAGCATCTCCTCCGTCAAGTTCAGAATCTTAGAGGCAAATTACTACTCTACCTCCCGTACCATAAAACTCGCTAGATCGGAGTATATCAGCGGTGTTTGTCCCCAAAACCCACTAAATGAACCGTTGAACGAAAATATCCTTCCATTGGTCTCCGGCACCGAGCTGCTGACGATTTATTACGACTGCAAAGCATTTCCAAGATCAAGTTATCTCGGGGAGCTTGATTGTGATGGAAGAGGTTACTATGTTGCGAGAAACCCCTCGTCCCCTCTACCTCAAGGGATGTGTTAAGTTTTCTGGACTTCCAACCCAAAACCAATTGGCAATGAGTGGATTGGTCCAAGTCCCTTATATATTAGTCAAGGTCCCTCCTAATTTTCGATGTGGGATAATCTTACACACACTCTCTAGAGATTAAGGTCTCATGGCCCATTAATCTCTACTAATCCCAATACCCCCTCGAGATAATGGCCCTTCTAGCCATTAATCTCGCCATGACCATCAATTTCGGGTCGAGGGGCAAAGGCCACTTATGCGCCGAGATAAACCCTAATCAGACCACTTTTGGGCCAGGGTTACGAGAGTGTGCGGATCGGGCTCTGATACCATGTTAAGTTTCCTGGACTTCCAACCCAAAACCAATTGGCAATGAGTGGATTGGTCCAAGTCCCTTATATATTAGTCAAGGTCCCTCCTAACTTTCGATGTGGGATAATCTTACACACACTCTCTAGAGATTAAGGCTTCATGGCCCATTAATCTCTACTAATCCCAATAGGATGAGTAGATTTTTAAACGAGTTCATGGGATTATGCGAAAGAAACGTCAGTATTCCCGCATCTGGACCGGCGCTGAACGCACTGCAAGCCGATCCGACTGGAGATAATCTTAAAAAGGCTCTTGAAGAGGGTTTCGAAGTTTGACTTGGTCTGACTGGTTTAAACGCAGCGGTTGCAGTTGCGGTTGCGGGAGTTTGCTGAAGCGGGCGATTGCGGTTAACAGCGTTATTAAGCGGGTTGTACGACTGGCACCGCGGTTTGAAACGGGTGCGTTTGCGTGATATTTACGACTGGTTAACTGGCGGGTGCAGTAGCGGTTAAACAATAAATTAATATAAACATATTTTATAACTATAAAACATATTAAAAACCATATTATTATAAAAAAACTATAAAATTATTAATTAAACATAATTAATTATAAAAATTATTACTTTTATTTATCAATTTTTTTAGTTTGGATGAAAGTTATGATTTTAATAGAGAAATTATTTTTTTTGTATGAAAATGTTAGATGAAAAGAATTTTAGTTATTATATATACATTAGTGATGAAGAGAAAATTTATCAAAATTATTAGAGTTTATAGATCTTATACATATAAAATTATGAAAGATTGTTAATGAATAGTAGCTAAAAATGTCAAATTTATTTATTTATTTGTAATTATAATATTCAAATCTTATTTTTTAAACAGTTTCTTATATATACATTTTAATTTTAAATAATTTTTGTGTTTTTTTAACTTTTTTTTTTTTTAATTATCCACCCGCAATCGCCCGCAACCGCAAACGCTAGCTGGAAGGAGCTTTTGATTTTGAGCGATAGAAAGCAATTCGAAGCGGTAGAAAGTGTTTTGTGTGATTGTTATCAAACGCCAACAACCGCTACCACCCGCAAAAGCTGCGTTTGCGGGTGCTAGCGGGAGAACAAATTAAGCTCTAATTAATTATCTAATCGGCTTCTATCTAAAAAGATGTGTTTTTCCGAGCCAGGGGGAATCAAATTTTTGAGGGGTTTTATGGGCCAACAAATCAACAATAACTACATTATGGGTCCAGTTTATTTTTTATTTTTTAAATTTAATGTTAAAATTTAAGAGAATTTTTTTTGCAATAACCACCAAAAAAAACTAAACCTATAAACTAACCAATTTATCTTTCTCACTTTCCTTATCTCTTTCTCTAACATTTTTGGTTACTTTGTAATTTTTTTGCTTCGGTTATTCACCAAAATAACCCTAAAATTTATTTAAAACCAAAAAACCCTTTTTACAATGATTTTTTATTTTTGTAAAAGGTTTTTTTTTTTTGTTACAATAACAAAGCTAAACAATGAAGTTAATATCTAGACTATCGTTATAGGCATCGGTTCCCGTTGCACGGATACGCATTGGGTCCTGTTTATTTTATAGTCGGGTTTAAAAGAAGAAAAGTCCTAAACATTAGTGGTTTTTTTTTGTCTACCCTAAAAATTAGTGGTTATTTGAATGAAAATATAAGTTTCCTTGTGTTTGAAGTTTATCATAGTAGATGGACCTAACCTCATCAAGACAAGTTGTGCTTAAATCTCACTTTTACGTCTCGTTCATCTAGTTTTGAGATTTAATCTATCGTTTCTCGATAGAGAAGAAAGTAAATGAAGACAGTATTAACAAACTCATTTAGGGGATTAGAGCAATGGAAGCATGAACATAAACCCCCTGATCTTAGTTAGATGACACTCGTGCGTGTACTTGTCTGAGTCACTGCCAAAACATAATTCTTATTCTTGATTATCTACAGAAATTCTCCGTAGAAACTCCCTCTAGTTTCAAGTTTTTCTTGTTTTAAGTAATATTCAAAGTTCTTTAAGTAATATTCAAAGTTCTGTGCTCAGTGCGAGCTGACCTTATTCTGGTGCTATTACATTGATGCAGGCCACTCTACTAGAGCGAAAGCAGTTGCTTATGTATCAAAAAAAAAAGCAGGTGCTTACCCTTCTTATGTTCTTCCAAGAAACCTGGTTTGATTATGCAACAACATAATCTTATTATGAAAACCTTGTTTTCGTTTTAATCTCTAGGAATTGGGTTGGCTTCGGGATTGTTGAGCATCATTCTTGTGGCCGGAGGTTTGTTTTGTATTGTCAAATGGCGAAGACAGACATCATATGATCCACGACGACATAATCTAAATGCTCTTATTCCACTGAAACGCTATAGCTACGTGCAAGTAAAGAGAATTACGAATTCATTCGCCGAAGTGGTTGGAAAAGGCGGATTTGGAACTGTCTATAGAGGAACACTTTGCGACGGTCGTGGTGTTGCGGTGAAAGTCTTGAAAGACTTAAAGGGTAATGGTGAAGATTTCATCAACGAAGTTGCGAGCATGAGTAAAACTTCTCACGTCAACATTGTTTCCCTGCTTGGATTCTGCTCTCAAGGTTCCAAGAGAGCAATTATTTATGAATTTTTGGAAAATGGCTCTCTTGATCAATTCATCTCAACGAACACCTCAATGAACATGGATTGGATGGCACTATATGGGATCGCACTAGGCGTTGCTCGAGGTGTTGAGTACTTGCACCATGGCTGCAAAACAAGGATCGTGCATTTTGATATCAAACCTCAAAACGTGCTACTGGATGGGAGTCTTTGTCCCAAAGTTTCCGACTTTGGCCTTGCTAGGCTCTGTGAGAAGAATGAGAGCATATTGTCACTACTAGACACACGAGGAACGATAGGATACATTGCGCCTGAACTGTTTTCAAGAATGTACGGTAAAGTTTCCCACAAATCAGATGTATACAGCTATGGGATGTTGGTCCTTGAGATGATAGGAGCAAGGAGCAACGAAAAATCTGCCCAAACCTCTGCATCAAACGCAAGCTCAATGTACTTCCCGGAATGGATATATAAGGATCTTGAGAAGGGAGACAGCGGGAAGTTTAATGGGAATGGAATCACCTGCGAAGAAGAGGAGATAGCAAAGAAAATGACATTGGTGGGATTGTGGTGTATTCAGCCTTCCCCATCAGACCGCCCGCCAATGAACAAAGTGGTGGAGATGATGGAAGGAAGTGTGGATGCTCTTGAAGTCCCTCCTCGGCCTGTTTTCCAAATCCCATCAGTGCCTCTTCAAGAACCTTCCACTCTTTCAGAGGATATATCGGGTCGCACAGAAGTATGTTCCATGAATGTCGTATGAAGAAAGAAACCTTCTTGGATCCTACTAAAGCACGAAAACAACAAATATATTAATGGAATGTAGTATACTGTCATTGTGTCACCAGACTGTAGACCATTTTATTTCTTTTAATTCCTAAACCTATCAACGTTCTCATATGGGATTTCTGAAACTTGTTACTTTTCTTGTGTCGACGCTTATCTAGACTGTTTCTCGAAACACTCGAAAGTAATCAACTACTTCATCTGCAGTCTCCAAAAGATCAACAAGACCGTTTAGTGACTTGCACTCATAAACTTCCAAGGTAAAATATCTGTTTTATCGTTAAGACGCTTCCAGTTTCCGATTTAGTGTTCAATAAATTAATTTTCAAGCTATTAAATATAATGAGTATTTAATGAATTGGTTACGATTTGAAAAGTGGTTAATCGCGTGAGAACCATGAAAGTGAAATTCTGGTCTGTTAGAGAGATAGTATGGTATGGACTTATCCTCATTTCCATTGAATCTTTAGTTCGATACTTTTCTAAAGCACAAAAGAAAGAAAAGAAATTCCTTGATTACCTCCGTTTCCAAGAAAACGGTTTGAAAAAGAAAGAGCAACATCGAATAATCAACCTCTCTCTATCTCAATATCGTGTTTTTAGGGATAATAGTTGACTCCAAGTCTTAATGTATCGGCTACTATTCTTTCTTGACTTGGTCCGTCCCGACCTTCACCGTCTCTACTTGTTACTATTCTTTCTTGACTTGGTCCGTCCCGACCTTCACCGTCTCTACTTGTTACTATTCTTTCTTGACTTGGTCCGTCCCGACCTTCACCGTCTCTACTTGTTACTATTCTTTCTTGACTTGGTCCGTCCCGACCTTCACCGTCTCTACTTGCTACTTATCGATCTCTCTCTCTCTCTCTCTCTTTTGTTTGGCTCACTGTTAATACACCCAAAAAAATATATTATCTCCCCATTTCTTCTCTGATCTTTTTCGGTCTCCTCTGCTTATTCCACTATCTTCCTTGTGCTTCAAGTAAACTTGAATTCTGTGCGATACTGTTTAATTGTGGGAACATCACCGCCGGTTGCCCCTTCTGGGGAGGGAGGTCACAAAAATTAAGGTCATCCATTGCTGAAGCTTCGCTGCAACTAAAACAGCAGTACCTCTTTAATCATTTCAGACCAAGAGTACTCTGTTTTCCTATTAAATCAAACATCTTACACTCTTACACTTGCCAGACCAGACCTTCTAGGTTCTTTCTGCTCCTCTGTATTCACCATTCACCAACACAACCTTGCCTCCCCAAATTTTTGAACTTTGCCAACCTACAAGAACATCACTGTATTCTACCATTGCGACCCTTTGTTTCCTTACTTTTCAAGTTATACATGTCATGGGATAGGTCTTATCTCTTTGTCTGAAAACCCTGACTAAAATAACAGTACTTGCCGTAAGAGTTTCACCGTGAACGTTCCTACGAGTTTTGTTGCAAAGGAGAAGAAGTTGAATATGACCAATTTTGAAAGTGTTTTAAGAAAATGATTTGAGGTGAAGGTGAAGATCGATAAGAAAGCATGTCAAGAATGGTTATCCACTTATGGAAGACGTGGCTTCAACGGAACCTTGTCATTAGGAGTTAAATCCGCTCCAACTTGTAAGTTTCTGAATTACCAATATGTTTTGTACGCATCAATTTCGTTTCATAGTCCTCTTCTTTAATAACTTATACTGAAGTATAACTGAAATTTATAATCATTGATTGCTCTCGAAAAGTTTTCTATAATATGCAAGCCCTTTTCAAGCCCTCTAAATTATCATCTAAGGCTCTTTGTGATCCCGACTCCAGATAATATAAAGAAGGCTCTTGAAGAGGGTTTAGAGCTTGGATTTAACCCAGATTTTTCGTTGTACATAGACACAGGGATGCTTTTGGAAATAATCAGATCTCTGGTTCTAGAGACGATGGTAAGATCTCTTGCCTACATGTTCTATTTTTCCAATGTTCTTCCACACAAAAAAACTACGTCTTGTACCTTTTTGTCTTTTGATTCAAAGTTGTGTTTTCAGTTCCAACTGACCTTTTTCTGGTACTGCCAATGAATTGATGCAGGTGTCTTCTCGAGTGGCAATAAGTGCTTTAGCTTTTCTGGTTACAGGTTTAGTCGTAGTAGCTGCTATTATATGTCTGTTCATAGGCTTAAGGGTTATTCTCGATGATAAAAAACCATCACATGATCTAGGTAAACGAAACCTCAAGGCACGTATTGCACAACCAGAGCTCAAAGCAATTAATTCACTGAAGCAGTATAGTTATGCACAAGTGACAAGAATCACAAAGTCATTCACAGAAGTGGTTGGGAGAGAGGGATTTAGAACTGTCTACAGAGGAACCTTTTCTAATGGCCGCAGGGTTGCAGTATAGGTCTTGAAACACTCAAAGGGTAATTGTGAAGACTTCATCAATGAAATTTCAAGCATGAGCCAAAGTTCTCATGTCAACATTGTTACCTTACTTGGATTCTGCTCCGAAGGTTTCAAGCGAGCTATTCTTTATGAATTTTTAGAAAATAGGTCTCTTGATAAGTTCATCTCAAGCAAGGCCAAAACCATTCAACCTATCCCCTCATCTTCTTCCCCATTTTCGTATTGATCTTAATCAATCTGTTTTTAGCCCCGACAAAATCCATGTCCTATAGAATCTTATGGATGTTCTTTGTGCTCCCAGCTCTTGTTTTCTCAGCTGATGAAATTCACAGAGGATGCAGTCGACCGTTTACTTGCGGCAATCGGAACGATCTCTTGTACCCTTTCTGGATTCCTGGCAGAGAAGAATGCGGCCACCCTGATTTCAAGCTTGAATGCAACTCAAGTTTCGCAGAGGTTAGCATCTCCTCCGTGAAGTTCAGAATCTTAGAGGCAAACTACTTTACCCCCCGTTTCATTCAACTCGCTAGATCGGAGTATATCAACGGTGTTTGTCCCCAAAACCCACTAAATGCAACCTTCAACGAAAACATCCTTGCATTGGCCTCTGGCACCGAGCCGCTGACGATCTATTACGGCTGCCCAGAGCTTCCAACTTCAAGTTATGTCGGGGAGCTTGATTGTGATGGTGGAAGAAGTTACTTTGTGACGAGAAACCTCTCGTCTCATCTACTTCAAGGGATGAGTAGACTTTTAAACGACTTCAGGGGCTCGTGCAAAAGAAACGTCAGTATTCCCGCATCTGGACAGGCCCTGAACACACTGCAAAACAATCCGACTCAAGAAAATTTTAGAAAAGCCGTTGATGAGGGTTTCGAGGTTGGACTTAACTCAGATTGCTCGATGTGCATGGACTCTGGGGGTGCTTGTGGTTATAATCAGACCTCACGTGGATTCGTCTGCTAATGTATAAATTAATGGGCGTCATAACCGTACTTGCAAATCTAGGAACAAGGGTAAACTTTTCTCCATACAAGATCTATTTACCTAATGTTCTACTCTTAGAGATGCTTAAATGGGTTTGAAATTCTCGAATGTAAACGGATCTGGCCAAACAAAACTCTGTATTTTCAGGCCAAAACACAATTTGGTATTTTTTTCATCGAAACATTTCATGTTTTCAGCCAAAAAATGTAATTCCGCCTTCTATTGGAACCACCTTTTTTCCTTTCCTCCATCTCTCGATCACCAAACTTTCAATTTAATTAAAAGCACTACATTTAGTTTCCAATAAGATTCAAAGTTCTATATTTAGTTCGAACTGACCTTTTTTTGCCACTCCATTGATGCAGGCCTGTCATATAAATCGAAAGCAGGTGCGTACCTTGATTTGATTACCATATACCATAGGCAACTGCGTAATCTTGTTTTGAAAACTTTTTTTTTTTTTTTTAATCTCTAGGAATCGTGTTTGCTTTCGTATTCATGGGGGCTACTCTTATAACGGGAGGTTTATTATGTGTCCTCAGGCGAAGCAAGACATCACATATTCAGAGAAAACATAATCTAAAGGCCATTATTCCACTGAAACGCTATAGCTATGCGCAGGTAAAGAAAATTACAAAGTCATTCGCCGAAGTGGTTGGGAGAGGGGGATTTGGAACTGTTTACAGAGGAACCCTTTGTAATGGTCTTAGTGTTGCGGTGAAGATCTTGAAAGAAACAAAGGGTAATAATGGTGAAGACTTCATCAATGAAGTTGCGAGTATGAGCAAAACTTCTCACGTCAACATTGTTGACTTGCTTGGATTCTGCTATGAAGGTTCCAAGAGAGCAATCATTTATGAATTTTTGGAAAATGGTTCTCTTGATAGGTTCATCTCACGTGAAACCTCAATGACTATAGACTTGAAGGCACTCCATGGGATCGCCTCAGGAGTTGCTCGTGGCATAGAGTACTTACACCATGGTTGCAAAGCAAGGATTGTACATTTTGACATAAAACCGCAGAATGTATTGTTAGATGATAATCTTTGTCCGAAAGTTTCAGATTTTGGCCTTGCTAAGCTCTGCGAGAAGAAAGAGAGCATCATGTCATTGCTAGACACAAGAGGTACAATAGGATACATTGCACCTGAAGTTTTTTCAAGAATGTACGGTAGAGTTTCCCACAAGTCAGATGTGTATAGCTACGGAATGTTGGTCCTTGAGATGATAGGAGCAAGGAACAAAGAAACAGCTGCTCAAAACTCGGCATCTAACGCAAGTTTAATGTACTTTCCTGAATGGATATATAAAGATCTTGAGAAAAGAGATAGTGGAAGACTTATCGAGAATGGAATCACCTGCGAAGAAGAGGAGTTAGCAAAGAAAATGACATTGGTGGGGTTGTGGTGTATTCAGTCGTCACCATCAGATCGCCCCGCAATGAACAGAGTGGTGGAGATGATGGAAGGAAATGTGGATGCTCTTGAAGTCCCTCCGAGGCCTGTTTTCCAAATTCCAGCAGCGCCTCTGGAAGAATCTTCTACGTTTTCAGAGGATATATCGGGTTACACAGAATTATGTTCCATGAATGTCGCATAAAGAATGAAACCTTCTTGGAAACTATTAAAGCACTAAAGCAAAAAATACAGTACATATTTATTCATGAAAATTACTGTAAACCTCCCCAGTTTTCCTAGATTTCGAATGGGAATTCAATCTTGTGTGAGAAATGATTTTCACCATAAACTGTAAATCGCAAGATTTCAGTTTCTGAGCAAACCTACTAGGTGTAAGTGTACATGTTATTCGCATTAGAGAAAAAAAAAATAGAACACTTGTATAAATACTTGAACACATATATTCAGGGAAAAAAAATTAACCATTTAATCATCTCATAATTGATTTTCCTGATTTAAAGCCAAACAGGGGAAAACAACCAAAAAAAAAAAAAAAAAAAACAGAACACTTGTGTGTGAATGTTTTTCTCTTTGTTAAGAAAAACAAACACAAAGTAGGATACTTTTCAGCTCTCGGGAGGGTGAAGAGGCTTCAAGCTTCGCTTTTAACTTACTTATTAAATAGAGAGTTTTAACTTAAATCTTTGACGTGGCTTCTGAAAAAGAAAAGCTAATCAAATTGTTGATTTATCTAGTCTCCTAAAACCTCCATGGTCAATAAGTCAAAAACAGCTTTAAAGGATGAAGACAAACCTATTTAAGAGATGGTATGGTATAGGTTTACCAACAAGTCCCTCTCTAGTCCTGGGCACGGACCAGATATCCGGAATTTTTTTAGTATTTGCGATTTGCTCCGTTTTTACCGAATATATAATTTTATGATTTGATTTGCTCCGAAAATATACGGATATCCGAAAATCCGGATATCCGAAAAATTTACGGATATTTGCGGATACTTACGGATATTTGCATACGTTTAGTTTGATCCTTTTTATACAAACAAAAAACTAAAAATACATATTTTTTATAAAAAAATATATTTTTTATAAAAAAATATATTTTTTTTTATCTAAACTATCAAGTAAAATATTTAAAAAATTATTAAAAATAAGAAAAATAAAATAAAAATTTAACTTATAATGAAAGCATTTCCTATAAAAAATAAATTTCTTTTTAATTTATTAAATTTCATTATTAAAATAACTAATATATAAATAAAAATTTAGAAAAACTTATATATACATATAAGAATTATAAAATATATATATACAATTATTTATATACATATACATATATATACATATAACGGAGCGGATCGGATATCCGTCTCTTGAAATTTTAGTATTTGAGATTTGCTCCGTTTTCAACGGATATTGAATTTTAGTATTTGCTTTGCTCCATACAATTACGGATATCCGAATTTTTCGTATCGAATCGAAGCAAATAACGGATCGAATCAAATATAACGGATATTTTGCCCAGCTGTATCCCTCTCCTTCCCACTAAAGATTTAATTCCATGTTTGGCCTCATTTTCCGAGAAAAATATTAATAAGTGACTTCTATGTGCTACTCCCTCCGTTTCACAAAAAGTGTCGTTTTAGAGTTTTATTTTTGTTTTATAAAAAGTGTCGTTTTACATTTTCAATGCAGAATTTTTAATAAAAATCCAGTTTTAACCCTATTGTTTCAATGTATTAATTAGAGAGAGAAATTTGTTTGGTGTATTAATAAAGGGTAAACTAGAACTTTTCATTATTTTCTTAATTTGTGTGAAAAATGTCAAAATGACACTCTTTATGAAACAGAGGGAGTATCAACAATTAAAAGTTTTAGAATTGGCAACAAGAGAACAAGGGAAAATATTATTTATCCTTGTTGATCAATACTACTATCTTTACATATATCGAAGGGAAAAATTAAAAAGTGGAACAGCCAATTACAATTCTTTCTGTGTCTCAATTTTGTGTTTTTGACTTAAAAATAATTTAAAGAAGAGATGAGTCTTCCAATAGTCAACTAATAAGGCCAGTGAAAAAAAAGTTATAGATTCTCTCTGTATTTGTCCACTATTCCTCTCTTGACTTGCTCTCTCTCTCTCTCTCTCATTAAACCACTTCCTCTGCTCTCCTCAACACAAACCAAACGAAGAATATAGACTGTTCATAGACCAAATAAATCATGTACTATCTCCCCACTTCTTGTGTGATATTTTTATTCCTCGTCTTCTTATTTCAGCCTCTTCCTTGTGTTTCAAGTAAGCTTGAACTTGGATTGTGTGATGAGACTCTGTTTCAGTGTGGGAACATAACCGCTGGTTTCCCTTTCTGGGGAGAGAATCGTCAAAAACAGTGCGGTCATCCATCGCTGGGGCTTCACTGCAACATAGACATCACCTCTATATTTATCTCGAATCAAGAGTTCATTGTTCTCCATCTAAATCAAACATCCAACACTCTTACACTTGCCAGAACAGACCATCTGGGTTATTTTTGCTTCTCTAGTTTCACCAACATAACCTTGCCTCCACAAGTTTTCGAGCTTTCCCCTACCTACAAAAGCCTCACCTTATTCTACCACTGCGACCCTTCTCTTTCTTACCTTTCGAGTTATAAATGTCCAAAGAAATGTTTTATCTTAGGGCCTGAAAATCACGAGACCTGCCATGAGAATTTCACCGTGAACGTTCCTAAGAGCTTCGTTCTAGAAGAAAAAGACAGGAATTTGAAACATTTGGAAATTGCTCTAAAAGAAGGCTTTGAGGTGAAGGTGAAAGCGTGTGAAGGATGTTTATCCTCTCCTGAAAGATGTGTATTCAACGAATCCTTGCCATCAGGATTTAAATGCCTCCCTCCACCAACTGGTCAGTTTCTGAATTGCCAATATGTTTCGTATGCCTCATTTTCATTTAATATCCTTTCGACAAGTTTTTCTCATTCTACAGACCCTTCTTTAACAATTTATACTAAAGTGAAACTGAAATTTAAAATCCTTTCGACAAGTTTTTCTCATTCTACAGACCCTTTTTTAAGTATTCTGAAATATCAT
The DNA here is from genome assembly GCA_020283515.1 of Alliaria petiolata. NCBI lineage: Eukaryota > Viridiplantae > Streptophyta > Magnoliopsida > Brassicales > Brassicaceae > Alliaria > Alliaria petiolata. The sequence goes on from JAHZTW010000001.1 coordinate 49,981,477, forward strand.
CAGCAACCTCTTTCTAAGTGGTATCCGTTCTGTTATTTTTTAAAAAATCTTCTTCCATCTCCAGAGAACTGGCACTAATTTAGCGTTTCTTTTGATTTTTTTTTTTTTTTTTGACAATGGGTACAAGAGATCGATCGTTCAGATTGCCGCAACTAATGTATTTTTCTTCTTGTTTGGAAATATCTTTTAGATTTTTCGGCAATACCTTTGGGATATTTTTCCATTCGATCCCTGATAAAGTCTACGTTCCTTTAGTCCAACTCTTACAACTCTTACAACTCTTACCCATTTTCCTATTGACCTTTTAACACAATGATCAATCTCTTTCTATCCCCAACAAAATATATGTTCTATAGAATCATATGGATGCTATTTCTGATCCCGTCTTGTGTTTTCTCAGCAGTGAGCTTCACAAACGCTGCAGTCTACCGTTTAGTTGCGGCAATCAGAACGATCTCTTTTACCCTTTCTGGATTACTGGCAGAGAAGATTGCGGCCACCCTGATTTCAAGCTTGAATGCAACACAAGTTCTGGTTTCCCAGAGATTAGCATCTCCTCCGTCAAGTTCAGAATCTTAGAGGCAAATTACTACTCTACCTCCCGTACCATAAAACTCGCTAGATCGGAGTATATCAGCGGTGTTTGTCCCCAAAACCCACTAAATGAACCGTTCAACGAAAATATCCTTCCATTGGTATCCGGCACCGAGCTGCTGACGATTTATTACGACTGCAAAGCATTTCCAAGTTCAAGTTATCTCGGGGAGCTTGATTGTGATGGAAGAGGTTACTATGTTGCGAGAAACCCCTCGTCCCCTCTACCTCAAGGGATGTGTTAAACCTAAAACCAATTGGCAATGAGTGGATTGGTCCAAGTCCCTTATATATTAGTCAAGGTCCCTCCCAATTTTCGATGTGCGATAATCTTACACACACTCTCTAGAGATTAAGGCCTCATGGCCCATTAATCTCTACTAATCCCAATACCCCCCTCGAGATAATGGCCCTTCTAGCCATTAATCTCGCCATGACCATCAAATTCGGGTCGAGGGGCAAAGGCCACTTATGGGCCGAGATAAACCCTAATCAGACCACTTTTGGGCCAGGGTTACGAGAGTGTGCTGATCGGGCTCTGATACCATGTTAAGTTTCCTGGACTTCCAACTCAAAACCAATTGGCAATGAGTGGATTGGTCCAAGTCCCTTATATATTAGTCAAGGTCCCTCCCAACTTTCGATGTGGGATAATCTTACACACACTCTCTAGAGATTAAGGCCTCATGGCCCATTAATCTCTACTAATCCCAATAGGATGAGTAGACTTTTAAACGAGTTCATGGGATTATGCGAAAGAAACGTCAGTATTCCCGCATCTGGACCGGCGCTGAACGCACTGCAAGCCGATCCGACTGAAGATAATCTTAAAAAGGCTCTTGAAGAGGGTTTCGAAGTTGGACTTAACCGAGAATGTTTGATGTGCATGGACTCTGGGGGTGCTTGTGGATTTAATAAGACACTGACCTCAAGTGGATTTGTCTGCTATTGTGTAGACGAGCCATGTGTAGACGAGCCACGTAACAGTATTTGCAGTTCTAGAAAGAAAGGTAAGATTTCTCACCCATCGACCTTTTGATTCATATATAGTTGTGTCTTCATTTCCAGCTAATTAATATTTGGTACGGTTCCACTGATGCAGGAATCTCTTCTCTAGCGAAAAAAGGTGTTTAACCTTCTCTTGTTATTCTCTTTTTTCTTTTCTTTTCTTTAAGTTCTTATCCTAACAATTTCTTTTTTTAATTTTCTTGTTTCAGGTTCAGGAGCAGCAGGTGCTATAATGTTTCTGTTCTTTGTCTTATTAATAACGGTTCTCAAAATTCTCGGAAAGAGAAAGAGAAAAACATCACATGACATGAGTCAACAGAACCTCAAGGCTCTTATTCCACAACATGACCTCAAGACTCTTATTCCACAACATGATCTCAAGGCGCTTATTCCACTAAACAGTATAGTTACGCAAATGTGAAGAGAATTACAAAGTCATTCGCCGAAGTGGTTGGGAAAGGCGGATTTGGAACTGTTTATAGAGGAACCCTTTGTGACTGTTGGGATATTAAGCTACCGTATCAATTATATCAATTTCTGATTCTCTCATACCTTTTGTAATCTTCTTGTTTAGGAAATTAGGTCTATTCTCTTTAGTATATAAGCTCATGTAATTACTCTGAATGAAGGATAGAAAACCCTTTTACAATATCGCCTCCTTCTCTTGCTTATCATGGTATCAGAGCCTGACCAAGCCTTTTTTTCTTTAAACCTAAATAACAAACCAAATACGACCGATGAAGAATGAAGTAAGAAGAACGATTTCGCCATATGATTTAACGGCGGCTGATAACTCCGGAGCAAAGATGATGATCGATCCAGAGTTGTTGAAAAACATCTCCCACCTTGATGTGGCGAGAGACTTGTGGGAACATATCAAAAAACGATTATATGTTTCTAATGGACAGATGAATCAGAAGATGAAAGCAGATCTTGCTTGTTGCAAGCAGCAAGGCATGACAGTGGAAGCTTATGCTAATGCGGTTACTGTTGGAACAACATTCCAGGAACACGCGAATCGTGTGATCACCGATCAGGATCGGGATGCTGTGACTGGGCTCACGGATGAGCAATGGCGCAGCGTAACTCAGATTATCAATGCTGGAAAAAGGGTCGGACCAGAGGCTTCTACAACAGATGCATCTGAAAATTTAACGGGTATGTGTTCTAGTTCATCCTCTTGGATCTTAGACACAGGTGCGTCGCACCATATGACCGGGAAGCTAGATCTGTTGACAAATATACGGAAAATATCACCGGTTCTGATTATTCTGGCTGACGGGAATAAACGGGTTGCTGTTAGTGAAGGAACAGTTCATTTAGGATCAAATTTGGTTTTGAAATCGGTCTTTTATGTGGAGGAATTGAAATCTGATTTGATCTCAGTTGGGCAAATTATGGATGAAAATCATTGTGTTGTACAACTTGCTGATCATTTTCTCGTGATTCAAGCCCGTGCTACGAGGAAGGTGATTGGAGTTGGTAAAAGAGAGGCTAGAAGTTTTTATTTTCGAAGTATGGAGTCTGATGTGGCCTTACATACAAATGTGAAGAGCTCATTTGATCTCTGGCATAAGCGGTTGGGACACGCTTCAGCAAAAGCAGTTAATTTGCTTCCAAACGTTGAGTTTTCAATTAGTAGTGAGGTTTCTAATACAGTGTGTGACACATGTATGAGGGCGAAACAAACTCGTGAATCTTTTCCATTGAGTCAGAATAAGAGTTCGAGCATTTTTTAACTTATACATTGTGACGTGTGGGGGCATTACCGAACCCCATCTCACTCCGGTGCTCGTTATTTCTTGACGATCGTCGACGATTTTTCTCGCGGTGTGTGGATATATTTGATGGTTGAAAAGAGCGAAACGCAGAAACATTTGCGTCATTTTATGGCGCTAGCTGAAACGCAATTTGAGAAAAAGGTTAAAACTCTAAGGAGTGACAACGAAACTGAGTTTCTGTGTATGTGAGAGTACTTTCTCCAACACGGAATTCATCATGAAACCTCATGTGTGGGCACTCCACACCAAAACGAAAGGGTCGAGAGAAAGCATCGCCACATTTTGAACGTTGCGAGAGCTTTGAGATTTCAGTCACGCTTGCCGATACAGTTTTGGGGAGAGTGTATACTAACAGCCGGATATCTAATCAACAGAACACCATCTGCAGTTCTGAATGGAAAAACACCTCATCAACAGCTTTACGACTCGGTTCCGCGTTACGAACATCTACGTGTATTTGGTTCATTGTGCTACGCACATAACCAAAACCATAAAGGTGATAAATTTGAATCAAGGACAAGACGATGCGTTTTTGTTGGCTATCCTCATGGTCAAAAAGGTTGGAGATTATACGATTTGGAAGAAAATATATTCTTCGTTTCAAGGGACGTAATCTTCGATGAAACACAGTTTCCCTTCATCACGTCAAGATCAAATGAAGAAGATGGTCCTAATGGGTGTTGGATCTGCTTGAAACTAATGGGCCACCACATGCAACTCAAACAGGCACAATCATAAATGAAACACCTATTCCTACGAGCCCATCTTCCTCAGATTCTCCAGCGTCTTCTTCTCCTACGAATCAATCTCGTGACGACCAAAACGATGAAGTCGCTGAAGCTCCACCTCCGACGCCTCCGGAAATTCAGAATCCTCAGTCAGTACCGAGCGAAGTTCTCGGAAGGGGACACCGTCGAAAAACTCAATCGGTGACATTGAAGAATTTTGTCACAAACACGGTGACTGTTCAACCCGCATCTACATCTGTGTATCCGATTGAGAACTATGTGGATTGTCATCGTTTTTCAAAAACACACAAGGCCTTCTTAGCTGCTATTACAGAAGGTACGATTCCTCACACATATCACGAAGCTGTGAAATATAAGATTTGGAGAGATGCTATGGGAAATGAAATTGTTGCTCTAGAGAAAAATTATACATGGACAATTGAAGATCTTCCACCTGGGAAAAAGGCACTTGGCAACAAATGGGTCTACACAATAAAGTACCGATCCGACGGGACAATCGAACGATATAAGGCACGATTGGTGGTCTTAGGAAATCATCAAAAAGAAGGAGTGGATTATGCAGATACTTTTGCGCCAGTTGTAAAAATGAGTACCATCAGGTTAGTACTTGGTGTAGCAGCAGCTAAGAACTGGCATGTGCATCAGATGGATGTTCATAATGCGTTTCTTCACGGTGATTTAACAGAAGAAGTGTACATGAAGATCCCACAAGGTTTTCTCTCCGCTGATTCGACTAAGGTATGTCGACTAAGAAAATCATTATATGGCTTAAAACAAGCTCCAAGATGCTGGTTTGCTAAGTTAACAACTGCTTTACGCACATACAGGTTTAGACAATCGCTGTCAGATTATTCGCTATTCAGCTATTCCAACAATGGTGTTATTCTACATGTACTCGCATATGTTGACAACTTGGTAATAGCGGGAAGTTGTCTTACTGCACTACAACGTTTCAAGGACTACCTCTCCTCTTGTTTTCATATGAAAGACCTCGGTATCCTCAAATACTTTCTTGGGATTGAAGTTGCTAGGAATGATCAAGGTTTCTACCTCTCGCAACGGAAATATGTTTTGGACATAATTGCAGAAACGGGTCTTCTAGGAGCAAAACCGGCTCAGTTTCCAATGGAGCAGAATCACAAGCTGTCTTTGTCGAAGTCTTCTCTACTTCATGATCCAGGCAAGTACCGTCGTCTCATCGGAAGACTCATTTACTTGGCAGTCACTCGACCAGAATTGTCTTATTGTGTTCATACATTGGCACAATTTATGAAAAATCCAAAGGAATATCATTGGGAAGCTGGGCTACGAGTGGTTCGGTATTTGAAATCAAACCCAGGACAAGGCATTTTGCTTACTAAAACCTCAGACTTGCAACTTAATGGCTGGTGTGACTCCGATTGGGCGGCGTGTCCACTTACGCGATGATCTTTAACCGGATATTTTGTTCAGCTTGGCGACACACCAATCTCATGGAAAACACGGAAACAACCAACCATTAGTCTCTCGTCAGCAGAGGCTGAGTATAGGGCTATGTCGTTTCTCACAAAAGAGTTATTTTGGCTAAAGCAATTACTCTGTGATTTAGGCGTCACTCATGATCAGCCTATACGTGTGTACTCTGATAGCAAATCCGCTATTGATCTTACGGACAATCCTGTCCAACATGAGCGAACGAAGCATGTCGAAGTAGATTGTCACTTCATATGTGACGCCATCATCGCTGGTAAAATTTCCACTACTTTTGTACGTTCTCAAGATCAGTTGGCGGATATTTTGACAAACGCTTTGGGACGCAAGGAGCTGCAAACCTTCCTTCGCAAGTTGGGCATTCTCGACGTTCACGCTCCAACTTGAGGGAGGGTGTTGGGATATTAAGCTACCGTATCAATTATATCAATTTTTGATTCTCTCATACCTTTTGTAATCTTCTTGTTTAGGAAACTAGGTCTATTCTCTTTAGTATATAAGCTCATGTAATTACTCTGAATGAAGGATAGAAAATCCTTTTACAATATCGCCTCCTTCTCTTGCTTATCAGTGACGGTCGCAGTGTTGTAGTGAAGGTCTTGAAAGACTTAACTGGTAATAGTGGAGAAGACTTCATCAATGAAGTTGCAAGCATGAGCCAAACTTCTCATGTCAACATCGTAACCCTGCTAGGATTCTGCGCGGAAGGTTCCAAAAGAGTAATTCTTTATGAATTTTTGGAAAATGGGTCGCTTGATAAGTTCATCTCAAGCAAGAGGTCATCAAATATGGACTGGACGACAATTTATAGAATTGCACTAGGAGTTGCTCGTGGTCTAGAGTACTTGCACCATGGTTGTAGAACAAGGATTGTACATTTCGACATAAAACCACAGAATGTGCTTTTAGATGACAATCTTTGCCCCAAAGTTTCAGACTTTGGCCTTGCGAAGCTCTGCGAGAGGAAAGAGAGCATCTTGTCACTATTGGACGCAAGAGGAACGATAGGGTACATTGCACCCGAAGTGTTTTCAAGAGTGTATGGTAGGGTCTCTCACAAGTCGGATGTGTATAGCTATGGAATGTTGGTTCTTGAGATGATAGGAGCAAGGACCAGAACATCAACTGAAGACACTGCATCTAGTACAAGCTCAATGTACTTTCCTGAATGGATATATAAGGATCTTGAGAAGGGAGACAACGGAAGGCTTATTGAAAATGGAACTAACAGTGAAGAAGAAGAGATAGCAAAGAAGATGACATTGGTGGGTCTGTGGTGTATTCAGTCTTGGCCATCAAATCGCCCACCAATGAACAAAGTAGTAGAGATGATGGAAGGAAACCTTAATGCTCTTCAACTCCCTCCTAAGCCTGTTTTGCAAATTCCCCAAGTGCCTCTTCAAGAATCTTCTATGACCTCAGAGGACATATCGAGTTACACAGAAGTCTGTTCCGTGAATGTTGCATAAATAAAGATGAGTCTTCCAATAGTCAACTAATAAGGCCAGTGAAAAAAAAGTTATAGATTCTCTCTGTATTTGTCCACTATCCCTCTCTTGACTTGCTCTCTCTCTCTCTCTCTCATTAAACCACTTCCTCTGCTCTCCTCAACACAAACCAAACGAAGAATATAGACTGTTCATAGACCAAATAAATCATGTACTATCTCCCCACTTCTTGTGTGATATTTTTATTCCTCGTCTTCTTATTTCAGCCTCTTCCTTGTGTTTCAAGTAAGCTTGAACTTGGATTATGTGATGAGACTCTGTTTCAGTGTGGGAACATAACCGCTGGTTTCCCTTTCTGGGGAGAGAATCGTCAAAAACAGTGCGGTCATCCATCGCTGGGGCTTCACTGCAACATAGACATCACCTCTATATTTATCTCGAATCAAGAGTTCATTGTTCTCCATCTAAATCAAACATCCAACACTCTTACACTTGCCAGAACAGACCATCTGGGTTATTTTTGCTTCTCTAGTTTCACCAACATAACCTTGCCTCCACAAGTTTTCGAGCTTTCCCCTACCTACAAAAGCCTCACCTTATTCTACCACTGCGACCCTTCTCTTTCTTACCTTTCGAGTTATAAATGTCCAGAGAAATGTTTTATCTTAGGGCCTGAAAATCACGAGACCTGCCATGAGAATTTCACCGTGAACGTTCCTAAGAGCTTCGTTCTAGAAGAAAAAGACAGGAATTTGAAACATTTGGAAATTGCTCTAAAAGAAGGCTTTGAGGTGAAGGTGAAAGCGTGTGAAGGATGTTTATCCTCTCCTGAAAGATGTGTATTCAACGAATCCTTGCCATCAGGATTTAAATGCCTCCCTCCACCAACTGGTCAGTTTCTGAATTGCCAATATGTTTCGTATGCCTCATTTTCATTTAATATCCTTTCGACAAGTTTTTCTCATTCTACAGACCCTTCTTTAACAATTTATACTAAAGTGAAACTGAAATTTAAAATCCTTTCGACAAGTTTTTCTCATTCTACAGACCCTTTTTTAAGTATTCTGAAATATCATCAGCAACCTCTTTCTAAGTGGTATCCGTTCTGTTATTTTTTAAAAAATCTTCTTCCATCTCCAGAGAACTGGCACTAATTTAGCGTTTCTTTTGATTTTTTTTTTTTTTTTTGACAATGGGTACAAGAGATCGATCGTTCAGATTGCCGCAACTAATGTATTTTTCTTCTTGTTTGGAAATATCTTTTAGATTTTTCGGCAATACCTTTGGGATATTTTTCCATTCGATCCCTGATAAAGTCTACGTTCCTTTAGTCCAACTCTTACAACTCTTACAACTCTTACCCATTTTCCTATTGACCTTTTAACACAATGATCAATCTCTTTCTATCCCCAACAAAATATATGTTCTATAGAATCATATGGATGCTATTTCTGATCCCGTCTTGTGTNCGTTTGCGGGATATTTACGACTGGTTAACTGGCGGGTGCAGTAGCGGTTAAACAATAAATTAATATAAACATATTTTATAACTATAAAACATATTAAAAACCATATTATTACAAAAAACTATAAAATTATTAATTAAACATAATTAATTATAAAAATTATTACTTTTATTTATCAATTTTTTTAGTTTGGATGAAAGTTATGATTTTAATAGAGAAATTGTTTTTTTTTGTATGAAAATGTTAGATGAAAAGAATTTTAGTTATTATATATACATTAGTGATGAAGAGAAAATTTATCAAAATAATTAGAGTTTATAGATCTTATAGATATAAAATTATGAAAGATTGTTAATGAATAGTAGCTAAAAAATGTCAAATTTATTTATTTATTTGTAATTATAATATTCAAATCTTATTTTTTAAAAAGTTTCTTATATATACATTTTAATTTTAAATAATTTTTGTGTTTTTTTATTTTTTATTTTTTTTTTAATTATCCACCCGCAATCGTCCGCAACCGCAAACGCTAGCTGGAAGGAGCTTTTGATTTTGAGCGATAGAAAGCAGTTCGAAGCGGTAGAAAGTGTTTTGTGTGATTGTTGTCAAACGCCAACAACCGCTACCACCCGCAAAAGCTGCGTTTGCGGGTGCTAGCGGAAGAACCAATCAAGCTCTAATTAATTATCTAATCGGCTTCTATCTAAAAAGATGTGTTTTTCCGAGCCAGGGGGAATCAAATTTTTGAGGGGTTTTATGGGCCAACAAATCAACAATAACTACATTATGGGTCCAGTTAATTTTTTATTTTTTAAATTTAATGTTAAAATTTAAGAGAATTTTTTTGCAATAACCACCAAAAAAAACTAAACCTATAAACTAACCAATTTATCTTTCTCACTTTCCTTATCTCTTTCTCTAACATTTTTGGTTACTTTGTAATTTTTTTGCTTCGGTTATTCACCAAAATAACCCTAAAATTTATTCAAAACCAAAAAACCCTTTTTACAATGATTTTTTATTTTTGAAAAAGGTTTTTTTTTTTTTTACAATAACAAAGCTAAACAATGAAGTTAATATCTAGACTATCGTTATAGGCATTGGTTCCCGTTGCACGGATACGCATTGGGTCCTGTTTATTTTATAGTCGGGTTTAAAAGAAGAAAAGTCCTAAACATTAGTGGTTTTTTTTTTGTCTACCCTAAAAATTAGTGGTTATTTGAATGAAAATATAAGTTTCCTTGTGTTTGAAGTTTATCATAGTAGATGGACCTAACCTCATCAAGACAAGTTGTGCTTAAATCTCACTTTTACGTCTCGTTCATCTAGTTTTGAGATTTAATCTATCGTTTCTCGATAGAGAAGAAAGTAAATGAAGACAGTATTAACAAACTCATTTAGGGGATTAGAGCAATGGAAGCATGAACATAAACCCCCTGATCTTAGTTAGATGACACTCGTGCGTGTACTTGTCTGAGTCACTGCCAAAACATAATTCTTATTCTTGATTATCTACAAAAATTCTCCGTAGAAACTCCCTCTAGTTTCAAGTTTTTCTTGTTTTAAGTAATATTCAAAGTTCTTTAAGTAATATTCAAAGTTCTGTGCTCAGTGCGAGCTGACCTTATTCTGGTGCTATTACATTGATGCAGGCCACTCTACTAGAGCGAAAGCAGTTGCTTATGTATCAAAAAAAAAAGCAGGTGCTTACCCTTCTTATGTTCTTCCAAGAAACCTGGTTTGATTATGCAACAACATAATCTTATTATGAAAACCTTGTTTTCGTTTTAATCTCTAGGAATTGGGTTGGCTTCGGGATTGTTGAGCATCATTCTTGTGGCCGGAGGTTTGTTTTGTATTGTCAAATGGCGAAGACAGACATCATATGATCCACGACGACATAATCTAAATGCTCTTATTCCACTGAAACGCTATAGCTACGTGCAAGTAAAGAGAATTACGAATTCATTCGCCGAAGTGGTTGGAAAAGGCGGATTTGGAACTGTCTATAGAGGAACACTTTGCGACGGTCGTGGTGTTGCGGTGAAAGTCTTGAAAGACTTAAAGGGTAATGGTGAAGATTTCATCAACGAAGTTGCGAGCATGAGTAAAACTTCTCACGTCAACATTGTTTCCCTGCTTGGATTCTGCTCTCAAGGTTCCAAGAGAGCAATTATTTATGAATTTTTGGAAAATGGCTCTCTTGATCAATTCATCTCAACGAACACCTCAATGAACATGGATTGGATGGCACTATATGGGATCGCACTAGGCGTTGCTCGAGGTGTTGAGTACTTGCACCATGGCTGCAAAACAAGGATTGTGCATTTTGATATCAAACCTCAAAACGTGCTACTGGATGGGAGTCTTTGTCCCAAAGTTTCCGACTTTGGCCTTGCTAGGCTCTGTGAGAAGAATGAGAGCATATTGTCACTACTAGACACACGAGGAACGATAGGATACATTGCGCCTGAACTGTTTTCAAGAATGTACGGTAAAGTTTCCCACAAATCAGATGTATACAGCTATGGGATGTTGGTCCTTGAGATGATAGGAGCAAGGAGCAACGAAAAATCTGCCCAAACCTCTGCATCAAACGCAAGCTCAATGTACTTCCCGGAATGGATATATAAGGATCTTGAGAAGGGAGACAGCGGGAAGTTTAATGGGAATGGAATCACCTGCGAAGAAGAGGAGATAGCAAAGAAAATGACATTGGTGGGATTGTGGTGTATTCAGCCTTCCCCATCAGACCGCCCGCCAATGAACAAAGTGGTGGAGATGATGGAAGGAAGTGTGGATGCTCTTGAAGTCCCTCCTCGGCCTGTTTTCCAAATCCCATCAGTGCCTCTTCAAGAACCTTCCACTCTTTCAGAGGATATATCGGGTCGCACAGAAGTATGTTCCATGAATGTCGTATGAAGAAAGAAACCTTCTTGGATCCTACTAAAGCACGAAAACAACAAATATATTAATGGAATGTAGTATACTGTCATTGTGTCACCAGACTGTAGACCATTTTATTTCTTTTAATTCCTAAACCTATCAACGTTCTCATATGGGATTTCTGAAACTTGTTACTTTTCTTGTGTCGACGCTTATCTAGACTGTTTCTCGAAACACTCGAAAGTAATCAACTACTTCATCTGCAGTCTCCAAAAGATCAACAAGACCGTTTAGTGACTTGCACTCATAAACTTCCAAGGTAAAATATCTGTTTTATCGTTAAGACGCTTCCAGTTTCCGATTTAGTGTTCAATAAATTAATTTTCAAGCTATTAAATATAATGAGTATTTAATGAATTGGTTACGATTTGAAAAGTGGTTAATCGCGTGAGAACCATGAAAGTGAAATTCTGGTCTGTTAGAGAGATAGTATGGTATGGACTTATCCTCATTTCCATTGAATCTTTAGTTCGATACTTTTCTAAAGCACAAAAGAAAGAAAAGAAATTCCTTGATTACCTCCGTTTCCAAGAAAACGGTTTGAAAAAGAAAGAGCAACATCGAATAATCAACCTCTCTCTATCTCAATATCGTGTTTTTAGGGATAATAGTTGACTCCAAGTCTTAATGTATCGGCTACTATTCTTTCTTGACTTGGTCCGTCCCGACCTTCACCGTCTCTACTTGTTACTATTCTTTCTTGACTTGGTCCGTCCCGACCTTCACCGTCTCTACTTGCTACTTATCGATCTCTCTCTCTCTCTCTCTCTTTTGTTTGGCTCACTGTTAATACACCCAAAAAAATATATTATCTCCCCATTTCTTCTCTGATCTTTTTCGGTCTCCTCTGCTTATTCCACTATCTTCCTTGTGCTTCAAGTAAACTTGAATTCTGTGCGATACTGTTTAATTGTGGGAACATCACCGCCGGTTGCCCCTTCTGGGGAGGGAGGTCACAAAAATTAAGGTCATCCATTGCTGAAGCTTCGCTGCAACTAAAACAGCAGTACCTCTTTAATCATTTCAGACCAAGAGTACTCTGTTTTCCTATTAAATCAAACATCTTACACTCTTACACTTGCCAGACCAGACCTTCTAGGTTCTTTCTGCTCCTCTGTATTCACCATTCACCAACACAACCTTGCCTCCCCAAATTTTTGAACTTTGCCAACCTACAAGAACATCACTGTATTCTACCATTGCGACCCTTTGTTTCCTTACTTTTCAAGTTATACATGTCATGGGATAGGTCTTATCTCTTTGTCTGAAAACCCTGACTAAAATAACAGTACTTGCCGTAAGAGTTTCACCGTGAACGTTCCTACGAGTTTTGTTGCAAAGGAGAAGAAGTTGAATATGACCAATTTTGAAAGTGTTTTAAGAAAATGATTTGAGGTGAAGGTGAAGATCGATAAGAAAGCATGTCAAGAATGGTTATCCACTTATGGAAGACGTGGCTTCAACGGAACCTTGTCATTAGGAGTTAAATCCGCTCCAACTTGTAAGTTTCTGAATTACCAATATGTTTTGTACGCATCAATTTCGTTTCATAGTCCTCTTCTTTAATAACTTATACTGAAGTATAACTGAAATTTATAATCATTGATTGCTCTCGAAAAGTTTTCTATAATATGCAAGCCCTTTTCAAGCCCTCTAAATTATCATCTAAGGCTCTTTGTGATCCCGACTCCAGATAATATAAAGAAGGCTCTTGAAGAGGGTTTAGAGCTTGGATTTAACCCAGATTTTTCGTTGTACATAGACACAGGGATGCTTTTGGAAATAATCAGATCTCTGGTTCTAGAGACGATGGTAAGATCTCTTGCCTACATGTTCTATTTTTCCAATGTTCTTCCACACAAAAAAACTACGTCTTGTACCTTTTTGTCTTTTGATTCAAAGTTGTGTTTTCAGTTCCAACTGACCTTTTTCTGGTACTGCCAATGAATTGATGCAGGTGTCTTCTCGAGTGGCAATAAGTGCTTTAGCTTTTCTGGTTACAGGTTTAGTCGTAGTAGCTGCTATTATATGTCTGTTCATAGGCTTAAGGGTTATTCTCGATGATAAAAAACCATCACATGATCTAGGTAAACGAAACCTCAAGGCACGTATTGCACAACCAGAGCTCAAAGCAATTAATTCACTGAAGCAGTATAGTTATGCACAAGTGACAAGAATCACAAAGTCATTCACAGAAGTGGTTGGGAGAGAGGAATTTAGAACTGTCTACAGAGGAACCTTTTCTAATGGCCGCAAGGTTGCATTATAGGTCTTGAAACACTCAAAGGGTAATGGTGAAGACTTCATCAATGAAATTTCAAGCATGAGCCAAAGTTCTCATGTCAACATTGTTACCTTACTTGGATTCTGCTCCGAAGGTTCCAAGCGAGCTATTCTTTATGAATTTTTAGAATATAGGTCTCTTGATAAGTTCATCTCAAGCAAGGCCTCGATGAATATGGATTGAACGACACTTTATGGGATCGCGCTAGGCGTTGCTCGTGGTCTAAAGTACTTGCACCATGGATGCAGAACAAGGGTTATAAATTCCGACATAAAACTGTATAATGTACTTTTAGATGACAATCTTTGCCCCAAAGTTTCAGACTTTGGTATTGCTAAGCTCTGCGAGAGGAAAGAAAGCATCTTGTCAGTACTAGACACAAGAGCAACGATAGGGTACAGTGCACCTGAACTCTTTTCAAGAATGTATGGTAGATTTTCCTACAAGTCATATGTGTATAGCTACGAAATGCAGGTCCTCGAGATGATAGGAGCAAGGAACTAAAAAAGAGCTGCTCAAAACTCTGCATCTAATGCAAGCTCAATGTACTTTTCTGAATGGATATATAAGGATCTTGAGAAGAGAGACAGTGGAAAGCTTAACGAAGATGCAATCACCTGAGAAGAAGACGAGATAGCAAAGAAGATGACATTGGTGGGTTTGTGGTGTATTCAGACTTCCTCATCAGATCGTCCACCAATGAACAGAGTGGTGGAGATGATGGAAGGAAGTGTGGATGCTCTTGAAGTCCCTCCTAGGCCTGGTTTGCATATTCTAGCAGCGTCTCATCAAGAATCTTCAACGTTCTCAGAGGACATTTCGGTTTATACAGAGTACGATCCATGAATGTCGCATAAAGAAAGAAACCTCCTTGTAACCTATTATATCACAGAAGCAGAAAATATATATTTATTCATGATCAATGAATGTCGCATATAAAAAGAAACTTCTTATATTGTGTCGGCAGATAATAGATATTTTTCTTTCTTCTACACCTATTGCAGTGTACCCTACTTATCCGCAAAGGTTCATACTTCGCTTCCCATGAGAACAATCAACTACTACATCTGCAGTTCTCTGAAAGACAAGAACAGAGTTCAGTGATTTGTTTACATAAACTTCAATCTGAATGTTCTTGTCCAAAAATGCATTTGTAGGCAAAAACTCAACTATTAGTGCTAATTATCACTGTAACCACAACAAGAAGAAGATACTTTCTCAGAACACAGATGACAAAGCATGAAACTTAAATTATATTTTAAACTTTCGTCTAGTTTTTGGAATGAACCAATTCTCTGGAGACAGTAGACATAGAGAAGAAGGTATGTTGCAGTTATTAACAAACGTAATTACGGGATTAGACCAATAGAAGCATGCTTTTAGTTCCATGACACTCAGTGCGTATATTTGTCTAAGTGCTAAACCTTAATGGATTTTTCTTGTTCGGACATCCATATTTCTAAACACTTTAATTTATTTTAAAGAGAGACTTGAAACGTTTGAGATATATAAGTGAAAGTTTCAACCTCTAGTAAGTCTTTGACGTTGCGGACAAAAAACTGATCAAATAGTCAACCTATATTTGGCTTTAGAAAAATGAAGACAAACATATTTAGGAGGTAGTATGGTATGGCTTCACAGGCAAGTCCCTCTTATTTCCACTGAAGATAATTCCATGATTTACTAAACCACAAAAGAAATTAAAAATTAAAAAAATTCCGATTTACCTCTGTTTCCAAGAAATTGTTCCGGAACAATAAAGAGAGAGGAACACACAATGATCAATTTCTCTCTATCTCGGTTTCGTTTTTCTATGGTCAACTAACAAATTAAATGTTACCGGCGGCAAGTCACCCTCATTCCCACTGAGGAATTAATTCCATAATTATCTAAACCACACGCTCAAAAAAAAAAAAAAAAAAAAAATTCCATGATTTACTAAACTAAAGATCAACCTCTGTTTCCCAGAAAAAGCTCTGGAACTGACTTATAGGTGATCTAAACAAAAGGGTCTTAGAAAAGATTTGCTAAAAAAATAATGAAGGGCAATTATGTATCGTAGTTTATATAGTTAATTCTTTATTTTCTTTCCAATTAATGATCATCTTTGGTTCATATCCACTGAGCAATGTCTCTGTCTCAATTTCTTTTCTTCTCGGGCCAGCTAATAACGACAAGTGATAAAAAAAAAAATGAGACTCCAAGTCACTCTGTATCACTATTCTTTCTTGACTTGGTCCTTCAGGACCTTCACTTGCGTGGATCCTATTTCAATGGGAACTTGATGAGTTGTTTCCACTTGCCCCTTATCGAGAATATCGACCTCTCTCTCTCCTTTTGCTCCCTCTCAACACAAGACACACTGTTCGTAGGTCTCAAACAAATCATGTACTATCTCCCCACTTCTTGTCTAGTATTATTCTTCCTCTTCTCCTTATTTCACCATCTTTCTTTTACTTCAAGTAAACAAGAACTTGGATGGTGTGAGGCTCTGTTCGAGTGTGGGAACATCACCGCCGGTTTCCCCTTCTCTGGTGGGAACCGTCCCCAATTTTGCGGTCACCCATCGCTGGAGCTTCACTGCTTTAAAAACAGCACATCTATAATCATCTCAAAATATCTCTACAATGTTCTCCTTATAGATGAAACATCTAAGACTCTTAGACTTGAAAGACCAGAGCTTCGAGGTTCTTTTTGCTACGCTACATTCACAGAAGCAATCTTGCCTCCCGAAATCTTTGAGCTTTCACCAACCTACAAGAGCCTCACCGTCTTCTACCTCTGCGACCGTAACATTTCTTACAGCTCGAGTTATACATGTCCTGATAGAGGACCTGTCGCAGTGTCTCAAACCCTTGATTATCAAAGTTCCTGCGATGACAGCTTCACAATTAACGTTCCTAAGAGCTTCGTTCCGGAAGAGAAAGAATTGAATTTGACACATTTGGAAAGCGTTTTAAGTGAAGGGTTTGATGTGAAGTTGAAGATCAATGAAAAAGCGTGTCAAGAATGTTTATCCTCTAATGGAACCTGCGGCTTCGAAAGTAACACACAGGTTTGCTGCAGGAATGTCTCATCATCTGGATGCAGTAGACTCCATCGACCTGATGGTAAGTTTATTACCAAACTTATACTGAAGGTGCAGTTTTTCTACCCTCTCACATATCAATCAGCAATCAGTTACTATGTTTTTTTTGTTGATTTTCACACTTTTAGACATAGCTTACTACTGATCGTAGAAGAGAATGAGATACAAGGTATAAACTTAACTTGTCTGAAACTTTCCTCCGCCTCCAGCAAATTGGCAATGAGTTGGCATTTAGTCACTATCTTTCACTGATTGAATTTTCTTCTTCCACATCAGTCAGTTTCCGTAGTGAATGGTCTTTGCCTTTTTCCACACTCTGTTTTTTCTGCAATATCTTTAGATTTTTTGGAACTGAAAACATAGGAAGAAACTCGGAAAGTGCCTTTGAAATGGTCAATTTTTGCAAAAAAAAAAAAAAGAAAGATCCAAACCTTTGCGATATATTTTTTCCTTAGGTTTCAGAAATGTCAAAGCACATGACTTTGAAATGGTCGTACAAAATAAAATTAGCAAAAAGGTTGGTCAAAGAGGCCAAACGTAATTTCATTTGTTTAACTCTTACAAAAAAACCAAGACTTACACCAAAACCATTCAACCTATCCCCTCATCTTCTTCCCCATTTTTGTATTGATCTTAATCAATCTGTTTTTAGCCCCGACAAAATCCATGTCCTATAGAATCTTATGGATGTTCTTTGTGCTCCCAACTCTTGTTTTCTCAGCCCGTGAGCTTCACAAACGCTGCAGTCAACCGTTTAGTTGCGGCAATCAGAACGATCTCTTTTACCCTTTCTGGATTCCTGGCAGAGAAGATTGCGGCCACCCTGATTTCAAGCTTGAATGCAACACAAGTTCCGGTTTCGCAGAGGTTAGCATCTCCTCTGTAAAGTTCAGAATCTTAGAGGCAAACTACTATACCTCCCGTATCATAAAACTCGCTAGATCGGAGTATATCAACGGTGTTTGTCCCCAAAACCCATTAAATGCACCGTTCAACGAAACCGTCCTTCCATTGATCTCTGGCACCGAGCTGCTAACTATTTATTACGACTGCCCAGAACTTCCAACTTCAAGTTATGTCGGGGAGCTTGATTGTGATGGAAGAGGTTACTATGTTACGAGGAACCTCTCGTCCCCTCAACTTCAAGGCACGAGTAGACTTTTAAACGACTTCAGGGGATTATGCGAAAGAAACGTCAGCATTCCCGCATCTGGACCGGCGCTGAACACACTCCAGAACAATCCGACTCAGGATAATCTAAAGAAGGCTCTTGAAGAGGGTTTTGAGGTTGGAGTTAACTCAGATTGCTCGATGTGCATGAACTCTGGGGGTGCTTGTGGATTTAATAAGACACTGACCCCAAGTGGATTCGTCTGCTATTGTGTAGACGAGCCAGGCAACCATACTTGCGGTTCTAGAAACAAGGGTAAGCTTTTCTCCATACAAGATCTATTTACCTAATGTTTTATTCTTAGAGACGCTAAAATGGGTTGAAATTCGCTAATGTAAACGGATCTGGCCAAACAAAACTATGTATTTTCAGGCCAAAACACAATTCCACATTTTTCCGTCAAAAAGGCAATTTGGTTTTTTTTCATCGAAACATTTCATGTTTTTCAGCCAAAAAATGTTACTCCGCCTTCTACTGAAAGCACCTTTTTTTCTTTCCTCCATCTCTCGATCACCAAACTTTCAATTTAATTAAAAGCACTACATTTAGTTTCCAATAAAATTCAAAGTTCTATATTTAGATCGAACTGACCTTTTTTTGGTGCCACTCCATTGATGCAGGCCTGTCATCTGAAGCGAAAGCAGGTGCGTACCTTGATTTTATTACCATATACCATAGGCAACTGCGTAATCTTGTTTTGAAAACCTTTTTTTTTTCATCTCTAGGAATCGGGTTTGCTTTTATAATCATGGGGGCTAGTCTTATAACGGGAGGCTTATTATGTGTCCTTAGGCGAAGGAAGACATCACATATTCAGAGAAAACATAATCTAAAGGCCCTTATTCCACTGAAACGCTATAGCTATGCGCAGGTAAAGAAAATTACAAGGTCATTCGCCGAAGTGGTTGGGAGAGGCGGATTTGGAACTGTTTACAAAGGAACCCTTTGTAACGGTCTTAGTGTTGCGGTGAAGATCTTGAAAGAAACAAAGGGTAATAATGGTGAAGACTTCGTCAATGAAGTTGCGAGTATGAGCAAAACATCTCATGTCAACATTGTTGACTTGCTTGGATTCTGCTATGAAGGTTCCAAGAGAGCAATTATTTATGAATTTTTGGATAATGGTTCTCTTGATAGGTTCATCTCACGTGAAACCTCAATGACTATAGACTTGAAGGCACTGTATGGGATCGCCTTAGGAGTTGCTCGTGGCATAGAGTACTTACACCATGGTTGCAAAGCAAGGATTGTACATTTTGACATAAAACCACATAATGTATTGTTAGATGATAATTTTTGCCCAAAAGTTTCAGACTTTGGCCTTGCTAAGCTCTGCGAGAAGAAAGAGAGCATCATGTCATTGCTAGACACAAGAGGTACAATAGGATACATTGCACCTGAAGTTTTTTCAAGAATGTACGGTAGAGTTTCCCACAAGTCAGATGTGTATAGCTACGGAATGTTGGTCCTTGAGATGATAGGAGCAAGGAACAAAGAAACAGCTGCTCAAAACTCGGCATCTAACACAAGTTCAATGTACTTTCCTGAATGGATATATAAGGATCTTGAGAAAAGAGATAGTGGAAGGCTTATCGAGAATGGAATCACCTGCGAAGAAGAGGAGTTAGCAAAGAAAATGACATTGGTGGGGTTGTGGTGTATTCAGCCTTCACCATCAGATCGCCCACCAATGAACAGAGTGGTGGAGATGATGGAAGGAAGTGCGGATGCTCTTGAAGTCCCTCCGAGGCCTGTTTTCCAAATTCCAGTAGCGTCTCTGGAAGAATCTTCTACGTTTTCAAGAGATATATCGGGTTACACAGAATTATGTTCCATGAATATCACATAAAGAATGAAACTTCCTTGGAAACTATTAAAGCACTAAAGCAGAAAATACAGTATATTTATTCATGAAAATTACTGTAAACCTTTCCAGTTTTCCTAGATTTCGAATGAGAATTCAATCTTGTGTGAGAAATGATTTTCACCATAAACTGTAAATCGCAAGATGTCAGTTTCTGAGCAAACCTACTAGGTGTAAGTGTACATGTTATTCGAATTAGAGACAAAAAAAAAAAAAAAACTTGTATAATTACTTGAACACATATTCAGGAATTTTTTTAACAATTTAATCATCTCATTTTTGATTTTTCTGATTTAAAGCAAAACAAGGGAAAACAACAACAACAACAACAACAAAAAAAAACAGAACACTTGTGTGTGAATGTTTTTCTCGTTGTTAAGAGAAACAAACACAAAGTAAGATACTTTTCAGATCTCGGGAGGGTGAAGAGGCTTCAAGCTTCGCTTTAACTTACTTATTGAATAGAGAGTTTTAACTGAAATCTTTGACGTGGCTTGTGAAAATGCTAATCAAATTGTTGATTTTTCTAGTCTCCTAAAACCTCCATGGTCAATAAGTCAAAAGCAGCTTTAAAGGATGAAGACAAACCTATTTAAGAGATGGTATGGTATAGGTTTACCAACAAGTCCCTCTCCTTCCCACTAAAGATTTAATTCCATGTTTGGCCTCATTTTCCGAGAAAAATCGTAATAACTGACTTCTATGTGCTATCAACAATTAAAAGTTATAGAATTGGCAACAAGAGAACACAAGGGAAAATATTATTTATCCTTGTTGATCAATACTATCTTTATATATATCGAAGGGGAAAATTAAAAAAGTGGAACAGCCAATTACAATTCTTACTGTGTCTCAATTTTGTGTTTTTGACTTAAAAATAACTTAAAGAAGAGATGAGTCTTCCAATAGTCAACTAATAAGGCCAGTGAAAAAAAAGTTATAGATTCTCTCTGTATTTGTCCACTATTCCTCTCTTGACTTGGTCTCCTCTCTCTCTCTCATTAAACCACTCCTCTACTCTCTTAAACACAAACCAAACGAAGAATACAGACTGTTCGTAGACCAAATAAATCATGTACTATCACCCCACTTCTTGTCTGATCTTTTTACTTCTGGTCTTCTTATTTCAGCCTCTTCCTTGTGATTCAAGTAAGAAAGAACTTGGATGGTGTGAGGCTCTGTTTCAGTGTGGGAACATAACCGCCGGTTTCCCCTTCTGGGGAGGGAATCGTCCTAAACATTGCGGTAATCCATCGCTGATGCTTCACTGTAACAAAAACAGCAGTACCAGCTTAATCATCTCAGACCAAGAGTACTCTGTTTTCCATCTAAATCAAACATCTTACACTCTTACACTTGCCAGAAGAGACCATCTGTTTTCTTTTTGCTCCTCTAATTTCACCAACATAACCTTGCCTCCAGAAATTTTCAAGCTTTCCCCAACCTACGAAAGCCTCACTGTATTCTACCAATGCCGCTCTTTACAGCCTTACCTTCCGAGTGATACATGTCCAGAGAAAGGTTTTATCTTTGTCTCTCAAAACCCTGGATATCATGAGACCTGCCATGAGAATTTCACCTTGAACGTTCCTAAGAGCTTTGTCACAGAAGAGGAAAAAAAGAATCCGGCACAATTGGAAAGTGTTCTAAAACAAGGATTTGAGGTGAAGGTGAAGATCGATGAGAAAGCGTGTCAAGAATGTTTATCCTCTCATAGAAGATGTGGCTTCAACGAATACTTGCCATCAGAAGTTAAATGCGGTCCACTCCCTCCACCAACTGGTCAGTTATCATTTCTTACCAAATTTCTTTAACAATTTGTGCTGAAGTAGCGGTTCTACTTCTAAAAAGCCTATGATATTAGTATGAGCAAGGTGATTATCCTGAGTTTTTTTTTAGCCCTTTACTTTGACATATCTAACAACTAGTAAGCTATCTCTCTCAGTTATATCTGTTCCAACCTTCCTCTGTTAATTTCAACACTTTTAGATCAGCTTAAAGATAAGGTGAAACAAGATATAAACTTAACTGCTTTGAAATTTTCTATAGAATTTTCTTCATGTTCCACACCCCAGTTTCCTGCAATATCTTTTAGATTTTCTGCAATACCTTGGGGACTTATGTTTTTTCATTCGGTCCCTGATAAAACCCATGTCCTATAGAATCTTATGGATGCTATTTCTGATCCCGTCTTGTGTTTTCTCAGCCAGTGAGCTTCACAAACGCTGCAGTCAACCGTTTAGTTGCGGCAATCGGAACGATCTCTTGTACCCTTTCTGGATTACTGGCAGAGAAGATTGCGGCCACCCTGATTTCAAGCTCGAATGCAACTCAAGTTCCGGATTAGCAGAGGTTAGCATCTCCTCCGTCAAGTTCAGAATCCTAGAGGCAAATTACTACTCTACCCCCCGTACCATAAAACTCGCTAGATCGGAGTATATCAACGGTGTTTGTCCCCTAAACCCACTAAACGCACCGTTCAACGAAAATATCCTTCCATTGGCCTCTGGCACCGAGCCGGTGACAATTTATTACGGCTGCTCAGAGCTTTCAACTTCAACTTCAACTTATGTCGGGGAGCTTGATTGTGATGGTGGAAGAAGTTACTATGTTACGAGAAACCTCTCGTCCCCTCTACTTCAAGGGATGAGTAGACTTTTAAACGAGTTCATGAGATTATGCGAAAGAAACGTCAGTATTCCCGCATCTGGACCGGCGCTGAACGCACTGCAAAACGATCCGACTGAAGATAATTTTAAAAAGGCTCTTGAAGATGGTTTCGGCGTTGGACTTCACCGAGAATGTTTGATGTGCATGAACTCTGGGGGTGCTTGTGGATTTAATAAGACACTGACCCCAAGTGGATTCGTCTGCTATTGTGTAGACGAGCCACGTAACAGTATTTGCGGTTCTAGAAAGAAAGGTAAGATTTCTCACTCATCGACCTTTTGATTCATATATAGTTGTGTCTTCATTGCCAGCTAATTAATATTTGGTACGGTTCCACTGATGCAGGAATCTCTTCTCTAGCGAAAATAGGTGTTTAACCTTCTCTTGTTATTCTCTTTTTTCTTTTCTTTTCTTTAAGTTCTTATCCTAACAA
>JAHZTW010000001.1:50355250-50368345 GCA_020283515.1 Alliaria petiolata
TCTAGTCTCCTAAAACCTCCATGGTCAATAAGTCAAAAACAGCTTTAAAGGATGAAGACAAACCTATTTAAGAGATGGTATGGTATAGGTTTACCAACAAGTCCCTCTCTAGTCCTGGGCACGGACCAGATATCCGGAATTTTTTTAGTATTTGCGATTTGCTCCGTTTTTACCGAATATATAATTTTATGATTTGATTTGCTCCGAAAATATACGGATATCCGAAAATCCGGATATCCGAAAAATTTACGGATATTTGCGGATACTTACGGATATTTGCATACGTTTAGTTTGATCCTTTTTATACAAACAAAAAACTAAAAATACATATTTTTTATAAAAAAATATATTTTTTATAAAAAAATATATTTTTTTTTATCTAAACTATCAAGTAAAATATTTAAAAAATTATTAAAAATAAGAAAAATAAAATAAAAATTTAACTTATAATGAAAGCATTTCCTATAAAAAATAAATTTCTTTTTAATTTATTAAATTTCATTATTAAAATAACTAATATATAAATAAAAATTTAGAAAAACTTATATATACATATAAGAATTATAAAATATATATATACAATTATTTATATACATATACATATATATACATATAACGGAGCGGATCGGATATCCGTCTCTTGAAATTTTAGTATTTGAGATTTGCTCCGTTTTCAACGGATATTGAATTTTAGTATTTGCTTTGCTCCATACAATTACGGATATCCGAATTTTTCGTATCGAATCGAAGCAAATAACGGATCGAATCAAATATAACGGATATTTTGCCCAGCTGTATCCCTCTCCTTCCCACTAAAGATTTAATTCCATGTTTGGCCTCATTTTCCGAGAAAAATATTAATAAGTGACTTCTATGTGCTACTCCCTCCGTTTCACAAAAAGTGTCGTTTTAGAGTTTTATTTTTGTTTTATAAAAAGTGTCGTTTTACATTTTCAATGCAGAATTTTTAATAAAAATCCAGTTTTAACCCTATTGTTTCAATGTATTAATTAGAGAGAGAAATTTGTTTGGTGTATTAATAAAGGGTAAACTAGAACTTTTCATTATTTTCTTAATTTGTGTGAAAAATGTCAAAATGACACTCTTTATGAAACAGAGGGAGTATCAACAATTAAAAGTTTTAGAATTGGCAACAAGAGAACAAGGGAAAATATTATTTATCCTTGTTGATCAATACTACTATCTTTACATATATCGAAGGGAAAAATTAAAAAGTGGAACAGCCAATTACAATTCTTTCTGTGTCTCAATTTTGTGTTTTTGACTTAAAAATAATTTAAAGAAGAGATGAGTCTTCCAATAGTCAACTAATAAGGCCAGTGAAAAAAAAGTTATAGATTCTCTCTGTATTTGTCCACTATTCCTCTCTTGACTTGCTCTCTCTCTCTCTCTCTCATTAAACCACTTCCTCTGCTCTCCTCAACACAAACCAAACGAAGAATATAGACTGTTCATAGACCAAATAAATCATGTACTATCTCCCCACTTCTTGTGTGATATTTTTATTCCTCGTCTTCTTATTTCAGCCTCTTCCTTGTGTTTCAAGTAAGCTTGAACTTGGATTGTGTGATGAGACTCTGTTTCAGTGTGGGAACATAACCGCTGGTTTCCCTTTCTGGGGAGAGAATCGTCAAAAACAGTGCGGTCATCCATCGCTGGGGCTTCACTGCAACATAGACATCACCTCTATATTTATCTCGAATCAAGAGTTCATTGTTCTCCATCTAAATCAAACATCCAACACTCTTACACTTGCCAGAACAGACCATCTGGGTTATTTTTGCTTCTCTAGTTTCACCAACATAACCTTGCCTCCACAAGTTTTCGAGCTTTCCCCTACCTACAAAAGCCTCACCTTATTCTACCACTGCGACCCTTCTCTTTCTTACCTTTCGAGTTATAAATGTCCAAAGAAATGTTTTATCTTAGGGCCTGAAAATCACGAGACCTGCCATGAGAATTTCACCGTGAACGTTCCTAAGAGCTTCGTTCTAGAAGAAAAAGACAGGAATTTGAAACATTTGGAAATTGCTCTAAAAGAAGGCTTTGAGGTGAAGGTGAAAGCGTGTGAAGGATGTTTATCCTCTCCTGAAAGATGTGTATTCAACGAATCCTTGCCATCAGGATTTAAATGCCTCCCTCCACCAACTGGTCAGTTTCTGAATTGCCAATATGTTTCGTATGCCTCATTTTCATTTAATATCCTTTCGACAAGTTTTTCTCATTCTACAGACCCTTCTTTAACAATTTATACTAAAGTGAAACTGAAATTTAAAATCCTTTCGACAAGTTTTTCTCATTCTACAGACCCTTTTTTAAGTATTCTGAAATATCATCAGCAACCTCTTTCTAAGTGGTATCCGTTCTGTTATTTTTTAAAAAATCTTCTTCCATCTCCAGAGAACTGGCACTAATTTAGCGTTTCTTTTGATTTTTTTTTTTTTTTTTGACAATGGGTACAAGAGATCGATCGTTCAGATTGCCGCAACTAATGTATTTTTCTTCTTGTTTGGAAATATCTTTTAGATTTTTCGGCAATACCTTTGGGATATTTTTCCATTCGATCCCTGATAAAGTCTACGTTCCTTTAGTCCAACTCTTACAACTCTTACAACTCTTACCCATTTTCCTATTGACCTTTTAACACAATGATCAATCTCTTTCTATCCCCAACAAAATATATGTTCTATAGAATCATATGGATGCTATTTCTGATCCCGTCTTGTGTTTTCTCAGCAGTGAGCTTCACAAACGCTGCAGTCTACCGTTTAGTTGCGGCAATCAGAACGATCTCTTTTACCCTTTCTGGATTACTGGCAGAGAAGATTGCGGCCACCCTGATTTCAAGCTTGAATGCAACACAAGTTCTGGTTTCCCAGAGATTAGCATCTCCTCCGTCAAGTTCAGAATCTTAGAGGCAAATTACTACTCTACCTCCCGTACCATAAAACTCGCTAGATCGGAGTATATCAGCGGTGTTTGTCCCCAAAACCCACTAAATGAACCGTTGAACGAAAATATCCTTCCATTGGTCTCCGGCACCGAGCTGCTGACGATTTATTACGACTGCAAAGCATTTCCAAGATCAAGTTATCTCGGGGAGCTTGATTGTGATGGAAGAGGTTACTATGTTGCGAGAAACCCCTCGTCCCCTCTACCTCAAGGGATGTGTTAAGTTTTCTGGACTTCCAACCCAAAACCAATTGGCAATGAGTGGATTGGTCCAAGTCCCTTATATATTAGTCAAGGTCCCTCCTAATTTTCGATGTGGGATAATCTTACACACACTCTCTAGAGATTAAGGTCTCATGGCCCATTAATCTCTACTAATCCCAATACCCCCTCGAGATAATGGCCCTTCTAGCCATTAATCTCGCCATGACCATCAATTTCGGGTCGAGGGGCAAAGGCCACTTATGCGCCGAGATAAACCCTAATCAGACCACTTTTGGGCCAGGGTTACGAGAGTGTGCGGATCGGGCTCTGATACCATGTTAAGTTTCCTGGACTTCCAACTCAAAACCAATTGGCAATGAGTGGATTGGTCCAAGTCCCTTATATATTAGTCAAGGTCCCTCCCAACTTTCGATGTGGGATAATCTTACACACACTCTCTAGAGATTAAGGCCTCATGGCCCATTAATCTCTACTAATCCCAATAGGATGAGTAGACTTTTAAACGAGTTCATGGGATTATGCGAAAGAAACGTCAGTATTCCCGCATCTGGACCGGCGCTGAACGCACTGCAAGCCGATCCGACTGAAGATAATCTTAAAAAGGCTCTTGAAGAGGGTTTCGAAGTTGGACTTAACCGAGAATGTTTGATGTGCATGGACTCTGGGGGTGCTTGTGGATTTAATAAGACACTGACCTCAAGTGGATTTGTCTGCTATTGTGTAGACGAGCCATGTGTAGACGAGCCACGTAACAGTATTTGCAGTTCTAGAAAGAAAGGTAAGATTTCTCACCCATCGACCTTTTGATTCATATATAGTTGTGTCTTCATTTCCAGCTAATTAATATTTGGTACGGTTCCACTGATGCAGGAATCTCTTCTCTAGCGAAAAAAGGTGTTTAACCTTCTCTTGTTATTCTCTTTTTTCTTTTCTTTTCTTTAAGTTCTTATCCTAACAATTTCTTTTTTTAATTTTCTTGTTTCAGGTTCAGGAGCAGCAGGTGCTATAATGTTTCTGTTCCTTGTCTTATTAATAACGGTTCTCAAAATTCTCGGAAAGAGAAAGAGAGAAACATCACATGACATGAGTCAACAGAACCTCAAGGCTCTTATTCCACAACATGACCTCAAGACTCTTATTCCACAACATGATCTCAAGGCGCTTATTCCACTAAAGCAGTATAGTTACGCAAATGTGAAGAGAATTACAAAGTCATTCGCCGAAGTGGTTGGGAAAGGCTGATTTGGAACTGTTTATAGAGGAACCCTTTGTGACGGTCGCAGTGTTGCAGTGAAGGTCTTGAAAGACTTAACTGGTAATAGTGGAGAAGACTTCATCAATGAAGTTGCAAGCATGAGCCAAACTTCTCATGTCAACATCGTAACCCTGCTAGGATTCTGTGCGGAAGGTTCCAAAAGAGTAATTCTTTATGAATTTTTGGAAAATGGGTCGCTTGATAAGTTCATCTCAAGCAAGAGGTCATCAAATATGGACTGGACGACACTTTATAGAATTGCACTAGGAGTTGCTCGTGGTCTAGAGTACTTGCACCATGGTTGTAGAACAAGGATTGTACATTTCGACATAAAACCACAGAATGTGCTTTTAGATGACAATCTTTGCCCCAAAGTTTCAGACTTTGGCCTTGCGAAGCTCTGCGAGAGGAAAGAGAGCATCTTGTCACTATTGGACGCAAGAGGAACGATAGGGTACATTGCACCCGAAGTGTTTTCAAGAGTGTACGGTAGGGTCTCCCACAAGTCGGATGTGTATAGCTATGGAATGTTGGTTCTTGAGATGATAGGAGCAAGGACCAGAACATCAACTGAAGACACTGCATCTAGTACAAGCTCAATGTACTTTCCTGAATGGATATATAAGGATCTTGAGAAGGGAGACAACGGAAGGCTTATTGAAAATGGAACTAACAGTGAAGAAGAAGAGATAGCAAAGAAGATGACATTGGTGGGTCTGTGGTGTATTCAGTCTTGGCCATCAAATCGCCCACCAATGAACAAAGTAGTAGAGATGATGGAAGGAAACCTTAATGCTCTTCAACTCCCTCCTAAGCCTGTTTTGCAAATTCCCCAAGTGCCTCTTCAAGAATCTTCTATGACCTCAGAGGACATATCGAGTTACACAGAAGTCTGTTCCGTGAATGTTGCATAAATAAAGATGAGTCTTCCAATAGTCAACTAATAAGGCCAGTGAAAAAAAAGTTATAGATTCTCTCTGTATTTGTCCACTATCCCTCTCTTGACTTGCTCTCTCTCTCTCTCTCTCATTAAACCACTTCCTCTGCTCTCCTCAACACAAACCAAACGAAGAATATAGACTGTTCATAGACCAAATAAATCATGTACTATCTCCCCACTTCTTGTGTGATATTTTTATTCCTCGTCTTCTTATTTCAGCCTCTTCCTTGTGTTTCAAGTAAGCTTGAACTTGGATTGTGTGATGAGACTCTGTTTCAGTGTGGGAACATAACCGCTGGTTTCCCTTTCTGGGGAGAGAATCGTCAAAAACAGTGCGGTCATCCATCGCTGGGGCTTCACTGCAACATAGACATCACCTCTATATTTATCTCGAATCAAGAGTTCATTGTTCTCCATCTAAATCAAACATCCAACACTCTTACACTTGCCAGAACAGACCATCTGGGTTATTTTTGCTTCTCTAGTTTCACCAACATAACCTTGCCTCCACAAGTTTTCGAGCTTTCCCCTACCTACAAAAGCCTCACCTTATTCTACCACTGCGACCCTTCTCTTTCTTACCTTTCGAGTTATAAATGTCCAAAGAAATGTTTTATCTTAGGGCCTGAAAATCACGAGACCTGCCATGAGAATTTCACCGTGAACGTTCCTAAGAGCTTCGTTCTAGAAGAAAAAGACAGGAATTTGAAACATTTGGAAATTGCTCTAAAAGAAGGCTTTGAGGTGAAGGTGAAAGCGTGTGAAGGATGTTTATCCTCTCCTGAAAGATGTGTATTCAACGAATCCTTGCCATCAGGATTTAAATGCCTCCCTCCACCAACTGGTCAGTTTCTGAATTGCCAATATGTTTCGTATGCCTCATTTTCATTTAATATCCTTTCGACAAGTTTTTCTCATTCTACAGACCCTTCTTTAACAATTTATACTAAAGTGAAACTGAAATTTAAAATCCTTTCGACAAGTTTTTCTCATTCTACAGACCCTTTTTTAAGTATTCTGAAATATCATCAGCAACCTCTTTCTAAGTGGTATCCGTTCTGTTATTTTTTAAAAAATCTTCTTCCATCTCCAGAGAACTGGCACTAATTTAGCGTTTCTTTTGATTTTTTTTTTTTTTTTTGACAATGGGTACAAGAGATCGATCGTTCAGATTGCCGCAACTAATGTATTTTTCTTCTTGTTTGGAAATATCTTTTAGATTTTTCGGCAATACCTTTGGGATATTTTTCCATTCGATCCCTGATAAAGTCTACGTTCCTTTAGTCCAACTCTTACAACTCTTACAACTCTTACCCATTTTCCTATTGACCTTTTAACACAATGATCAATCTCTTTCTATCCCCAACAAAATATATGTTCTATAGAATCATATGGATGCTATTTCTGATCCCGTCTTGTGTTTTCTCAGCAGTGAGCTTCACAAACGCTGCAGTCTACCGTTTAGTTGCGGCAATCAGAACGATCTCTTTTACCCTTTCTGGATTACTGGCAGAGAAGATTGCGGCCACCCTGATTTCAAGCTTGAATGCAACACAAGTTCTGGTTTCCCAGAGATTAGCATCTCCTCCGTCAAGTTCAGAATCTTAGAGGCAAATTACTACTCTACCTCCCGTACCATAAAACTCGCTAGATCGGAGTATATCAGCGGTGTTTGTCCCCAAAACCCACTAAATGAACCGTTGAACGAAAATATCCTTCCATTGGTCTCCGGCACCGAGCTGCTGACGATTTATTACGACTGCAAAGCATTTCCAAGATCAAGTTATCTCGGGGAGCTTGATTGTGATGGAAGAGGTTACTATGTTGCGAGAAACCCCTCGTCCCCTCTACCTCAAGGGATGTGTTAAGTTTTCTGGACTTCCAACCCAAAACCAATTGGCAATGAGTGGATTGGTCCAAGTCCCTTATATATTAGTCAAGGTCCCTCCTAATTTTCGATGTGGGATAATCTTACACACACTCTCTAGAGATTAAGGTCTCATGGCCCATTAATCTCTACTAATCCCAATACCCCCTCGAGATAATGGCCCTTCTAGCCATTAATCTCGCCATGACCATCAATTTCGGGTCGAGGGGCAAAGGCCACTTATGCGCCGAGATAAACCCTAATCAGACCACTTTTGGGCCAGGGTTACGAGAGTGTGCGGATCGGGCTCTGATACCATGTTAAGTTTCCTGGACTTCCAACTCAAAACCAATTGGCAATGAGTGGATTGGTCCAAGTCCCTTATATATTAGTCAAGGTCCCTCCCAACTTTCGATGTGGGATAATCTTACACACACTCTCTAGAGATTAAGGCCTCATGGCCCATTAATCTCTACTAATCCCAATAGGATGAGTAGACTTTTAAACGAGTTCATGGGATTATGCGAAAGAAACGTCAGTATTCCCGCATCTGGACCGGCGCTGAACGCACTGCAAGCCGATCCGACTGAAGATAATCTTAAAAAGGCTCTTGAAGAGGGTTTCGAAGTTGGACTTAACCGAGAATGTTTGATGTGCATGGACTCTGGGGGTGCTTGTGGATTTAATAAGACACTGACCTCAAGTGGATTTGTCTGCTATTGTGTAGACGAGCCATGTGTAGACGAGCCACGTAACAGTATTTGCAGTTCTAGAAAGAAAGGTAAGATTTCTCACCCATCGACCTTTTGATTCATATATAGTTGTGTCTTCATTTCCAGCTAATTAATATTTGGTACGGTTCCACTGATGCAGGAATCTCTTCTCTAGCGAAAAAAGGTGTTTAACCTTCTCTTGTTATTCTCTTTTTTCTTTTCTTTTCTTTAAGTTCTTATCCTAACAATTTCTTTTTTTAATTTTCTTGTTTCAGGTTCAGGAGCAGCAGGTGCTATAATGTTTCTGTTCCTTGTCTTATTAATAACGGTTCTCAAAATTCTCGGAAAGAGAAAGAGAGAAACATCACATGACATGAGTCAACAGAACCTCAAGGCTCTTATTCCACAACATGACCTCAAGACTCTTATTCCACAACATGATCTCAAGGCGCTTATTCCACTAAAGCAGTATAGTTACGCAAATGTGAAGAGAATTACAAAGTCATTCGCCGAAGTGGTTGGGAAAGGCTGATTTGGAACTGTTTATAGAGGAACCCTTTGTGACGGTCGCAGTGTTGCAGTGAAGGTCTTGAAAGACTTAACTGGTAATAGTGGAGAAGACTTCATCAATGAAGTTGCAAGCATGAGCCAAACTTCTCATGTCAACATCGTAACCCTGCTAGGATTCTGTGCGGAAGGTTCCAAAAGAGTAATTCTTTATGAATTTTTGGAAAATGGGTCGCTTGATAAGTTCATCTCAAGCAAGAGGTCATCAAATATGGACTGGACGACACTTTATAGAATTGCACTAGGAGTTGCTCGTGGTCTAGAGTACTTGCACCATGGTTGTAGAACAAGGATTGTACATTTCGACATAAAACCACAGAATGTGCTTTTAGATGACAATCTTTGCCCCAAAGTTTCAGACTTTGGCCTTGCGAAGCTCTGCGAGAGGAAAGAGAGCATCTTGTCACTATTGGACGCAAGAGGAACGATAGGGTACATTGCACCTGAAGTGTTTTCAAGAGTGTATGGTAGGGTCTCTCACAAGTCGGATGTGTATAGCTATGGAATGTTGGTTCTTGAGATGATAGGAGCAAGGACCAGAACATCAACTGAAGACACTGCATCTAGCACAAGCTCAATGTACTTTCCTGGATGGATATATAAGGATCTTGAGAAGGGAGGCAATGGAAGGCTTATTGAAGATGGAATCAACAGCGAAGAGGAGGAGATAGCAAAGAAGATGACATTGGTGGGTCTGTGGTGTATTCAGCCTTGGATCAAATCGCCCACCAATGAACAGAGTAGTAGAGATGATGGAAGGAAACCTGAATGCTCTTCAACTCCCTCCTAAGCCTGTTTTGCAAATTCCCCAACTGCCTCTTCAAGAATCTTCTGTGATCTCAGAGGACATATCAGGTTACACATAAGTCTGTTCCATGCATGTTTCATAAGTAAAGGAACCTCTGTGGAAACTTAAAGAACAGAAACAGTAAATATATTTATACTGTCTACATTCTAGATTGACCCATTGTGTCACCACTATAGACCCTTATTCTTCTTCTAAAACTATTAAGGCTCTATTGGGAATTTTCATACTTATTATGTTTCTACTAACCCTCGAAAGTAACCCATTTTAAACATATCACCCATCCCGCTGTATATACGGCAGCTTTATTCTTCATTTTTTTGTAAATTGTTTTCGTTGTCCACGGCTGGCAATCGCAACTGCTTATAAATGATCCTACGGAAGGGAAATATGTTCTTACCTAAATACTGTTTAACCTATCAAATACGAAAACATCATATCAAGACTATTAGTGGTAACTATCACTGACAAAGCATGAAACTCAAATCATATATATAAAGCGTATTTCATCTAGTATTTAGAGTTGGTCTTTCAATTTCTAAAGACTGTAAGAATAGAGAAGAAACTATGTTGCAGAAAATAGAGAAGAAACTATGTTGTTGACTACAAGTGTTGGACCGGGAAACATTCCGTTGACCGTAATGCTGTTGTGTGTTTCACATAGTCTCTTCACCTTCGTCGCTTGTATCTGCATGCATATATATGTACATATGATTAAATATGTAAATATGCATATATCATCTACATTATTTTCATTTAATTGAAAGCGTTTAAATAAGTGAAACGCGATCGTACGATGAACTCGTGGTGGTGTGCTTTGTTAGCTTCTGCCACAGAGGTGAAGAGAAGAAGGACCACGAAAGAGATGAAACAGAGGAAGCTCTTGATGATCTCCATTGAAGAAATATTTATAAACTTCTGAGAGAGACAGAGGGTTTAGAGATGAAGTGTATGGAAGAAGAGAGAATGTGTTGTGTTGGGAATTAGAATGGGGTTTATATAGGGAGACAAAGACAATACATTTTTAAACTTGGTGGATAGTTGCTTTAGTTTATTGTATTTTTTTTGTTTGTTTTGTAGGTTAATTGAATTCACGATAAAATAAAAATAAAATATGATGTTTATGCGGTTGGAGGATTAGGTTTTGATTTATTGAAGGCCAAAACTTGGTTCAACACGAGAAGAGTAGTTGCACCCACTGGGGCGTAGAAGAAAAAATAATGACCGAGATAAAAAAAAAATGGAAAGGTGATTACGTCTCTTGAATTCTTGTTTAACACGCTTTTTCTATTGACTTTGGATGTAATATATCATAATTGCCATAAACATAGTATAAATTAATACATTAAAAGATTTTTGCGGAAGCGGGCGATTGCGGTTAACAGCGTTATTAAGCGGGTTGTACGACTGGTACCGCGGTTTGAAACGGGTACGTTTGCGGGATATTTACGACTGGTTAACTGGCGGGTGCAGTAGCGGTTAAACAATAAATTAATATAAACATATTTTATAACTATAAAACATATTAAAAACCATATTATTACAAAAAACTATAAAATTATTAATTAAACATAATTAATTATAAAAATTATTACTTTTATTTATCAATTTTTTTAGTTTGGATGAAAGTTATGATTTTAATAGAGAAATTGTTTTTTTTTGTATGAAAATGTTAGATGAAAAGAATTTTAGTTATTATATATACATTAGTGATGAAGAGAAAATTTATCAAAATAATTAGAGTTTATAGATCTTATAGATATAAAATTATGAAAGATTGTTAATGAATAGTAGCTAAAAAATGTCAAATTTATTTATTTATTTGTAATTATAATATTCAAATCTTATTTTTTAAAAAGTTTCTTATATATACATTTTAATTTTAAATAATTTTTGTGTTTTTTTATTTTTTATTTTTTTTTTAATTATCCACCCGCAATCGTCCGCAACCGCAAACGCTAGCTGGAAGGAGCTTTTGATTTTGAGCGATAGAAAGCAGTTCGAAGCGGTAGAAAGTGTTTTGTGTGATTGTTGTCAAACGCCAACAACCGCTACCACCCGCAAAAGCTGCGTTTGCGGGTGCTAGCGGAAGAACCAATCAAGCTCTAATTAATTATCTAATCGGCTTCTATCTAAAAAGATGTGTTTTTCCGAGCCAGGGGGAATCAAATTTTTGAGGGGTTTTATGGGCCAACAAATCAACAATAACTACATTATGGGTCCAGTTAATTTTTTATTTTTTAAATTTAATGTTAAAATTTAAGAGAATTTTTTTGCAATAACCACCAAAAAAAACTAAACCTATAAACTAACCAATTTATCTTTCTCACTTTCCTTATCTCTTTCTCTAACATTTTTGGTTACTTTGTAATTTTTTTGCTTCGGTTATTCACCAAAATAACCCTAAAATTTATTCAAAACCAAAAAACCCTTTTTACAATGATTTTTTATTTTTGAAAAAGGTTTTTTTTTTTTTTACAATAACAAAGCTAAACAATGAAGTTAATATCTAGACTATCGTTATAGGCATTGGTTCCCGTTGCACGGATACGCATTGGGTCCTGTTTATTTTATAGTCGGGTTTAAAAGAAGAAAAGTCCTAAACATTAGTGGTTTTTTTTTTGTCTACCCTAAAAATTAGTGGTTATTTGAATGAAAATATAAGTTTCCTTGTGTTTGAAGTTTATCATAGTAGATGGACCTAACCTCATCAAGACAAGTTGTGCTTAAATCTCACTTTTACGTCTCGTTCATCTAGTTTTGAGATTTAATCTATCGTTTCTCGATAGAGAAGAAAGTAAATGAAGACAGTATTAACAAACTCATTTAGGGGATTAGAGCAATGGAAGCATGAACATAAACCCCCTGATCTTAGTTAGATGACACTCGTGCGTGTACTTGTCTGAGTCACTGCCAAAACATAATTCTTATTCTTGATTATCTACAGAAATTCTCCGTAGAAACTCCCTCTAGTTTCAAGTTTTTCTTGTTTTAAGTAATATTCAAAGTTCTTTAAGTAATATTCAAAGTTCTGTGCTCAGTGCGAGCTGACCTTATTCTGGTGCTATTACATTGATGCAGGCCACTCTACTAGAGCGAAAGCAGTTGCTTATGTATCAAAAAAAAAAGCAGGTGCTTACCCTTCTTATGTTCTTCCAAGAAACCTGGTTTGATTATGCAACAACATAATCTTATTATGAAAACCTTGTTTTCGTTTTAATCTCTAGGAATTGGGTTGGCTTCGGGATTGTTGAGCATCATTCTTGTGGCCGGAGGTTTGTTTTGTATTGTCAAATGGCGAAGACAGACATCATATGATCCACGACGACATAATCTAAATGCTCTTATTCCACTGAAACGCTATAGCTACGTGCAAGTAAAGAGAATTACGAATTCATTCGCCGAAGTGGTTGGAAAAGGCGGATTTGGAACTGTCTATAGAGGAACACTTTGCGACGGTCGTGGTGTTGCGGTGAAAGTCTTGAAAGACTTAAAGGGTAATGGTGAAGATTTCATCAACGAAGTTGCGAGCATGAGTAAAACTTCTCACGTCAACATTGTTTCCCTGCTTGGATTCTGCTCTCAAGGTTCCAAGAGAGCAATTATTTATGAATTTTTGGAAAATGGCTCTCTTGATCAATTCATCTCAACGAACACCTCAATGAACATGGATTGGATGGCACTATATGGGATCGCACTAGGCGTTGCTCGAGGTGTTGAGTACTTGCACCATGGCTGCAAAACAAGGAT
>JAHZTW010000001.1:50377836-50428121 GCA_020283515.1 Alliaria petiolata
AAACAAGAACTTGGATGGTGTGAGGCTCTGTTCGAGTGTGGGAACATCACCGCCGGTTTCCCCTTCTCTGGTGGGAACCGTCCCCAATTTTGCGGTCACCCATTGCTGGAGCTTCACTGCTTTAAAAACAGCACATCTATAATCATCTCAAACCATCTGTACTATGTTCTCCATATAGATCAAACATCTAAGACTCTTAGACTAGACAGAGCAGAGCTTCGAGGTTCTTTTTGCAACGCTTCATTCACAGAAGCAACCTTACCTCCCGAAATCTTTGAGCTTTCACCAACCCACAAGAGCCTCACCGTCTTCTACCTCTGCGACCGTAACCTTTCTTACAGCTCGAGTTATACATGTCCAGATACAGGACCTGTGGCAGTATCTCAAACCCTTGATTATCACCGTTCCTGCGATGACAGCTTCACAATTAACGTTCCTAAGAGCTTCGTTCCGGAAGAGAAAGAATTGAATTTGACACATTTGGAAAGCGTTTTACGTGAAGGGTTTGATGTGAAGTTGAAGATCAATGAGAAAGCGTGTCAAGAATGTTTATCATCTAATGGAACCTGCGGCTTCGAAAGTAACACACAGGTTTGCTGCAGGAATGTCTCATCATCTGGATGCAGTAGATTCCATCGACCTGATGGTAAGTTATTACCAAACTTATACTGAAGGTGCAGTTTTTCTACCCTCTCACATATCAATCAGCAATCAGTTACAATGTTTTTTTTGTTGATTTTCACAACTTTTAGACATAGCTTACTACTGATCTTAGAAGAGAATGAGATACAAGGTATAAACTTAACTTGTCTGAAACTTTCCTCCGCCTCCAGCAAATTGGCAATGAGTTGGCATTTAGTCATTATCTTTCACTGATTGAATTTTCTTCTTCCACATCAGTGAGTTTCCGTAGTGATTGGTCTTTGCCTTTTTCCACACTCCATTTTTTTCTGCATTATCTTTAGATTTTTTGGAACTGAAAACATAGGAAGAAACTCGGAAAGTGCCTTTGAAATGGTCAATTTTTGCAAAAAAAAAAAAAGATCCTACCCTTTGCGATATATTTTCAGAAATGGTCGTACAAAAATAAAATTAGAAAAAGGTTGGTCAAAGAGACCAAACGTAATTTCATTATTTTAACTCTTCCAAAAAAAAACGAGACTTAGACCAAAACCATTCACCTAAACCCCTCATCTTCTTCCCCATTTTCGTATTGATCTTAATCAATCTCTTTCTATCCCCAACAAAATCTATGTTCTATAGAATTATATGGATGCTATTTGTGATCCCGTCTTGTGTTTTCTCAGCCAGTGAGCTTCACAAACGCTGCAGTCTACCGTTTAGTTGCGGCAATCAGAACGATCTCTTTTACCCTTTCTGGATTACTGGCAGAGAAGATTGCGGCCACCCTGAGTTCAAGCTCGAATGCAACACGAGTTCCGGTTTCGCAGAGGTTAGCATCTCCTCCGTCAAGTTCAGAATCTTAGAGACAAACCACTATACCTCCCGTATCATAAAACTCGCTAGATCGGAGTATATCAACGGTGTTTGTCCCCAAAACCCACTAAATGCACCGTTCAACGAAAACATCCTTCCATTGGCCTCTGGCACCGAGCCGCTGACGATTTATTACGGCTGCCCAGAGTTTTCAACTTCAAGTTATGTCGGGGAGCTTGATTGTGATGGTGGAAGAAGTTACTTTGTGACGAGAAACCTCTCGTCCTATCTACTTCAAGATATGAGTAGACTTTTAAACGATTTCATTGGATTTTGCAAAAGAAACGTCAGTATTCCTGCATCTGGATCAGCGCTGATCACACTGCAA
This sequence comes from Alliaria petiolata, assembly GCA_020283515.1. Classification (NCBI taxonomy): domain Eukaryota; kingdom Viridiplantae; phylum Streptophyta; class Magnoliopsida; order Brassicales; family Brassicaceae; genus Alliaria; species Alliaria petiolata. The sequence continues at coordinate 50,379,662 of JAHZTW010000001.1, forward strand.
AACGATCCGACTGAAGGTAATTTTAAAAAGGCTGTTGAAGAGGGTTTCGAGGTTAGACTTCACCAAGAATGTTTGATGTGCATGGACTCTGGGGGTGCTTGTGGATTTAATAAGACACTGACCCCAAGTGGATTCGTCTGCTATTGTGTAGACGAGCCACGTTACCATACTTGCGTTTCTAGAAAGAAAGGTAAGATTTCTCACTCATCGACCTTTTGATTCATATATAGTTTTGTCTTCATTTCCAGCTAATTAATCTTTGGTACGGTTCCACTGATGCAGGAATCTCTTCTCTAGCGAAAATAGGTGTTTAACCTTCTCTTGTTATTCTCTTTTTTCTTTTCTTTTCTTTAAGTTCTTATCCTAACAATTTCTTTTTTTAAATTTTCTTGTTTCAGGTTCAGGAGCAGCAGGTGCTATAATGTTTCTGTTCCTTGTCTTATTAACAACGGTTCTCAAAATTCTCGGAAAGAGAAAGAGAGAAACATCACATGACATGAGTCAACAGAACCTCAAGGCTCTTATTCCACAACATGACCTCAAGACTCTTATTCCACAACATGATCTCAAGGCGCTTATTCCACTAAAGCAGTATAGTTACGCAAATGTGAAGAGAATTACAAAGTCATTCGCCGAAGTGGTTGGGAAAGGCTGATTTGGAACTGTTTATAGAGGAACCCTTTGTGACGGTCGCAGTGTTGCAGTGAAGGTCTTGAAAGACTTAACTGGTAATAGTGGAGAAGACTTCATCAATGAAGTTGCAAGCATGAGACAAACTTCTCATGTCAACATCGTAACCCTGCTAGGATTCTGAGCGGAAGGTTCCAAAAGAGTAATTCTTTATGAATTTTTGGAAAATGGGTCGCTTGATAAGTTCATCTCAAGCAAGAGGTCATCAAATATGGACTGGACGACAAATTATAGAATTGCACTAGGAGTTGCTCGTGGTCTAGAGTACTTGCACCATGGTTGTAGAACAAGGATTGTACATTTCGACATAAAACCACAGAATGTGCTTTTAGATGACAATCTTTGCCCCAAAGTTTCAGACTTTGGCCTTGCGAAGCTCTGCGAGAGGAAAGAAAGCATCTTGTCACTATTGGACGCAAGAGGAACGATAGGGTACATTGCACCCGAAGTGTTTTCAAGAGTGTACGGTAGGGTCTCCCACAAGTCGGATGTGTATAGCTATGGAATGTTGGTTCTTGAGATGATAGGAGCAAGGACCAGAACATCAACTGAAGACACTGCATCTAGTACAAGCTCAATGTACTTTCCTGAATGGATATATAAGGATCTTGAGAAGGGAGACAACGGAAGGCTTATTGAAAATGGAACTAACAGTGAAGAAGAAGAGATAGCAAAGAAGATGACATTGGTGGGTCTGTGGTGTATTCAGTCTTGGCCATCAAATCGCCCACCAATGAACAAAGTAGTAGAGATGATGGAAGGAAACCTTAATGCTCTTCAACTCCCTCCTAAGCCTGTTTTGCAAATTCCCCAAGTGCCTCTTCAAGAATCTTCTATGACCTCAGAGGACATATCGAGTTACACAGAAGTCTGTTCCGTGAATGTTGCATAAATAAAGGAACCTATGTGAAAACTTAAAGAACAGAAACAGTAAATATATTTATACTGTCTACATTCTAGATTGACCCATTGTGTCACCACTATAGACCTTTATTCTTCTTCTAAAACTAGTAAGGCTCCATTGGGAATTTTCATATTTATTATGTTTCTACAAACTCTCGAAAGTAACCCATTTCAAACATATCACCCATCCCACTGTATATATGGCAGCTTTATTCTTCATTTTTTTGTAAATAGTTTTCGTTGTCCACGGCTCGCAACCTAAATACTCTTTAACCTATAAAATACGAAAACATCATATCAAGACTATTAGTGGTAACTATCACTAACAAAGCATGAAGCTCAAATCATATATTTAAAGCGTATTTCATGTAGTATTTAGAGTTGGTCTTTCAATTTCTAATGACAGTAAGAATAGAGAAGAAACTATGTTGCAGGTATCACTACAAGAAATCTGTCAAATAACGACTATCACAATAGTCGGAAATCAGTCGCTAAAACCTGTATTACGACCCGTTTGCGACTAATTGATGTAATCGCAAATCTTTCGTCGCAAAACTGGGTAGTCGTAAATCAGTCGCACATTTGCGACTAATCAACGACGAACGATTGTAGTTAACTTAGTCGCAATGTGGTCGCTGCATATTTGCGACTAATTTAACGACCAATGTGTGACGCACGAGTATGTCGTAACATAGTCGGACATCAGTCGCTTAGTAGTCGCACACGAGCGACTACTTTGCGACTAATGTTTGTTATAGTTTACGACTATTTTGCGACTTATTTGTTACTTCATTTACGACGATTTAGCGACTGATATAAGCGTCTGGAGAGTGGAGAGTAAAATGGTACATTTTTGTGACTAATTAGCGACTACTCTGCAACTCTTTTGTGACTATTTGCGACTGATTAGTGACATTATTTATCATGAAAATGGGAATATGATATTCGTTTCTCTGATATCTCAATTTGACAAAAAAAAATGCAATTCAAGCTTTTGACATCCAAATTCATAAAAGAACTTCTAATTAACATATTGTTTTACATCCAAAACATGCTTGCCAATAGAATTCTTTTGTCTCTAAAATGGTAACTCCAACAATGGAGTTACCCAAAAAACCCAACGAATGTCTTAACTAAAAGAAAATGGCTTATGAAATAACCTAAGAGGGAGGTGTTTATGGATGGAGCTGATGGAGGCGGTTGGGAAGATAAGAAGTCCACAAAAGCCGGATCAGTTTGACGCAGAAATTTCTCCACCAATGACAATTGTTGTATCTTGTTTTGTTGCTCAGCCACAACTCTGGAATTCTCTGCTTCACGGTCTGCAATTTGGGCATCACGCTGTGCATTGTAGGCAACCTGTTCCACTATCTTATGTTGAGCTTCTTGTAGTTGTTGTTGCAGTTCCGCAAAGGATGAAGAACAGGTTCCCGGGTGCTTCCGCTTGCCGTTGACAAGAGTGTTTTCGAGGCTTCCAAGTCCATAAGGACGTCCTCTTTCATCTCTGGCAGTGCACTGCCAAAAGAAAGCATAATAGGCTATTTGATCAATATCAACAAGAAATCAGACTCAAACATCATATAGATAATATTTCTTTACCTGAAGAAATAGGTCGTTTTGTTCATCTATGGAGAGCTCCCGAGGTGTTTCACCTTCCGAGACCTCAAACAACTTCAGAGTATATTCTTCACTGATATTCTTTGCCTTTAGATCAACAAACGTCCCATCTGGTTTTGTATGTGTTTTAATAAAAACCTCACCAATAGTCACCGGTCTTTGCAACTCCTCTTCCAGAGATGAACACACTTTAAAATTGCAGAGATGAAAATAATACAAAATGTAAATATGTAACTCTAACTTACCATTTCCTGTTGGATTTGTCCATATGACTTCTGGCCTGATAAGTGAATGGGAGGACCAAGACCTTTACGGTCAGACTTACGAGCAGTAGATGTGGTACTGCTCCTTTCTTTTGCATCTTCTGTGGCCCAGTAGGTGGTCATCTCTGTCCAGAGACTATCATTAATCCAAGTAGGTCGGATTCCAGAAGTATGGGCACGGCTAACCATGTCTTTCATCCGTCGTTTACAAATTCTCTCGAACTGTTGTTGCACTGTCCCTGAGAATAAGGGATCCCAGGTGTGCGTTTTCTACATTTGAAAGACATGAAAATCATGTTAGTGAAAAAAATACAAGCAAACATATATTGGTTAGAGGAGAGAAACCTTTACCGCAAACTCAATAAAGTATCTTTCTTGTCTCTCCCGAGGCACAATTGTCCAGCTATAATAAGGACCATCAAATTTGTTTGTGAAGACTTTAGTAATCTTTCGGACTAGTACTCCCTTGTCGCGACCAAACCTAGAAATACAGAAATAATCTGTCAAGAGAACTAAACAAATACACACATACGCAATACACAGAAATAAACAAACAATCAGTGCGAAAACTAAACAATCTGTTAAAATACATAAACAATCTGTCAAGAGAACTAAACAAATACACACAAAGTGCGAAATACATAGAAATAAACAAACAATTTATTTCTGGGAACTAAACAATCTGTTAAGCTAGAAATACAGAAACAATCTGTCAAGAGAACTAAAAAATACACCGAAAGTGCGTAATACACAGAAAGTGCGTAATACACCGAAATAAACAATCAGTTTTTGGGAACCAAACAATCTGTTAAGCTGACATAGTCGAGCCACAATATTATCTAATCTCACACAAAAAATAATCAAATACAAGTGTGTTACAAGTAAACATATTTAAGAGTACAATGTCACACATCAATTAAGCAAGTTTAAATGCCTTTAACAAGTACACAGAGCAAAATTCACATTTCAATCTCAGACATCAATTAAGCATCATAACTCGTAGACAAAGACGAATCATCATAACTCACATATAAGAATTCAAGGTATAGACTCATACCAAGTTGTATTTGCCTTCCGTATGGGAGACAAAACAGTTGTATATTCTTCTCGACCTGGCGCCATAAGGAGATAATTTAGAACTTGCAGGAGGTCTTCCTGGATATTCGGCTCAACGGGATCTATTCCATCGTCTTCAAAAGAGAAATTTTGAGATGCAGAAGAAGGATGACTCTGCGCTTGAAAGTTCTGAAGTGGAGATGGTGGAGGACTGCTGAATGGAAGGCTCTTCTCGTGGAGTAGGTTGCGAAGAGGAGGTTCCAATTTGACGCTGTTGTGATGCGGAGTTTTGGAAAAGCTGGAGTGGTGGTGGAAAGTCCCGGAAATGGGGTGTAGCTGAGTTTACGGGGAGCTGAGGTTGAGGCAACTGGGTTTCCGGAGGTTGGGACGACGGCGTGATGTTATACTGAGTTGGTAAGGGGTTGAGAGTTCTCGACGGTGTGGAGCCTCCTTGACGCTGAGATATGTTGGGAGTCAATCGTCGGTGAACGCCTCCTTTACCTCGTCCTCTCTTCACCATTGATTTCAGAATTGTGGGTTTCAAAATTGGGGGTTTGGGGTTTCTCGGAGACAGAGAGATTAGGGGATTTGTGGTTGAGGTTGATGGCAATTTGGGAGAAGAAGAGATATGCGAATTGGGAGAGATTTGGGAGAAGAAGAGATACGCTAATTGGGAGATATTTAGGAGAAGAAGAGGATACGCGAATGAGAGATAGAGAGATTTGGAGTTTTGTGTTTGAGGATGATATGCGATTTGGAACAGCTTTGGGAGAAGAAGATGATGGCGATTTGGGAGAAGAAGAGATACAGAAAGAATTAGGGTTCCAAAGAGGAGATAAGAAGATGAGACGAATTGAGGATTGTTATTTGGTTTTAGTTTTGATTTTTGGTTTTAATATTGATTTACGGTTTGATTTTGGTTTTTATTTTGATTTTTATTTCGGTTTTTATTTTGATTTTGGTTTGGTTTTGGTTTTGGTTTTTATTTTTCAATTGGGTTTTGATTTTAGTTTTTATTTTTCAATTCGGTTTTGATTTTGGTTTTTGGTTACGGTATTTAATTTTGAGATACTTAGTGAAATTCCGGATTTGATTTCGGGAATAAATTAGGATGTGCGTCAAACTTTATTTGCATTTTCCTGTTTAGATGATATGAAATAAATAAGATGCATAGTAAATGTTTATTACACAAAGTGATTTAAATAAAACTACTAAAGTTCTTCTTCATCTTCATCATCATCAGACGATGATACATTATCATCAAATTCATCTTCTTCTTCTGCATCTCCAACATCATAATCGAGATCTACTCGGTTTACTCCGTATATCAAATTTTCGACTTCAATATCGCCAATTATAGTCAAAAGTACAACATTATCATTTTCTTGTTGCAAAAGAGTCGGTTCCTTATCTTCGTATTGTCCTGAAATATTTCCTCTCGGATTAACCTTTACAACATTGAGCCACGACTGCTTTGTTTTCTTTGTGTACGGGTACGGGATATAACAAACTTGATCCGCTTGAGAGGCTGTGCAAAATCATATATACAGATTTAAATTTAAATACATAAATATATTGTATCAATATTTATATATATGTGTACGTATCTAGAATAAATGGTTCATATTTATTGTATCTTTTCGATGAAAGAACGTCAATAATACCACCATTGCTCATGCGAGTGCCTCTACCAATAACAGGATCATACCACTTACACTTAAAAAGTGTTATTTTCAAATCGACCATCCCCTCATACTCGAGTTGTATGATATCAGTTAAGGTCCCGTAGAAATCAGCTTCATCTGAGGCATTAGTATAATTCTCTCCTTTAACACAAACTCCATAGTTACATGTCTTTCGCCCCTCGCCATGATTCTGCGTATGAAACAAATATCTTCTTGTGAAATAGATTTGCCAGGTTTTAGCCTTATTCACGGGCCCATGCACTATCTCTTGAACCCAAGTAGGAAAAGGATTTGTCGTGTTCCAGTAAGTAACCTGCATATAGATATACAATATCAATATTGTATATACATATATATATATATATTTATGAATATTATTTAACACATACGTAATCTTTCACCCATATAAGATATTCGTCAGCTCTTCTCGTGGAGAGTTCTTTTTCTGAAAATTCTGGATATTTTGAGCTCTTCTCGTGGAGAGTTCTTTTTCTGAAAGTTCTGGATATTTTGCTGAAATATAATCTTCGAACATGCTGAAAACCAACATATATTTATATGAGAAACCATAATGTATTATATTAAAAATAATAAGTTATAAGATATGCCAAATTTTCAAATGACTGAAAATAATCACAATTTCGCAAAACATATGCATGTGCGCATCGATAGTCTTTCTCTGAAAGCCATATTTCATGCATTTCCCAACTTGGACGACCTACGTGAGTAAATATATCTGGTACTCCAGGGACATGATATATGGGAACTTCACCTTCGTTGAATCTTGTTACCCTAACCAAATGAGTGAAAAGTAATTCACATTAGAATAGATAGCAATCAATTGGCTTCAAATTTGATTAATTTTCGCATTTACCTTGATTTGGTTTGTATATGCGTGGAAAAGTAGTGCTCTGAGAAATAAACTACCTCGTCATTGATATATGATTCAACAATCGAACCTGCCGTATATCTTTTGTTCTTTGCTTTTCCTTTCAACTTTTTGAAAACCTTTCAAAAGGATACATCCACCTATATTGCACAGGGCCTCCTAGTTCAGCTTCGTAGGGGAGATGTATAGGCAGGTGCTCCATCACGTCGAATGATGGTGGAAATATCTTTTCCAAATTGCATATGATTAAAACTATGTTTTGTTTTAGAATTTGGACGTGGCTTTTCTGCAAAGTTCTCGAACATAAGTCACGGAAAAATCCTCCAACTCCTATAATATATATATATATATATAAACTATGTTTTGTTTTAGAATTTGGACGTGGCTTTTCTGCAAAGTTCTCGAACATAAGTCACGGAAAAATCCTCCAACTCCTATAATATATATATATATATATATGGTTAATATAAAATACTATAATCATATTTAAGTGTTGCATCTTTCACAGAACTATAATTAAGTAATTGGTACCTGATAATGCAAGGTAGACATTCCGGTCTAGGAGTTCTGCAAAGATAAATGGAAGAAGACGCTCCATAAAAACATGGCAATCATGGCTCTTCATGCCTGAGAACTTTCCGTTAACCATATCAGCACAACTAGCTAAGTCTGATGCATAACCATCTGGGAATTTAACCGCATATTTCACACATTCCAATAAACTTGTTTTGCCTTCTTCTGTCAATGTGAATGCGGGGAAAGGAGCTTTACCATCACTATCAACATGTAAGTGTGGCCGATAACAGAATCGTTCTATATCCCTTCGTGACATGATGGTGTCTTTTGATTTACCCTTCACACTCATAAGAGTATTCATGATATTGTCAAAAAAGTTCTTCTCTATATGCATCACATCAAGATTATGTCGGAGATTGAGGTCTTTCCAGTACGGCAGCTCCCAGAATATGCTTTCTTTGTGCCAGTTATGCCAATTCCCATAGCCAGGCTTCTTCTTTTCATGACCGTTTCCACCGCAGTTTTTTGTTTTCCCTGGATTAACACCTTCCAACCGCTCGTAGTAAACTTGCTCACCTGTCAAAGACGGAGGTGGAAACTTATTCAAAGCGTGATTTCCTTTCAAGAAGTCCTTTTTATTATTCCTTAGTGGATGATCATGAGGAAGAGGAAGAAATCTTCGGTGACAATCAAACAAACACGTCTTCCTTCCATTAGGCAGATAAAATGACTCTGTATCTTCCATGAAAATTGGAAAAGAAAATTTACCATGAGTCGTCCATCAAAATAACATGCCATATGCCGGAAAGTCGCTTATCGTCCACATCAGCACTGCTTTCAGATTAAAATTTTGATTCAACGATACATCGTATGCATCGACTCCAGTAGACCACAATTCTTTTAACTCTTCAATAAGAGGTCTGAGGAAGATATCCAGACTAGCTGGTGGATGATTTGGCACAGAATTCAGAATTGTAAGAAACAAGTACTATGTATTCATGCACATACCAGGGGGTAAATTATATGGAGTTAAGATCACATGCCACAAAGAATGATTACGAGACATGCCAAATGGATTGAATCCGTCTGTACATAATCCAAGATAAACATTACGAGGTTCTTCGGCAAATCGGATATGCAGGTCTTGAAAATATTTCCACTCTGCTGCATCAGACGGATGACACATTTCTCCCGCCTTTGCTTTGTGCTCAGCATGCCATCGCATTGCCTTTGCAGTCTTCTCGCTCTGATACATTCTCTTCAATCTGTCAGTGATAGGTAGATACCACATACGACTATATGGAACTTTGGTTCTCCGTCGTCCATTGTTAGGCTTCCATCTTGGTGCATCACAAAATTGACACTTATCCCACTTTTCATCTTCTTTCCAGAAGATCATACAATTATTAATACAAACATCAATTGTATAATATGGAAGACTTAAATTGCGCATCAATTTTTCTGTCTCGTAATGTGAACCAGTTGATTGATTTCCGTCTGGTAAATAATCTGACAACATTCCGCAAATCGAATCCACGCACTTTTCACTCATGTTATAATCTGCCTTATTTTGCAGGACTCGAGCAGCTAAGGATAACTGTGAATGACCTTCATGACAACCATCGTATAATGGATTTTTCGCTCCTTCTAACAAGTCATAGAATTTTTGGGAATGGTTATGTACCGGTTCTTCTACATTTTGTTCACTATCATCTTGATGATAGTTATCAAAACGCGCGGTATCACGAAATGCATCATTCACCATATCTATATATCTATCTTCTACTACATTACCCATTTCTTCACTCCCACTTATATGCGTCGACGTATTAACATAACTTGTTCCTAAATCCATATTGATTTCTTCTCCATGCTTATACCAAACATAATAATCTGGCATAAATCCTCTAATATAGAGATGATTGCAAACTTTTGTCCCCGAGATAAATTTCTCGCTTTTGCAAAAACTACAAGGACAGTGAAACTTACCCTTGTTGCTTTGCGCTAGAGGCTGGTTATTTGCAAAGGTCATGAATTGATCGAGCCCTGCTCTGAACTCTGCCGAGAAATTTCCCGTCTCTTCATCTATCCTCTTATACATCTACTCCCGAAAATTATTAAAATTATAATTTCCCGACATTATATGAGAAAAAAAAAATTTATAATCTCTCTTTTTCCCTAAAAAACAAAAAGCTTATTCTCTCTTTATTTTTTTCTTTTATTTTATATCAAACTCTTTTTTTTTCAGTGAACGCTTTTTTTTATTAGCTGTTTCTAAGTAATGAAGAGAAGAAAGATCCGGCGGTAGATATATATATAGAAACATTTGCGACCGAAATGCGACTACATTTACGACTGATTTGCGACTACTTCATGTAGTCGCAAAAAGTAGACACACCTACCAGCAAAGCAAAAAACACGTTTACACCGGTATTTTACGACTACAATGCGACTGTTTGGCAACCCGCCGAAAAGAGTCGCTCGTTAGTCGGAATATTGCGACTATTTTGCGACTAATATTTTGCGTCGTAGAAACGTGTTTGTACCGGTATTTTACGACTATATTGCGACTGTTATGCAACCCGCCGAAAAGAGTCGCTCATTAGTCGGAAATTTTGCGACTATGTTGCGACTAAAATTTCTCGACGTATTTGTAGTCGTAATGTAGTCGTAAAATTACGACTAATTTACGACGACAGCAATGGTCGCCAATTAGCGACTGCGTAACGACTATTTATTTTTTATCCGATATTAGTCGCAATATAGTCGCTAAACCGTCGGTATTTTTTGCGACTGCCGTTGTAATCGCAAAACGTAGTCGCGAATTCACTGTTTTCTTGTAGTGTATTATTAATTGCATTTAGGGGATTTAGAACAATGGGACTATGGGAGTCATTGCAAAACCTTCCTTAATGCTTGTGCTTGTTCGAACATCCATATTTACAAACACTTAATTTAGTTTGAAGAGACACTAGTACGTTTGATCTTTAAATGAAAGTTTCAACATAAGTCTTTGACTGATCATTTTATTGACTTTTCCAGTCTTCCTAAATCCTCTTTGGTCAGCTTGAGTGGCTTTAACTGAAAGTCCTTCTCGTTCCCACTAGATATTGTGATTTACTATACCAATGATTAACCAAAATAACTATTCCCTCGGTTTCACAGAGAGTGTCATTCTGACATTTTTCACACAAATTAAGAAAAACTTGTAAATATCTTTTATGCCCTTTATTAATAAACTAAATCAGTTTCTATTTCTAATTAATAGGTTAAAATAGTAGGGATAAAACTGAGATTTAGTTTTAAAAATTGCATTGAAAACATAAAGTGACACTCTTTGTGAAACAAAAACCAAGAGTCAAAATGACACTCTTTGTGAAACGGAGAGAGTACAAGTTTTGTTTTTGTAATTATCCAATTTCCGATATCCCGAACTTATTCTCCACCATTTTTATTACCCGTTGAAATATAGTAATATATTAAAGCAATATTTTATAATTAAATATTAATGATTTAATGGTTTGGCCACTAAAACTGAATTAGTTTTCTTTGAACTTGTTTAAAAATATTAAAATATTTATCTAAAATAATACTCCCTCTGTTCTTTAAAGGATGTAGTTTTAGGAAAAAATTTTGTTTCGAAAAGAATGTAGTTTTCAAATTTCTATGCACTTTTTATGAGTTAATAATGATAAATTGTAAATTTCAATAAAAGTAATTGAATTACTATTGGTTTGAATTTATAGGAAATTGTTAATCACAAAAAATCATATATTTATTATCAAGTTTTAATGTATTATCTTAATATGTGTAAAAATCCTAAAAAGATTTTCTTTAAGAAATAGAGGGAGTAATTTATTAAAACACATATCATAAAATTTAGGGATATCTAATCGAAACAAACTATCCGTTTTGAACCATTATTATATCTAGTATCCATTTTTTTTGTATTACTCATATTTTACCATATCTGAAAATCAAATTTGAACATAAATCCCTCCTAAACCTGTTTTCCAAATTCCAGCAGGCCTCTTCGAGAACCTTCTACGCTTTCAGAGGATATATCCGGTCGCACAGAAGAATGCAATTAATGTTGCATAAAGAAAGAAAACCTCCTTGTAACCTATTAATCAAGAAAGCAGAAAATACATTTACTATTCATGAGATTACATATTAGTATATTACTGTCTACAAATATACTATAGACCTTTTCTTTTCTTCTACACCTATCAACAACGCTCATGCTTATTACTTTTCCAGCTAAACTGTTTAGAATGCTTCCAGAAACCCCTCAAAAGTAACCCATTTCAAACATATCAGCGATCTCACTCAGTGTTAGCTTTCTCTGCTTGTTTGCTGGCAAGTGATGCAACAAATTTCTTCAGATGTTTGATGAAATCTGGATAGAGTTCAAGGTCGCAGTGTCCACCTCCGTTTATCCACAAAGGCTCATACTTCTCTTTGCTGAGTTCCCAGAGCCGTCTTCCATGAGAACAATCAACTACTTCATCCGCAGTTCCCTGAAACACCAACAAGATAGTTACAGCGACTTGCTCTAGAGCTTTCTTGTGAAGCACTCTCATAATCAAAAGAAAGAAATGTCGGTGTCACTCACATGGATTACTAATACAGGACAGGTAACTGCGCTGATCTTGTCGATATTCTGCAAAAACCATTGAATTGCGCTAGTGAGCAGCAGCTATATATTTATAACCAGAAGCAAAAAAATTGATGTCCACTAAAATCACCTTGTAAATGTCAAACCAATATGTACATTTCACCGGATACAAAACCCTCATACCAGAGAGAATAGGGCACTGTAAAACCACGCCTCTCAAGTTAGGTGTGCGCGAAGCTAGATCGACCGTTGGTCCGCTACCGACAGATTGGCCATATAATATCAGTTGATCGTCTTTTATCCCGTAGTTTTCTTTGAGGCATTTATACGATGCTTCTATATCAGCATATGTATTACACTCGCTTGCCTGATTCAAGTACCACCAAGTTCTATATCAAATAAGAAACAATCCAATGCAAGTCTATGGCTTATGAGTAGTAACCTGGGGATTATACCTGTCCTGTAGACTGACCATAACCAGAGTAATCATACCTGGGAAACAAAAAGCAATGGAGAAAACAATCTAACATAGTCACTATCATAAGAACAGGTTTATATATCAACAGTGACGAAATCAAGATAGCAAGTCGAGTAATAAAAAAACCTTTCGATGGTAACGAATCAATCACAAAAGGAGAGCCGAAATAGTATAAGTCATTATGACAAAATATTGCAATAGATCCTAGTTATGGAAGTTGTTAACTTTTGTTACTGATTTAAATGCCTCAGGGATATAAAGACCCAAACTTTGAGGCTAAAGTACTGATTTAGTGATTTTTACGAAGATTTGATGGAAATGAATCAATCATAGAAGGAGAGTCGAAATAGTTGAAGTCATTATGACCAAATATTGCAATAGATCTAGTTCTGGCAATTATAAGCAAAGCTGTTAGCTTTCATTACTAATTTAATGCTTCAGGATTTAAAGACCTAACCTTTGAGGCTAAAGTACTGATTTTTATGAAGAATTATGGAAATGAATCAATCACAAAAGGAGACTCGAAATAGTTAAGTTATTATCACAAAATGTTGCAACAGAACCTAGTTTCTGGCAATTATAAGCAAAGCTGTTGACTGATTAAATGCCTCAGGATTTAAAAGACACAAACTTTGAGGCTAAAGTACTGATTTCTACGAAGATTGATTCTTCTGTTATTAATAGGAGTATATGATACTAACAAGAGAACAAACCAATTCAGCTTAATATGCACACAAACGTATCCCTTACTCAAGAATCCAAAAACTGCATAAATTCGTTTTAACAATTTTGACGAATGTTCCTTTGGACTAATTTGGATTCAAACAAGAAACTCGACAGAGAGAGAAATTTTACCCCATAAGATTAACGTGAAGGCGATTGCTAAGCTCAACGAAAAGCTCAAACATTTGACCCAAATCGGCGGCGTTCCCATGGGAATACAGAACCGTGCCATTAGCTTTGGAGTGTTTGACGTAAACCGCCACGATCTCGTTGCCGCAACGAGTACGGAGCTTCAGGATGTCGACATCGTCGCGGCGAGGGATTTCCGGTATGTATAGGCGTCCGCCGCAGCTATCGTCGGCGATCACATCATAAGACGGTGGTGTTGGTGGGAAAAAAGCGAACTTAGAAGCGATCGATGAAGTGACTCCTCCCATTAAGACAACGATGATGATTTTGGCGACGATGATCCTCTAATTCATAAATTATACCTTCTCCAAAGTAGCAGAAACTCAAGTAATCCTCTTTCGATTTCCGAGATCTTACGGAAACAAAGACGAAAAAAAACAACAATAAAAATCGAATTGTCAGATCGAAAAAGGAGATTGAACGGCAAAATTGAGCAAAAAAAGATGACGAGAGGAGGAAACTGATACAGGATTTGAATCGGACCGCGGCGCGTGAGAAGTAAGCGGCGGCGCGTGAGGGATGATGGCGGAAATGGCAGAAAGTTTGAGGAAATCCCTTTGTCAAAACTCAAAAAGTCAAAATCAGCAAATTTAGGTGGATGAAGAAGATTGGCTGGCCATGCTCCGATTCTTTTCTTATTTTATAGTTTATCAAAAACACACATGACGTTTATAGATTTTTTATTACTAAAAAATAAGTTGATGATTTTAGATAAATTTATAAGTTATATAATCTAGAAGATTTTTGAATGTGAAATTTAAAAAAATCAAAATTAAAAGTTAAATATATTGTTGAAAATTTTAAAAAAGAAGAAGCTGTTTATGGCTAAATAATAGTAGAATTTAAACTTGAAATATACAAATGTGTAATAATATTGTATTTGGAATTTAAATTTGAAATAATAGAATTTAATCTTGAAATAATACAAATATATATGTATATATATTATATATAAAGCTAAATATTATATTATATTAATAAATGATTATAAATAATATAAATTTAATTAGTATATTTTACATAATTAAACTTAAATAAAATAAAAGATTCAAAATCTCATTTTTTATTCTCAATTTTGTTAACCTCATCAAATAAAATCACTTAGAATTTTTTTGTTGTCGAAAAAAAATCATCCAACTCAATTTTTTCGAGATAATTTCATTCAACTTATCAACTTAATCACTTATGATATCTCACATTGATTAAAATAATAATTTAAAATAATACTCCCTCTGTTCTACATAGTTTGATTTTTTTAGATGTTTCACAGATATTAAGAAATAATCATTACTCTCTTTTTCTATTATTTGTTTTTAATTTAAATTTACTTTCTTTATTACTTTTTATTTGTTTATTATCTTGGAAAAAAGAATATATTAAATTTAATATAGAAAATCAATTTTTGAGGAACAAAAATAAAACCTAAACAATCAAATTATGGGGAACAAAGGGAGTATTTTTAATAGATATAAGATTAAATATAGTGTATACAAATGCTTTTAATATGAACGTGTAAGCTTTCAAAACGGAAACGCAAGCTTGCAACACATTTTAAAAATATAATTTTGAAATCGTTATGGAAACAAGATTCCTAAACTTTTCGATTATGATTATGATTTCAAAGCGGGAAGCGGACCTCGAGAAAAGCACTCGTGCTTCATAGGTCTGCACGCATATGTAGCTCTTCTTTCCTTTTTGATGTATATGTTTTTCACTAGAATTAACAGATTTTAAATATTTATTAAACAATGGGTTTGAATGGTATGTAGTTTTTTTCACGTTTTGATACTGAGAACATAACATTCACAATAATAAGCACGGAATGAGAAAAGTTAAAATTAACAAGCTATTTTTCAATTCATCCGCACGTTTTAAGTTTATAAATAGTTAAGACAAAAATTCATTCATCTAATAGATAGTAGTTTTTTTAGCGTTTTAAGTTTATTCATTTTTTTTTGACCAAAAAAAAAAAATTATTCAGTTTTTAGTTTTCTCATTCTATTGATTATGGTAGTTTATTATTCAGCTATTCTGCTATGTTGCTATTCAGTTACATACCAGTCAAACCCAATGTAAATTATGTGGTATTTTATACGGTATTTTAGAAACTCATGTTTTTTGCTATGTTATTATTTAGTTGACATAAGCCATGTTCTTTTTACAAACGCTGCGTCAGCATCAGCGTCAAAAAAATACAGTGAACATACAGCAAATTAAACACCGGCGGTAACACATTGAAGATGCAGTGACGGCAAACAGGGGCAACCACCTCGATTAAATCTGAGGCTAAAAATATCAGCGACAGCAACAACTTTATTTTCCGTCGCTGCGTCTTCCTTTCTGGATTTTCAGAAACCTTTAAAACTACCACATGTCTATTTTTAAGCTTTTGAACTTTATATTTCTTGACACAGACGGTGATGCAGCGCGTTTGTATAAAGAACATGGCTATACCAATCAAATCCAATATAAATTATGTGAAACTCATGTCCCGTTTTCTTAGATGTCTATCCTTCTTAGTTTTCTTTTGTTTTCCGAATTTGCTTCATTTTATACTATTGATTTTATTGGTATGCCAACTAAATAACAGAATAGCACAATACCTAAATAATAAATTAGTGGAATCAATAGGATGGAAAAACTGAAAATTGAGTAAACTTAAAACGCTAAAAAGCTATTATCTATTAGTTGGATAATTTTTTGTCTTAACTAGTTATAAATTTATAATATCTTGTTAATTTTCATTTTTTATTATTATGTACTTATTATTGTGAATGTTATGTATTCGGTATAATCAAATTTTCAAATCGTGAAAACGTGAAAAAACTACATACAGTAGAAACTCTGTAAATTAATAATCGATAAATTAATAAACTCTATAAATTAATAAATTTCTTCGGTCTCAATTCGGATCGGTTTAAAATATAACACAAATCGATAAAATATAAGATAATAATTTTTTAAGAAAACTATGTAAATATATAGTCTCATTAATATAATAAATTAATAATTACCATAAAAAATAATTTTATACAAATATATAACTATGATAATTTATTAAAATATGAGATATTGTTATTTTTTAATTTGAAATTGAAATATTGTTACAATTCATCTATAATTTAAAAAACAAATTTTGAAAATATTATAAACTTTATAAAAAATATTATTTTTAATTAATTATTAATATATAATTTATTTTATTCAAAACCGATAAATTAGTAACTCTATAAATTAATAAAATATCATAGTCCCAACATTATTAATTTATATAGTTTCTACTGTACCATTTAAATCTCTATGTTTTGAGAATATTTTCTCATTATGCCGGTTTTTGTACTTCTCTTTGTTAGTTGCTTTTAATGCGTTTAATGTTGGAGATTGTAATTTGGTCAACAATTAAATATTAATCCATATCTGACCAAAGAAAAATATATTTACGATGTGGATTGCATGGATTAGCTGAGAAAGAACCATCCTATTGCAATTTATTTGGGTATTTTTTGTAAGGAAGGAGATTATCCTAATCTATGCAATTAGAATAATAATGGGGCAAACATGCTAAACGAGGCTGTACATTAACATGCTATCAGAGAGACATGAAATCATAAATTTATGCTACTCTTTTTTTGGCTAAATTTACACTACATTCTTTTCTTCCTATGGTTTAGATGGAAAGTGAGAAGGCATTCAAAAGAACCATGTGACCCCATCAGCAGAACCCTAACATGTCATGTATTCTAATAGTTTTTGTTATTCTCTAGAATCTAACATGTCTCTTAGATCAAGTCTTTTCCGAACCAATTGTCATTTCGGCAGTCATCATCCAGGCAGAGGTCATATCGGATCTTAAACATCCTAAGACATGGGCAATCCAATCATCGATAGTTTCTTTTGAACTAAAAGTCTTAATTTCCTCACAAAATACAAGTAATTCTTGCAATTTTCACTAAAAATTTGCAATGAAACATATCTAGGCCAAGAAATACACTTTTCACAAACGAATTCACCTAACAAAAAAAAACCAAAATCAAGAACGAGAAATGGATCAAACTCTTACGAATAAAACAAAAGTTACATATCAATTGAATTTTTTATGAAAAATGTTAAATAATTTATTCGTTTTGGAGTTTTATTGTTCAGGAATAGTTACAAGAACGGGACGCCAAGCTCTTTGAAGTAACCTCCTACATCGAAGCGTACCAGACAACATGGGCCTAATTGAGCCGTTAAAGCCCATACGTCGAGCGGTTAACTCATCTCCAATACCTCCGTTATTATTAACGCCGTTAACCGGTAACGCCGTCACCATCTCCTTCCCCGCATCGCCGCCGCCACGTTGGCTTTCTTCCACAGGAGGCGAAGAGACGAATAGCTCCCTCAGCTTCCGTCGAGATCGGATCTTATCTCTCTTCGCAGAGACGCTCCTGGAACCATAGGATTCCGTCGATTCATCGGCGTTATTTTGGATCTCCGGTGATCGCCACCGATCCGATGATCGGGTGAGTAGCAAACGCAGCGTTTTCCGGCGGCGGAGGTGGATGACCGGACTACGCGTTGGACTCTCAGCGACGGTGCTGCAGTGAGTGGCGAGAAGCTTGAATTTCTGCAGAGACATTGACTTGGCCTTCTCTTTCTCTGTTGATCATTTGGATCGTTTAGTGTTTTTTGGTTCGATCTGGTCGATTCTTTGCTTCTTGTGATAGTGGAGGCCCTGGAGGGTAAAGAATAATGTGACTAGGATCTGCACTATTCTGGAAGAAGATAGGTTACACGTGGCAGCAGCAACGAGTGTACTACATTCTGCTAACTTTTGTTTTTGTATGTATCTTTAAATTTTTCAGTGGCTGATTTTCTATATACAAAAATTGATAGACCTTATTAGCCAGAAAATTTTGAGAAGGGAATCCCATCCCTTTCGTATTCGTTCTAAATTTTTCTGTCATATTTCCTTTTACATTCAAAATAATTATCTGTTTCAGATCATTTATTTTATCTAAATGAGTACGGAAAAGGTAAAGGAAAAGAACGGGAATGAGATTGGATATTCGAATTCTCAGTTAAAAAATTAAAATTTTGAAAATTTATATATTTTTCTGATATTTTCTAACTTTTACCAAAATTTTCCAAAATTTCCAGATTTTTTTTGAGTTTGGGATTGCCGTTCCCGTTCCGCACCCGCAGATTCCCCTCCAATACTCGCAGATTCTTGTTCCGTTTTTATTGGATTCCCTTTCGCGAATCGTTTTTCAATTCCCAAATTTCTCATTTCCCTCTCGTATCCGAAAAATTCTCATGTCAAATCCCTAACTTTTCATCGCTAGACCTTACCTTTCTAACATTATAACTTACTCTTAAAAATACATACAAACAAAAAATTATCCCGAATCAAGAAGTGGTATAATCTTGAAACCTAATTTTTTTTTTATCTAAAATGATCCGGCTAATGTGTTGTTGCTAGTTAGTGTTTTTAGAGTTTCAACTCTATATAAATGTGTGTAAGAAAATGCTAACAATACCGACATAGTAAAAATTCAAAAATCAAAAAGTGGTGATTACACTTTTTTATCATTTCATTATTTCTATATTAGTATAGCTAGGCTATTTGACTACCACACATTTAAATATTGGATAGTACTCCCTCTATTTCACAAATGGTATCGTTTTAAGGTTTAATTTTTGTTTCACAAAGAGTGTCGTTTTATATTTTCAATACAAAATTTTGAAAAAAGTTCAGTTTTAACCCTATTGTTTTAATATTTTAATTAGAGAGAAGTGTATTTAGTTTATTAATAAGGGATAAAATAGAATTTTTAATAAATATTTTAATAGGTATGAAAATTTCTCAAATGACACTTGTAAAATAGAAGTAGTAATAAGTACCAGTTTACATTTTGAAGCCAAGATATATCAAATACCACAAACGTCGTTTATTACACAACTATTAAAAAGCAAATTACAAAATAGAAGAAAAAAAACGAGAACACCTAGAAATTTCAGTACAAACAAAAACAAGAATATATGCTTCACAAATTCATAGAGCAACTCCAAGGGATGAGATTAACGATCACTTCTGGTGACTCTGAGTTTTCTTCGACCAAACTTTTCTGCGAACCACTCATGATTGTGTGAAGTGAAGACATGTCCGATCACCAATCCACAGAATACACCGGGTCCATATGCTATTGCAGCTGCTACCTAGTTGAACATCGGCTCTTCCGACTCTGGCACTTCCGACTCTGGCACTTCCAAACATGGGTTTCTCCACAGATGTCTTCAAGACCGTAGAGTCTAGGGTTGTCCAAGAACGAAGAACACTTCTGTCTTTGAAACTGTGTGCCTTCTGGCACTAGACCTTGGAGAAGGTTATGGGAGAAGTTCATGTATGACAGAAAGAAGAGTTTACCAAGATCTTGAGGGATTTGACCAGACAACTTATTACGCGATAGGTCTAATGTCTCGAGCTTTGTCAGGTTTGCCAAGGATCATGGGATATCACCAGTGAAGGCGTTACCTGAAAGGTTGAGAAGACGCAATTCCTTCGAAAGGCCAATAAATTTTGTTTCCAGAAAAATCAATGGCTCTGAAGTCTTTTCGGATACGCTCAAAGCTCGTCTCTACTCCTTTATTCACCATTTCCATCGTATTACGATATTCAGTGAAATTCACGACACCTTCCATATACTCGCTATATTCTTCAATCTCTGTGGTCGTCATCATTTCACGCCAGTTGGAAAAACAGTAAGGTGGAAGAACTCCGGTGAAGTCATTATGTGAAATATCGATAATTCTTATACTCTGAAACCCAACGGTGGCGTGGCGATGAAACAACGACCCATAGAACTCGCTTGATCTTAGGATGAGAACATATAACGATGGAAGAGATCCCAACCATGATGGAAACGTGTCCTTGAATCTGTTGTTTTCCACATTCACAAGTTGCAGAGTTTGGCACTTGATCAAGGACTCTGGAAGTTTTCCCTCAAGCTGGTTGCGACTGATGTCGAATGATCTCCATAAGCAAGCTGGTACTTCACCTTCCAACATGTTGTTGGAAAGATCAAGATCTTGGAGAACTAACTTTGATTCAGATCTAGGGATTTGCCCAGTGAAATTGTTATGTTGGAGACGTAACATTTGGAGGTTGAGAAACTTAGATATGGATTCCGGGATTGGGCCATCGAATCTGTTACCAGCCATGTCTATAGAATGAAGCATAGATGTATTCGCAAAATCTACAGGCCCCGTGAATTGGTTTCCTTCCAAATAAACATATTGCAACGAAGGATTCAAGAATAAGGATTTAGGGAAAGGCCCCAAAAATGAGTTATTACTAACATCGAAATGCTCCAACTTGTGGAATCCATACATGTCAGAGGGAAGCGTGGATGTGAAGTTATTAGAGCGGAGGCTAATATAGGAAAGCTTGGTTAAATTGGCAAATGAAATAGAAAAACTGCCACATAAGCTGTTGTCGCCAAGCCACATAGTTTTTAGTTCGTTTAGGTTTCCGATGGAAGCCGGAACTTCACCTACCAAATGATTGGACTTGAGGTAAAGATTTTCGAGACAAGAAAGGTTTCCTAGTGAACACTACAAGAAAACATGCGGATTTCCGCCGGAATTTTCAAAAGGCGAAACATCTGTCGAAAATTTCTGACGGATTTCCAACCGGTAAGAAGTCAGTAGAAAATCCGTTGGAAATTTCCGACGGCTAAAGTCCGTTGGAATTTCCGTCGGATTTCAACGGTTTTTGAGTTTTATCATGTGTAACATGTGTGCGCCATCTTAGCATATTGATTTTTATGATCCGTCGGAAATTTCCGACGGATTTCCGACGGTTCAGGGTTAAGGGGTTGCAAAAATGCCCAAAACGATTAATTGAACATCTAAACACATATAAATTGTTATATATCATACATAAACATAAAAACATACCCTAAATATGTAATATTTGTAAGATTGTAGAATATGTTAGATTAGTTTGAAAATGAAGTATATGTTAAAGGTTGAAATGTTTTGGTTATGGAGTTTGATTT
Source organism: Alliaria petiolata (assembly GCA_020283515.1). Lineage (NCBI taxonomy): Eukaryota > Viridiplantae > Streptophyta > Magnoliopsida > Brassicales > Brassicaceae > Alliaria > Alliaria petiolata. The sequence goes on from JAHZTW010000001.1 coordinate 50,401,328, forward strand.
GGTGAAGTATAGTTTTTTTTTAAAAAATGGAAGAAAACAATTGTTTTTGCAATTTTATAGTATTAATATAGGTATACAGTATAATTATTAGGGTGCATAATATAAAAAATTGAATTTTTAATACCCTAAACCCTTAACAGTCGAAAATCCATCGGAATTCCGACGGGTTAGGATATTTTTCGAGAGCTAACTTAACACCATGCAAAATATTCACATTCGTCGGAAATTTTCGATGGATTTCCGACGGATGTGAATATTTTCATTTTACCGCCTTGATTTGATACACGCGGGAATTGTCGCGGTTTTTTCAAATTTTTTTTGAAAACCGACGGATTTCCGACGGTTTATTCCAACAGATGTGAATATTTTCATTTTACCGCCTTGATTTCGTACACGCGGGGAATTATCGCGGGTTTTTTTCGATTTTTTTACAAAACCGATGGATTTTCGACGGTTTTTTCCGTTGAAAAATTGTGAAATAAAATTAGAACGAAAGCTTCTTTTCTTCCATTTCACAAAATTCTCTTTCTCTCTAAAATGTAAAACCACTGTTTCTCCGCCTTCTCTCTATGATTCCATGAACATGTAAGTGTTCTTACCATTTGTTCTTTCTTTCTTATAGTGTATTAATATATATGATGGTAGAGATTTTAATTTAGTGATGGTTTGTGTAGATTTGGTGGTTAGGTTGTTAGATTGTGGAATTTAGAGTTTTTTTTGTTTTGTGTAGATTTAGTGTTTTATGCTTTGGAATTTCAAGTTTTATGTTTTTGTGTTTATCATTGATTTTGAATTGTTTAAGTGGTTAGATTATAATTAATTGTTTAAGTGGTTAGATTATATTTTTTTTTGTATAAACTTGATTTTAATTAGACATAACATTTAGGTTTATTTGGAAACACTTTTAGATTTTTAAAATTATTGGTTTGGTGTTTATAATCGTTTTTTTGGAATTTGATTTAAAATTATACAAACTATTTTTCTAAACATTATTTAAGTTGATTATATTTTTTATTTTCTAAACAAAATTCTCTATTTTTCAAATAAGAAAAAACGAAATTTAAAATGTTTGTCCTAATATTTTTCATAAATGATTTTTTAAAATTTCCGACGAATTATTTTCCAACTGATTTCCGACGGATTTCCGACGAATGTCCGACTAAAAATTTATTCGAAAAAACTTTAAGAATGTATATAATATTAATTTATAAAGTCACCATCTTTGAAAAAATTCGGTTCATAAGTTTTAATATTCAAATTCATATCTAATATTCATCTCACCTGCTAACTTTAGATCTAAAAAATATATATTAAATATTTTACTTACATTTCTCACTTTATAAATTAAGTCGGTTATTCACTCATACACACTAATCTTTTTCTATAAACGTCTCATCTTTTTCGAAGATATTACGGATAATACTGATCTCATTTGATAAACATTTAATGTATTTCCAAGATGCACTTAAAATATCTCTCTCTCTCTCTCTCTCTCTCTCTCTCTCTCTCTCTCTCTTTCTTTCTCTCACTCTCTCTAGCTTTCTTACTCCTCTCTCCCTCGTAAAATTTAAATAGTCGCATATGATTTAATCTTCGTCCCTATATTAACTTTAGATTAAAAAATTATATTTAAATATTATTTTTACATTTCTCTTTTCTTTAATCTAAGTCAGATATTCATTCATCTAACATTAATCTTCTTCCATAAATGTCTAATGTTTTTCAAAAAAATATAATCAAACAATATTGATCTGATTTCATAAACGTCTTGATGTATTTCCAAGATGTGCTAATAACTGCATCCAAGGCGGAATACATCGACACATATGGCTGTATTAAGCATGACTATTACTAAAAGCATTAAGCATGGAAAGCAACATTCAATCTTCCAAATTCATGCTAATCATTAGAATAACTATTGTTCATAGAATTATTAGCAACCTTTACATACAATATTAGGTTGTTTTTATTGGTTTTTATTAGTGGGCTGAGTTTTTTTTTTTACAATTATATAATGAGATAACGATAGATTTAGTGGGCGTCTGTATGATTGAGATTTTGGTGAATTCGTTTTTGAGCTTATAATTGGACTTCTTTTTATTCTTTTTTTTTTGGGCTGGTGGCAAAGTTGCTGGATGGGTGAAATAATTATGATAAATTAAACAAATCTGTTTTGAAACTTTTTATAATTAGGCATTCGCATATCTTAAGAACTGTAACTGAACACATCATTTAGCCTAACTATACGTTTATATTATATAGTTAAATGGAAGTTGAATTTGAAATAACTCATTTGACTCTTGTGTTCACTACGTTTGTTTGTGCTTAACATTTTTAGTTTCAAGTTTAAGGGGGTGTATTGAAACTGAATTTTGGGAGAATTTGGAATGATTTGAGTTTAATTGAGATTTTAGATGATTTTGGGTGAATTAGGAAATTTGTTATGATTTGTTATTAAAGTTTTGAAATCCCACCTAAAACTATGGGATTTGGTTTTTTATAGTTTTAACTAACAAACTCCACCAAAACTACTTAAAATCACTCATAATCCTCTTAAATCCACTACTTAAAATATTTCCAATAACAATGGATTTGAAGGTACATTTTCAAATCACTAGTTCAATAACATGAGATTTTAAATGATATTTTAAAATTAATGTTTGGATAACACAGGATTTGTCGTTTTAATACAAATCACTTGAAATTTTAGTTTCAATACACCCCCCTAAGTGTTTGGTGGATAAAGAGGGGAATATAGTGTAGCATATCGTTTTATTTTTATTGGTAATTTTTTTTATAATTTAACAATGTGGCAATTTGTTATATTCTTATTGGCCGATTATTTTGGTGATTATTTTTTCCTACGTGGAGGCCTCCAAAAGCCTAGAAATCAATTCCTTTTATATAAAAGAGATATTTTTGGTTATATATAAACTGCTAATATACTATTGTGGATATTTTACTATACTATTTAACTATGGCCCTAACTGGTAACATAAAAGTTGAGGAATTGAAAAGATTGTGGCTTATTTTTTTTTAAAAAAATTCAGCCAACACCAGTTGCAATATTGAGGAATTGTCGAATGTAATAACAACAACAAAATGTTTTATATTAGAGTTATGTACATGTTGGTTAAATATAATTATATCATTTTTTATATATTCTTATTTAATATACATGTTGATAGTTTATAAATTATTAATAGTATTTCCAGTTAATAGTTTTGAATGATTTATTTTCATTTTATATTATTTAATGTATTATTAATATTATAAATTATTATTATTTTATATATTTGTTTGTTACTTTCAGTAATTAATAGTATTGAGTATTCAGATATAAGTTGGAGTTCGGATCGATTTCTTTTGGATTTTGAGTATTTCGGTATTAGGGTATAAGATATATTCGAGTATTTTTTCGCATCGGATTTGGTTCGATTCTGTCTGAGTTCGGATCGGTTTTGGATACCCGAATTAACCGAAACTTATACAAACTACTCAAAACAATTTTTAAATTTTCGATTATTTCAGTTATTTGGTTAAATTTCACAAAAAATATTTATTTTGACAAAATAAAGAAAACTATTTTTCAGTTATTTTGCTAATATCTAGGATCCATTAATATTTATCCAAAAAGTTAATAAAATAAAAAATTTCAAAATCCAATATAAAATATGCTCCAAATTTTGGATAGATGGGAGAAATCGGATCTGATCCGAATAGTAAAAATTTTGATCATCATGATCATATCTAGATCCATATATATTGATTTTAAGCTTTGTTTTTGAGATATTTTTTTTCTCTACATAACAAAATCTACTAAAAATAACTGTCTAACGGTCAAATCAGTTAACAATTAAAGAATTTTTAAGGATTCGAAAATAACTGTTAATTTTAAATAAATAAAAAATTATTTGTTATTTCAAAAATATAATACCTATAATTTTATAAATTTTAAATTGAAATTTATAAAATGATAAGTAAATACTGAAGTGGAAATTTTGAACTTTTGGCAATATATTTTATTTATTTCGTAACCATTTAGACCATTTAGCTTATAAATATTTTCATTTATTCAGTTAGATTGCTTGGTTACCATTTGAATTCGTAGTTATTCAGCCAGATTCTGCCAAAAAGCACAAACAAAAATCAGGCAGATTTCACATTCAGCAAAATTGATGAGTTACCATTTCGACCCATATCCTTACTTTAATGACATGAAAAAAATAATTTGTCTGCATAGTATTCTATTTTTGTATTAAGTAATGAATGATTCACACTATGAGTGTATGATTTGGTATGTTTTGTGTCTTATATACTATTTTTATCTTTTAAAAAAAAAATATATATATATATATATATATATATAATAGCCTAATATTGGGATTATGAGTTTACCCAAGTTAATATTGAATTCATTAATTTTTATGTTACCTTCATAACATAATAGCCTATTACTATGAAGTGTTGATTAAAATTCATTTGGTAATGAGTAAATAGTTTTGCTAGTACCTTTTAATCGATAATAAACAGTTCAAAATCCATCTCTAAACCGTTTTATTGTTGTTTCATGTTAATTTTTTTGTAGTTTCGTTGAAACCCAAAAACGGAAGTGACTGGGTACGGAAAAAAAACGAAAGCAACCATTGTTTTAGTAAGCTCTATGTATTTTTTGAAGAATATGTTTGGTTTGTATACTTGTGTAGCCTATAACAACTTTATAATGTTATTTATAGTCGATGCCAATACTTTTAAAATAATAAATTTCATAAACTAAATTTTAAGTTAAATTTCTTTTGTTTGTTAGTTAGTTTAAACGTTTTGGTATTAGTTTCTATTTTCTTTTGACATTTACTATCCTTACTATGTTTTGATATACTTAAGGACATAATTTGTTCTTTTTGTTGTTGTTAATTAAGCTCTTTTATTGTTGATTTAATAAAGAGCTAGCTTATATATATATCAAGTTAATTTTGTTTTTAGATAAATTCTCCTTTGCTAGTTTAGCTTTGTTAATACTAGGTTATTAATCCGCGCTACGCGCGGATCTGTATTAATAATTTGATTTAATTTTTTTCGCTAATATCTTTTAAATTATTAAAACCATAAAAGATTTGTAGAAATTTTTTGTTATATAAAATAATTTAAAATATAGTGTGTAATTTTTCCTATATTTGTTTATAAAATTAAAAATCTCATTAATTAAAATAATAGTAATGATCACCTATCGAATTATTTAACTTCGACATGCACACACGTTTGATTTAGAGAAGAGTTTCCTTGATAAGATCTTGGTGTTTTGTTTTATTTTTTTGGGATTTTTATAGTTCTTTCTCTTAGTTTTATGTGTTTAAATATTTGGTTTTTTTATTGAATGTCTCATTGTTGTTGTATACCTATGCATATATAATTTGTGATTCCTGTTGATAACAATTTTTGTATTTTTTTAAAAAAATTAGATATGTTGTCTTATCAACTTTTTTAATTTGAATGCAAAGTGTAATGCGAATTTGTTGGAATATACAGAGGAACTGGTCGCTCGGTTGCTAATATGCATACTAAGTTTTGCACAAGTGTGTTTGAGACAATTAAGAAAAAAGATCGAGTTTTCGCGAACAATGAAAGGGTGCATGTAGTTTTGTTGGGAAGCTGCAATGATCATGCAAAGCCGTTTCATGCTTCTCCACCAGGCCTTCCATGAGTTTTAACTTATACCTCTATTCAGTTTATCATTGAGATCTGTTTTATTTGCAGTCTACTATTTGATAATTTTTGTTTTTAAACTTGTAGGATGATGTGCAGTCTTCACATAATTTTTCACTGTTTTTATCTTTGTTTGTTTTTTCCATGTTTTTATTTGAATAGTCTATCTAGATATACAAATCTGAGTTTGATTCATAAATCCGTAATACTTTATTATTTAAATGGAATTTTAAAAGGTGTTACTCATGTGTTGTTAATGTTGGCTCATATATAAGTAGTGGCTATGTATAAAAAAATACTTTACTACTTGTTATATTTCAAAGTTACTTGTGTAGTGTTTTTTCTTATAGTTTTTAAATCAGAAGCAGCTAGTGTATTAGTCTTTGTATATTTAAAGAGTATGTTTGATTTATGTATGTTTGTTTTGATTTAGTTAAATTCAACATTTTATGTTTAAATAGAAATTCTTATTTGGACCAATGAAGTTGATTTTTTTTTAATCTTATGTATACTTTAATGCATTACCTTTAACTTTTTATTTGTTAAAAGCTCTCAAGTTTTTTTAATTAAACATTTTTATATAGATTTTTAAAAAGTTAGCATATAATAAATTAATTTTTTAAGATGATTATTTTGTGTGTTAATTTAAATTTTTGATTATTGATTTATATATTTGTCTTTTGCTAGTTTATCTTTTGTGACATTGAATTTCTATTTTATTTTGGCAAACGTTATAGATTTAAATTTTTGACATAACTTATTTCTATCTGTTTTGTTAGTTAAACTTTTTTGATCTTAATTTTCTATTATACTATGATAATTTTCGTTTTTTGTGTTTTTTAATTTATTTAAATTGATAATCATATTAACATTTTTGTTTAATGAAAACGCTGATTTGAACCAATGAGATTGAGTTTCTTCGCCTTGTGTAGACGACCTCAATGACATAATGCATGATGACTTTTTCCTTTGATAATTTAACTCTTTTTATTTTGACATAAAATTATTTTGCAAGTATATATATTTTAATACATAATTTTCTTTTTTTACTATTTTTTAAACTTTCTTATATTGATTACTTAAATAATTAGCCAAGATATCATGTTAATTTAATTATTGATGTTTCTTTTTGTGCTAATTTTTTTTGTTATTGATTTCTATTTTAACTGTATTGACATTTTGTAAAACATAATTTCCGTTTTTTTATCTTAAATAAATAGTTTAAATATCAAGTTAATTTAATTTTAGATGATCTTATATATTTTTTAATTTTACCTTTTTGGTAGTAATTTCCATTTTAATTAAAATATTGATTTTCGTTATCTTTTTGTTTGTTTTGATTTAATTTTTTTTTTATGTTTAATAAAATTATTGATTTGGACGAATAAAATTGATTTTTAATCCTATGTATGGCTTAATGCTTCAACTTTAACTTTTTATTAGTTAAAAGTTCTCAATCGTTTTATTAGTTAAACATTTTTATATTATTTTTTTAAAAAGTTAGCATATAATAATTTTTTAGATGATTTGTTTTGTTAATTTAACTTTTCGATTATTAATTTTCATATTTGTTTTTTGTTATTTTATCTTTTCTTACATTAAATTTCTATTTTATTTTTACAAACGCTATAGATTTATATTTTTGACATAACTTCCTTTTATCTGTTTTATTAGTTAAAATTTTTGAACTTCAATTTTTATTATATTATGATAATTTTCGTTTTTTTTCTATTTTTTAATTTATTTAAATTGTTAATAATATTTAAAATAAAATTTGTTTAATGAAAATGTTGATTTATACCAATGAGATTGAGTTTCTACATCTTATGTGGACGCCTTCAATAGCATAATGTAGGATAACTTTTTCCTTTGTTAATTTAAAAAATTTTATTTTGACATAAAAAAAATTTGAAAGTATTGACATTTTTTAAGACGTAATTTTTTTTTCTCTTTCTATCTGTTAAACTTTCTTATATTTATTACTTAAATAGTTAGCCTATATATCAAGTTAATTTATTTTTTTGATGATTTTTTATTTGTTAATTTTTATTTGTTATTGATTTCTATTTTAATTGAATTAACATGTTGAAAAACATAATTTCCGTTTTTTATCTTAAATAATTAGTTTAAATATCAAGTTAGCTTACTTTTAGATGATCTTAAAATTTGTTAATTTTAACTTTTTGGTATTAATATCCATTTTAATTAAAATATTTATTTCATTACCTTTTTTGTTCCTTTTGATTTAATTAAATTTTTTTTTTTTATGTATTATCAAAATATTGATTTACACCAATGAAATTAATATCTTTAAACTTATTTATGCTTAATACATCAATTTTAACTTTTTATTAGTTAAAAGCTCTCAATTCTTTTGTTAGTTAAAAATTTTTATATTGATTTTTTAAAGAGATAACGTATAATAAATTAGTTATTTTAAGATAATTTTTTTGTTAAATTAACTTTTTGGTTATTGGTTTCCAAATTTGTTTTTTGTTAGTTTAGCTTTCGTGACATTGAATTTCTATTTTATTTTGACAAACGCTATAGATTTGGATTTTTGACATAATTTTCTTTTTTCTGTTTTGTTAGTTAAATTTTTTTGATCTTAATTTTTCATTATAATATGATAATTTTCGTTTTTATGTTTTTAATTTTAAGATGATTTTTTTTTTGTTAACTTAACTTTTTGGTTATTGATTTCCAATTTTTTTTTTGTTAGTTTAGCTTTTGTAACATTGAATTTCTATTTTATTTTGGCAAACTCTATAGATTTGAATTTTTGACATAACTTCATTTTATCTTTTTTTGTTAATTAAAATTTTTGATCTTACTTTTCCATTATGATTATTTTCGTTTTTTTTAATTTAATTAAAATGTTAAATCATATTTAACATTTTTGTGTTTAATGAAAACGCTGATTTGGACCAATCAAATCGAGTTTCTTCGTCCCATGTGGACGTCCTCAATGGCATAATGCATCAACTTTTATATAGTATAGATTGATTCCATTTTATTTTGACATATATTGTTATTTTGATGTATTGACATTCTTTAAGATATAATTTAATTTTTTTATTGTACGTTAGTTTCTTATGTTGATTTTACAAAACATTTAGCATATATATCAAGTTGGTTTTCTTTTGAATGTTTTTAATTAGATTTTTTTTTTATATAGAATGTTATTTTATTTTAAGAAATACAATTTTTATAGTTTTACATTTTAATACTGATTTTTATTTTATTTTTACATATACTATTATGTGAATGTATTGAAATTTGTGTAAGACATAACTTTCCTTTTTATTTTTTTTTGTTAGTTAGCTTTATGTTGGTTTTTCAAAAAATTAGTCCACACATCAAGTTAATTTCCATTTTTTAATATTTTTAACATTCATTTCTATTTTATTTTGACATATTCTATGGAGTAATTGAAAATTTTTAAAGATATAATTTCCTTATCTTTTTATCTTTTTAGTTTTTCTATGTTGATTTTCCAAAGAAATTTGTTTATACAGTATATCAAGTTATTTTGTGTGTTTTATTTAATTAAAATGTTAATCATATATTATATTTTTATGTATGTTTTCGTTAGTTGGCTTTTTATGTTGATTTTTCAAAAACAAAATCTACACATCAAGTTATTTTCTATTTTTTAATATTTTAACATTGATTTCCATTTTATTTTGACATATACTATTCTATGGAGTTATTGACATTTTTTAATTTATAATTTCCTTATAGATTTGTTATTTAGCTTTTCTATGTTAATTTAATTTATATTTTGTGTTTAATTGAAATAAAATGTTAAACATATTTAACATTTTTGTGTTTAATAAAAACGCACATTTGGACCAATAAAATTGGATTTCTTCGATCCTATGTAGACGCCTTCAGTAGCATAATGTAAAAACTTCTATATAGTATAGATTCATTTTTTCTGAGAAAATAAGATATTCAACTTATTTCACACATCGACCCATTAGAGTTAAATTATTTCTTTTATAACCAAAAACAAAGTTCTATTTATTTGTGATTTTTCCTATTAAAAAAATAAATATTCCAACGAAATTCTAACGAATCCAGAATTCTATTGGGTTTTTTTCTTGGTAAAGTCAAAATTTTGAATGATTTGTTTGTAGTATCAATCGATAATTCTAATGAAACTTGCTAATATTAATATATCTTACCTTTATAAAACTTTGATTTTTGTTTCTGTTTTTTAAAACTTTGGAGAATATAGTTAATTGAATCTTACCGGGAACAAGTTTGTCAAATCACTTAAGTGTAAAAAAATTAAAGATCGTCTGCATCAGTCTTTTCAATAAGCAATCTAAATTTCATAATTTTCATAGATTTGCAACTTTACAGTGAATTAATAATATAACAAAATAAATTATACAATTAATTTGGTGCAAACCAATGTAATTTTTTTCATTGGCTCATGTCACTCCTCATTTTAATCTAATAAACAGTTTTGCTAAACATGCATCTAAAAAGAAATAATGAAGATCTTCAGAATTTGTGTGTGTCTTTTTATAAAGTTGAAAACACATAAATATTAAAATATAATCTTTTAAATAAATAAGCGGTTAGAACAAAAATGTATATAAAGAATAATTAAAAGACACAAACTTTAATAACGGTTATGAAAAAGTTATAAAAAACGCAACCACTAATGACATTTATTCAGTTTTCTGAACCATAATATGCATTTATTAAATTTGCTAATTATTAATATATATTAGCTTCATAAATTTTTGATTTTTGTTTCTGTTTTTTTAGAACTTTGAAGAGTAAAGTTCATTAAATCTTACTGGAAACATGTTTTTAAAATCCCTAAAGTGCATGAATATCAAAAATCATTTGCATGATTAGTCTTTGCAATATCCAATATAAATTTCATAATTTTAATGGATTCCTAAATTAACAATATGAAAAAAAAACTTACGCAATTGATTTGATTTGTCCAAAATAATATTTCTTTCAATGTTTCATGCTTCTCCTCATTTTAGTTTAAAATTCATATTGTTTCTGTTTTTTTTTAAACTTTGGAGAGTAAAGTTAATTGAATCTTATCAGGAAAATGTTTGTCAAATTCCTAAAGTGCATGAATATCAAAGATCATTTGCATGATTGGTTTTTGCAATATCCAATATGAATTTATAATTTTAATGGATTCCTAAATTAACAATATGAAAAAATAAATTACGCAATTGATTTGAGTACAAAGTAATATTTCTTTTATTACTTTATGCCATTCATCAGTTTAGTTTAATAAACATTTTTATTAAACATGCATCTAAAAAAAATGAATATCTTCCGAATTTTTGTGTATTTTTATAGAGTTGAAAGGACATATATATATATTAAAATATGCAACTTTTCATAAAATAACCGGTTATAAACAAAGAGACATCTAATGTATAACGAAAAGACACACATACTCTAAGAGCATCAGCAATGAGAATCTCTCGCATAGTCTCTCAATAATATTATTTTAATAAGTTACAATAAATAATATTATTTAATTGTGAAAGTCTCTAACAAAAAATGAGTCTCCAATGATATGATAAAAAAATATATAACTATAATAAGCATTTATTAGATTAAAATTTAGCTTTATAAAAAAACATAAATAACAATGCAGTATTCAAGTTCAATTGGTATTTATTCAAATTGTTATTATTAATAGATTATGCCATCACTTACTGCTGTTTTTTTTTGGTTAAAAAACATTTGATGTCATAAGTCAAAACGGGACAGGAGTCAGGAGGAGTATAGACGTAATAATATTGTCATTTTAATTAGTAGCCAAAAACGTAATCACATAGATAAAAAATTTCTTAGCGAATTTGATACACCGTGGATCCAAAAAAAATAAAATAAAAGAAGTTAAAAAAACCACTTACCAGTGTTGCACTGCGTATATACACCGATGATCCCTAATTATAATCTCTCAAAATGAACTCGCCGCCGTATCCGAACTGCTCGTCCACTTATCAGTCTCCGGCGAAATCGGCGGAGGAATACAATGCCTCAGCAATCCAACGTCATCTCCTCCGCTTCCCTCGATATCCACCACATCCGGCGACGACTCGCGCTTCTCCCCCTTGATCCCTTTCAAAATCTCCACGATCTCGTCCATCGACGGCCTCACTTCCCTCTCCTGCTGCAAACACCGGAACGCAAGCTCGGCCACAGACATCATCCTCTTCCTCACTTCCGGATCCTTCTCGAATCCCAGGCTCGGATCGACGAGCTCGTGCAGCGCGTTGTTCTGGATTTTTGAAACGGCCATGTTCGCTAGATTGATATCGTGCCGGTGTCTCGTGATGTCGACGGCTTCTTTGGAAGAGATGAGCTCGGTGAGCACGACTCCGAAGCTGTAAACGTCGCTCTTCTCGTTTAGACGGTAACATTGGTAATACTCCGGATCTACGTATCCCGGAGTTCCTTGCGGCGCGGTGGAAATGTGTGTTTGATCCATCGGAAACAACCGCGAGAGACCGAAATCGGCTACTTTCACCGTGTGGTTCTCGTCTAGAAGAATGTTCGTCGTCTTCACGTCTCTATGTATGATCCCTGCAAACGGAAATCGAATCGAATCAGCGAGATTCTCCGATTTCCCCCCCAAATTGATAATTCGATATTTTTGTTTTACCTGATTTGTGGAGGAACGTTAAAGCGCTTGCGGTTTCGATGGCGACGTTTAGACGAACCGGCCAACAAAGAGGACGAGATTCAGCACGGTCGCCGTGAAGATGATCGGCGAGGGTTCCGTTTGAGATATACTCGTAGACGAGCAAAAGCTCTCTGCTGTGTCTCGATGTGCATCCGTAGAGGATCACGAGGTTCGGGTGTTTCAGCGATTTCAAGATCTCGATCTCGTTCTTGAACTGCTCCACGCGTTTCAGCGACCGCTCGTACAGTCGCTTCACTGCTACAGCTCGTCCATCTTTCAACACGCCTTTAAGAAATCGGGGAAGATTGATTGATCAGAACTCAGAGCTTTTTTGAAGGAGATTTAGAAGAATCAGTGGTTCGTTCTTACCGTAGTAGACTGTACCGAAGCCGCCATCTCCGAGCTCTCTAGAGAAATTCTCAGTGGCTTCCTCGAGTTCTTCGTAGCTGAAGACTTGAACTCCGAAGTAGGTGCTTCCGTTTGCGAGGTTTGAGATTGAGGGAAGGAGAGAGTGATTGCTGCTGGAGTATGTTGTGGAAGTTGGGAAGCTTGATGCTTCTCTGCTTGAATATGAAGTTACTGGCAAGTCTTTGCTTGTGTATTGATCTGACTGTGTCTTCCTTCTCCGCCTGATGAGACAGAACAAAACTGCGGCTATAAGAAAGAGCCCCACCAACCCAGAAGCAGTTCCGATTCCTAGAGACGAAAACAAGAAAACGATTTTCATAATAAGTCTGTGCTGTTGCCTATAGGGTAATCAAATGGAGTGTCTGCGAAAGAAAAAGAGAAAGGGTAAGCACCTGCTTTTGCTACAGTGGAGAGGCCTGCATCAACTGAATGACACCAGGAAAAGGTCAGTCCAAACTTAAGAGAGAACTTTGAATCTTACTAGAAACTAAAAAGTTGAAACATGAAACTCAGGGGAGTTTCTGTATATAGTTATCAGAAACTAAAGGGGTTCCTCTTTAGATGATTCAATCAAAAGGTGGGTGGGTGGGTAGGGAGATTTGGGGAAGGGATTTAGTGGTGATTCTTGTAGAAGAACATTAGGAAATTAGAATATGTAGGGAAGAAATCTTACCTTTCTTTCTAGAACCGCAAGTACTGTTACGTGGCTCATCTGTACAATAGCAAACGAATCCACTTGGTGTCAGTGTCTTATTAAATCCACAAGCACCCCCAGAGTCCATGCACTTCAAACATTCTCGGTGAAGTCCAACCTCGAAACCCTCTTCAAGAGCCTTCTTTAGATGATCCTGAGTCCGATTGTTCTGCAGTCTGTCCAGCGCCGGTCCAGATGCGGGAATACTGACATTTGTACTGCAAAAAACCGTGAAGTCGTATAAAGGGCCCCTAATCCCTTGAAGTAGAGGGGACGAGAGGTTTCTCGTCACATAGTAACTTCCATCATCACCACCATCATCACAAGGAAGGTCTCCAACAAAAGTAGAAACAAATTGTGAAAAGTCTCGGCTGCAGTCATTATAAATTGTTAGCAGATCGGTGTTAGGAGCAAACGGAAGGACGTTTTGGTTGAATGGCGCATTCAAAGGATCTTTGGGACAAAAATTGCCGATATAATCAGATCTTGCCAGTCTTATGATACGAGAGCCATTTTTCGTCTCTAAGATTCTAAACTTCACGGAGGAGATGCTAACCTCCGCGGAACTTGAGTTGCAATCGAGCTTGAACTCAGGGTGGCCGCATTCTTCTCTGCCAGGAATCCAGAAAGGATAAAAGAGATCCCTCTGATCGCCACATCTAAAACGTTCACTGCAGCGTATGTGACGCTCATCAGCTGAGAAAACACAAGACGGGATTACAAACAGCATCCATATGATGATTCTATAGAGCATAGATTTTGTAGGAGATAGAAAGAGATTGATCATTGTGTTGGAGGTCAATAGGAAAACGGGTGAAGAAGAAGATATGAAGGAATTGGTGAATGTCTTAGTTTTGTAAGAGTTGGACTAAACGAACCTATCTATGTTTGATCTTTTTGACCAACCTTCACTTTAATATTTTTTAAATGTTTCTTTCTGGAATTTTATATTTTCCTAATCGAAGTTTCTTTGGAATTAGGTGGCTTACAACGAAGACTTTGAATGGATATTGGTAAACGGTGAAAGGAATAGTGATATAAACGAGTTTTTTTCTTTGTTGTTTATAGAATATTCTGAATATAAAACGAGTTCACACTTTGAGACTATACAAAGTTGGATCTTTTCTTTATGTTTTATTTTTTTCTATTTTTTGTTTTTTTGTGTACGACGACTTCAAAAGTCAGGTTCTTGGAATTTTCTCAGAAGGACCTAATTGAAAAATAAATAAAAAAATCCCAAATCTATGTTCTGGTTTTACGAAATTAGACCAGAGTAAAAGTCCCTTTCCGTCATTGTTGTTTTGCAGTTTCAGAGAATCTAAAGAAATTGCAGAGAAATGAAGTGTGGAATACGGCAAAAAGACCGACCATTCACTACGGAAACTGACTGATGTAGAAAAAAGAAATTGCAATAAATGAAAGAAAGTGACAAATGCTAAATCTAATGTCAATTTCTCTAGAGAGGAAGAAGATTTCAAACCAGTCAAGTTCATATCTGGTCTCACCTTCTCCTTCAAGCTCACTAGTAAGCGATGTGACAATTTCTAAATGTGTAAAAATCAACAAAGGAAGATCGAAACAAAAATGGAGTGTGCCTCAAGGTCTCAGGTTCGGTGCTAAGGAAGGGACTTATAAACCTAAAATAAGGGCAGAATGAGAAAAAAAAACTTGTAAAAGGAAATCTACGATTAAAGGGAATGATCCTAGGCTTATCTAAACTGCAACTTCAGTACAAGTTGCTAAAGAAGACAACTATGAAACGACGATGAAACTTACCATTAGGTCGATGGAGTCTACTGCATCCTGATGATGAGGCATTCCTGCAGTAAACCAGTGTAGTATTATCGAAGCCGCAGGTTCCATTAGAGGATAAACATTCTTGACACTCTTTCTCATCGATCTTCAACTTCACATCAAACCCTTCACTTAAAACACTTTCCAAAAGTTTCAAATCCAACTCATTCTCTTCTGGAACAAAGCTCTTAGGAACGTTAATAGTGAAACTGTCATAGCAAGAACTGTGATAATCAAGGGTTTGAGATACTGCGACAGGTCCTCTACCAGGACATGTATAACTCGAGCTGTAAGAAAGGTTACGGTCGCAGAGGTAGAAGACATTGAGGCTCTTGTAGGTTTGTGAAAGCTCAAAGATTTCGGGAGGCAAGGTTGCGGCTGCGAATGTAGCGTTGCAAAAAGAGCCTCGAAGCTCTGCTCTGGAAAGTCTAAGAGTCTTAGATGTTTGATCTATATGGTGAACATCGTAGAGATGGTCTGAGATGATTATAGAGGTGCTGGCTTTAAAGCAGTGAAGGTCCAGCAATGGGTGACCGCAAATCTGGGGGCGATTCCCACCAGAGAAGGGGAAACCTGCGGTGATGTTCCCACACCGGAACAGAGCCTCACACCATCCAAGTTCTTGTTTACTTGAAGCACAAGAAAGATGATGGAATAAGGAGACGAAGAAGAAAAAGACCAGACAAGAAGTGGGGAGATAGTACATGATTTGTTTGAGATCTATGAACAGTGTTTCTGTTAGGTCTGGTTTGTGTTGAGAAGAGCAGATAGAGTGATTTAAAGAAAGAGAGAGAGAGAGATAAACATAAACTTGAGGTGGAAACGGTGAAGGGACTGAGGACTAAGTCAAGTGGGATAGTGACAGAAGCGAAGACTTGGGGTGTTTACTTCGAAAGACTTTTAATTATTTGTTTTCTCCTTTTATCTAAGCTAAAACTTTGAAAGACTTCTCTTACCATTGTGAAAGACTCTCTATTTAAGAAACGATTTATAGTGATTTAGTGGTTGCATAACTCATTCTAGGCAGTGCCGTGCTTACATTTTAAGGGGTCTAAAGAAAGATTTTAGAAAAGTGGTTGCTTTATAATTAAAAAAATAATAATATATAAATTTATAAATAATTGAAATTGTAAACACAGAAAATATGTTCATGACAAACAAAATCTCAAAAAGAAAGAAGCACAAACCAAAAACTAGAGAAAGATATAGATATGATATGAGCAATCAAGCTCAATATATAAAGATATATACACATACTCCTAACATTCCATGAACAATGAACTAATGTATTTTGTATAAATGGGGATATCTTGATGATAAAATGTCAAAAAGGAATAAAATTTCAAAGCAGTGAAGTTTATATCTTGTTTCACCTTATCTTTAGGCTTATCTAAAAGTGTTGAAATTGAAAGTTCAAAAAAAAAAAAGTTGTTGTAATAATGAAATTAACAGAGGAAGAAGATTGGAATAGATATAACTTAGAGACATATGTTACTAGTTGTTTGATATGTCAAAGTAAAGGGTTAAAAAAAAACTCAGTGAATATCTTGAGATAATCACCATGCTCATACTGGATATTATAGGATTTTTAGAAGTAGAACCGCTACTTCAGCACAAATTGTTAAAGAAAGTTGATATGAAATGATTGATAATGATGCATGCGTAAGAAACTGACCAGTTGGTGGAGGGAGGCATTTAAATCCTGATGGCAAGGATTCGTTGAATACACATCTTTCAGGAGAGGATAAACATCCTTCACACGCTTTCACCTTCACCTCAAACCCTTCTTTTAGAGCAATTTCCAAATGTTTCAAATTCCTGTCTTTTTCTTCTAGAACGAAGCTCTTAGGAACGTTCACGGTGAAATTCTCATGGCAGGTCTCGTGATTTTCAGGCCCTAAGATAAAACATTTCTCTGGACATTTATAACTCGAAAGGTAAGAAAGAGAAGGGTCGCAGTGGTAGAATAAGGTGAGGCTTTTGTAGGTAGGGGAAAGCTCGAAAACTTGTGGAGGCAAGGTTATGTTGGTGAAACTAGAGAAGCAAAAATAACCCAGATGGTCTGTTCTGGCAAGTGTAAGAGTGTTGGATGTTTGATTTAGATGGAGAACAATGAACTCTTGATTCGAGATAAATATAGAGGTGATGTCTATGTTGCAGTGAAGCCTCAGGAATGGATGACCGCAATGTTTGTGACGATCCCCTCCTCCCCATAAGGGGAAACCAGCGGTTATGTTCCCACACTGAAACAGAGCCTCACACCATCCAAGTTCAAGCTTACTTGAAACACAAGGAAGAGGCTGAAATAAGAAGACGAGGAATAAAAATATCACACAAGAAGTGGGGAGATAGTACATGATTTATTTGGTCTATGAACAGTCTATATTCTTCGTTTGGTTTGTGTTGAGGAGAGCAGAGGAAGTGGATTAAACAAAGAGAGAGAGAGAGATATAAACATAAACTTGTGGTGGAAACGGTGGAAGGACTTAGGACTAAGTCAAGTAGGATAGTGACGAAAAGCGGAGACTTGGGGGTGTTTACTTCGAAAGACTTTTTAATTCTTTTATTTTCTCTTTTCTCTAAGCTAAAACTTTGAAAGACTTGTCTTACCATTGTGAAAGACTCTATTTAAAATAAAAAAATCATGGTGATTTAATGGTTGCATAACTCATCCTAGGCAGTGCTTTTAAGAGGTCTAATGCAAGATTTTGAAAGTGTTCTCTTTATAATTAAAAAAAAACAATATATATTGTTGGGACCGGTTTTATACAAATCAATCTTGTTACGACACGTCATCAAGAAACCCCACCTAAGGTTACTTACCGCAAGCGTGATTTGACCACAGCCGGATCATAATGTCACTCAATACCCGAGGGTGTCAAAAATGTAAGGAGAACAAGACCCATCCGACTAAATGAGTAGGTCAAACCATATCGGTCCCTAGAAAGGATGGGACGGCTCAACGGGAAAGATGTAACCAATGAGAAGAGAAAGGAGGGAGAGGGTGAACTAAAGGAGGGCGAAAGGGGAGAACTCGGAGGAAAGTTCTCGGACAGATTCCAACGATGCTCCTAAACCGATTCTCCTAGAGCCTCGGAGATCAAAGACAAACCAGCACATTGTCTCAGCAAAACCCATCATGTGGATCGTCCAACACAGAGAATGGTTCATATTATCTTTGATCTCCGAGGAGCACAAAGCAAAAACTAGAGAAAAATATAGATATGAACAATCAAGATCTATATATAAAGATGTATACAAAATACTCCTAACACTCCATGAACAATGAACTAATGTATTTTGTCTAAATGGGGGGCAAATTTTGAGGATAAAATGCCAAAAAGGAAGAAAATATTAAAGCAGTTAAGTTTAAATATTGTTTCACCTTATCTTTAAGCTTATCTAAAAGTGTTCAAATTAACAGAGGAAGATTGGAACAGATATAACTGAGAGAGATAGCTTACTTTTTGTTAGATATGTCAGAGTAAAGGGCTAAAAAAAAAACTCAGTGAAGATCTTGAGATAATCTCCATGCTCATACTAATATCATAGGATTTTGGAAGTAGAAACCGCTACTTCAGCACAAATTGTTAAAGAAAGTTTATATGAAATGATAATGATGCGTAAGAAACTTACCAGTTGGTGGAGGGAGTGGACCGCATATAACTTCTGATGGAAAGGATTCGTTGAAGCCACATCTTCTATGAGAGGATAAACATTCTTGACACGCTTTCTCATCGATCTTCACCTTCACCTCAAATCCTTCTTTTAGAACACTTTCCAAATGTACCGGATTCCTGTCTTTCTCTTCTTGAACGAAGCTCCTAGGAACGTTCAAGGTGAAATTCTCATGGCAGGTCTCATGATATCCAGGGCTTTCAGAGAATGAGATAAAACCTTTCACTGGACATATATCACTCGGAAGGTAAGGATGAAAAGAGCGGCATTGGTAGAATACTGTGAGACTCTCGTAGGTTGGGGAAAGCTTGAAAATTTCTGGAGGCAAGGTTATGTTGGTGAAACTAGAGGAGCAAAAAGAAAACAGATGGTCTCTTCTGGCAAGTGTAAGAGTGTAAGATGTTTGATTTAGATGGAAAACAGAGTACTCTTGGTCTGAGATGATTAAAGTGGTACTGTTGTTTTTGTGGCAGTGAAGCTTCAGCGATGGATGACCGCAATGGTTAGGACGATTCCCTCCCCAGAAAGGGAACCCAGCGGTTATGTTCCCACACTGAAACAGAGCCTCACACCATCCAAGTTTTTTCTTACTTGACGCACAAGGAAGAGGGTGAAACAAGAAGACCAGGAGTACAAAGAACAGACAAGAAGTGGGGAGATGGTACATGATTTATTTGGTCTATGGATAGTGTTAATTCTTCGTTTTGGTTTGTGTTGAGGAGAGCAGAGGAAGTGGTTTGCACAAACAGAGAGAGAGAAATAGAGAGAGAAGAAGAGAGAGGGAGAGAAGAGAAAGCATAGAGATGAGGTGGAAACGGTGAAGTGAGGACCAAGTCAAGTGGGGATTGTGACAAAAGCGGAGACTTTGAAAAATGTTTTTGTTCTTTGATTTTTCTTACCATTGTGAAAGTTCTCTGTTTAAGGGAATTGCAAGAGCATTAAATGGTGCATGAATCATGCATGATTTTGGCATTTTGCAAATTGTCCCAAGGTAGTTGATGAGGTCCTGTCTCAGGTTCGAATTTCAGATGATTATGGGAACACATTTTGGTGATGATATAGTCATTTAAGGTTGATGGACGATTCGATCATATCACTCTTTAAAATTATACTAATATTTAAATTTTGATTTAATATATCAAATATATTAAATATCATTCTATTATGGTATTTTATATAAAATTCATAATTGTATCTTTTAAATTTTATTTGCGTTATTAGCTTAGTATATTTCAAATAATTATAAATATATGATAATTTGAGTTCACTTATCATATTTTGGCTTCTTAATATATATATATATATATATATATATATATATTTTATAATAAAACATTATAAAAAACAGTTAGGGCCGGGGGTTATTGGGAGATGGATTTTAAATATATATTTTATAATAAAACATTATAAAAAACAGTTAGGGGGTTATTGGGAGATGGATTTTAAAGAATTTTTAAAATTTTGAGATTCCATCATTATTGGTTTATAGATTTTTAAAATCATAATATAATCCATTGTTATTGGTTTAAAGATTTTAAAATTCTATCCAAAATCTTTTGTTATTCAAAAAGTTCGGGTTTTAAAGATTTTATTCTATTAAAATCTTGTGTTATTGGGACAAAGATTTTAAATATTTTAACTCATAAAACAAGATTTATCAAGACTTTCAAAATACTACCTATATACCTTAGATTCTCAAAATCATTAGAACAAAACTATTTTGATAGATTTTCTAAATACACAAACTTTTTCCAAATCTAACAAATTTTTTAACAAATTTAACAAATCTCTCAACTCTTAAAATCAATCAAAATTTTATAAATCCATCTCCCAATAACCCCAATTTCCGAGACTCTTATATCATATAATTATAAAATTTTAATAAATATCACAGAAAATATGATAAGTGAACTCAAAAAGTTAAAAATAACGAAATCGATTGTATTTGAGGCGTGAGAAGCATTGGGCCTAGTAGTCAGACCTTAGTGGTTCAACATTTACATTTCAATATGACTAAAAACGTGAGAAATACTCAAATTCATCATCGGAAATTGCGGTGAAAAAGTTGGACGCGTTTCTATTTCAAAAGAGGATTCGTCCTCTCACACACAATACATCAGCATTTTTTCCCACGTAATAGATAAACTCTAGAAGTTTTTTGGAATATTATTCTGAAAGAATTACTCAGATATTACACAAAAGTTAGTTTATTATTAAAATATTATACATTTTTTAAAAATTACTCAGATATTTTGTGCCCTTATGTAATTACAATTAACACCCTTCATTAATTTGCAATTTTTTAATTTAAAAATGATTAACCATAATCCATCTCATTAACTATAATCCACCTCATTAACATCTAATCCACGTCATGAAATACAGGAAAAAACTTCTCTCTCGCCGGTGAAACCTCTCTCTCTCTCTCGGCGATTCTGAAGTCGAACCCTACTTCCGCCGTCGTATCGTCTCTTCCGGCCGCTTCTCTTATCTCCGTCGCATTTCGTCTCTTTTTTCACGAACTCGAGTGGGGACTCTTCGTTTTCTCGAGTGGACTCTTCGTTTTCTCGGCTAAAAATCTCTCCTTTTCACAAACAAACTTGCTCCGGTAAGTTCGAATTTTTTTTTTGAGTTTAACCGTTTAAGTGCATGTGATTCCCGTGATTTAAACCGTTTTTCGAAAACTATCGCGGTGATATTAAGGATTTTTATCGATGCTTATTACGGCTGATTTTCGCCGTCGTTGATTTACATATGGTGGCTGATTTCGTCTCCTTTTTCACGAACTCGAGTGGGGACTCTTCGTTTTCTCGAGTGGACTCTTCGTTTTCTCGGCTAAAAATCTCTACTTTTCACGAACAAACTTGCTCCGGTAAGTTCGAATTTTTTTTTGAGTTTAACCGTTTAAGTGCATGTGATTCCCGTGATTTAAACCGTTTTCCGAAAACTATCGCGGTGATATTAAGGATTTTTATCGATGCTTATTACGGCTGATTTTCGCCGTCGTTGATTTACATATGGTGGCTGATTTGTTAGATCTATTCGATTTGGTGTCTGGTTTATCAATGCATATGTGGCTGAGTTTTGTTTATGTTGCGACTGAGTTACGGTTTGCTTTATTTACGGCTGATTTATGGTTTATCAATGCAGTGGTGGCTTAGTTTGTTTTATGTTGCGGCTGAGTGACGATCTACTTTACGGCTGATTTATGATTTATCAATGCATATGTGGCTGAGTTTTGTTTATGTTGCGACTGAGTTACAGTTTGCTTTACGGCTGAGTTATGGTTTATCAATGCATTGATGGCTGAGTTTGTTTTATGTTGCGGCTGAGTTATGATTTATTTTACGGCTGATTTATGGTTTATCAATGCATATGTGGCTGAGTTTGTTTTATGTTGCGGCTGAGTTACGGTTTCCCAAGTTTCCCAAGTCTCTTCTGCTCCATATAAATAATTTGTTTCTGTTGATTAAAGGTTTTATTTTGGTTTTCGATTAGATGGATTTAAATTCGGGCTCCTCTAGTAACAATAGGAGCAGAACTTTCGGCGGTTAAATTGTGTGATTGTCGATTGCTTGCAAAAATTTTCACATCCTGGACAGATAAAAACCCGGGTTGAAGGTTCTTCGGCTGTGAATTGTACAAGGTATGGAGAAGAACGAGTGATTGTTTGGATCATATTTGATTGTTTAAAAATCCTATTTGTGTGTCGTTAGGAGGGTGGGACAGCTCACTGCAAATACTTTAGGTGGTTTGATGAAGAAGAGGTGAAAGGATGGCCAAAAAGAGCATTGATTCAAGCTCGAGATGAAATCCGGGAAAAGAAAAATGTGATCGATCAACTAAGTACAACAATTGTGGAGCTTCGTAGAGAATTGGAGAAGCATGAGGTGGAGAAATGTGCAGGAGATCTTGATATACAACAATGATTTGAATTTGGATGGAAAGCAAAGATCTTGAAGTTGTTTATGTTGGCCCTTTGTGTTTGGTTTGTAAGGACATCCCTTATATGATTCATGACTATTAATTTGTGTTTGATTAAGATGTTGTGGTGATTAGATCCAAAACAAAACTTAAATGCAAATCATATATAACTTGCAATCCTTAATGTACGTTTGTCTAGAAATGGAATCTAAGTATAGCTTCACTATGTATGGGTATAGGGTTTGGGATTTAGTCGTTTTGTTGGATAAGTTTTAAATGGTACAAACATGAGCTAATTTCATGATCATTAATCGGTAAAGTGAATAAAAATGTTAATTAGTGAAAAGTGGTTTAATTATATGAATAAATATTCACATCTGCCATATTCGTGGTTTGGCCGAGTTATGCCATATTCGTGGTGGCTGAGTTATTCTAACGACATGGCTAACTTAACGCAGATTCATTCGGGGTTTGGTTGAGTTATTCTTTTAATTAAAAAATGATTAGTTTAATCCACGTCATTAATCCACAACAATTATGTCATTAATGATCAAAAGCGAGGGAAACTGAATCGTTCTCTTTTCGCTGGAACCGAAAAAAAAAAACCGCTCTCTCTCGGTGATTCCGAAGTCGAACCCTAATTTCGCCGTCGTAGCGTCTCTTCCGGCGGCTTCTATTTTATCCGTCGCATTTCGTCTCCTTTTCACGAACTCGAGCGGGGACTCTTCGTTTTCGAGAGTGGAGTCTTTGTTTTCCATTGCTAAAAGTCTCTCCTTTTTTGACAAACAAACTTGATCCGGTAAGTTCAAATCTTCTTTTTGAGTTTAACCGCTAACTCAGCAAGTGATTCCCGTGATTTAAAACGTTTTCCGAAAACTATCGCGGTGATATTAAGGGTTTTTATCGATGCTTATTAGGGCTGATTTTCGATTTGGTGTCTGAGTTTTGTTTTATGTTGCGACTGAGTTACTGATTGCTTTACGGCTGATGTATGGTTTATCAATGCATTTGTGGCTGAGTTTGTTTTATGGTGTGGCTGAGTTATGATTTATACTCTGTTATCAGATGGCCAATGTTATTTTTGAGTTTGGTGTCTGAGTTTTGTTTTATGTTGCGACTGAGTTACTGATTGCTTTACGCCTGATTTATGGTTTATCAATGCATTTGTGGCTGAGTTTGTTTTATGGTGTGGCTGAGTTATGATTTATACTCTGTTATCAAATGGCCAAGTTTATTTCTGAAGAACAGGCAAGGGATTATCCTCCAAGACTTTACGCAGAAGGGGAGTCTAATCTGGAGAATAGAGCCATTAATCACAATTTTAAGATGGCAGATCTCCCTGGGATTAAAAAATCAATAGGTGGAGATGCGTGGGATCAAATGAAGGAGTTACCTATTGGAATAGTTGCTAAGCTATATGACAGCCATTTCACGTGGTCTGGTAAGACTGTACACTATCTTCTATATAGACAGTTGAGAATACATAAGAAGGAGATTTGGTGTCTCGTTGGTGGTCAACCTATCAGGTTTGGCTTGAATGAATTTGGTCGTATCACGGGTTTAAACACAGATCCAATGCCTACAGAGATGTTTGAACGTGAAGCTGATTACAGAACGTTCTTCAGAGAATTGAATGTGCCTGCTGGGGAAGGACCAAAGTTAGATGAACTTAGGGCATGATTATCAGTGTGCCAGACATGGCCTCCTCAAAAGCGTAAATGGTTGGGGCTGTTGTTTCTTCAAGCCATTGGTATTTATGGATTGCATCATAATTCTAGAATACCATTCGAAAGTGCAAAAAGAGTTTTTGATGATGAAGCCATGAAGAATTATCCATGGGGTCGGTCAACATTTGAAGCTCTTGTTGATTCTATAAAGATGTTGAGTCCTATAGGCAAGTCGTACACCATTAGTGGTATGGTTTACATGTTACAGGCTTGGGCGTATGATTCAGTCAAATGCTTTGGAGACCGATTTGGGAACATAGTCAATAATGATGAGATACCGTTGTTTCGATGGGGTGGAAACCGTACACGTTCAACAATGGAATCGACCATTTCTGAAGAGATCAGAACGTATGGTGAGGTAAGGTTCTGGCTGTGTTATGATAGTTAATGGCTGAGTTATTTTTTAATAATGGCTGAGTTATAGTTTACTTATGGTTGAGTTATAATTTGGATGGCTGAGTTATAGTTTAGTGATGGCTGATGTATGGTTTAGTAATAGATGAGTTATGGTTTATTAGTGGTTGAGTTATGCTATATTGATGTCTGAGTTATACATATTGATGATTGAGTTAAAACTTACTAATGAGTTTCATGATCTCTTATGTTATAGGTGCGTGTGAGTAAAATGGTTATGAAAGATGATGTAAGAGAGCTATTTCATACGTGGCCAGATCAAGCAGAAGACCCATCACTTGATCACTTGATCAAATACATACATGAGGATAAGTTTGTCAAAGGTTTTTGGGATGTGAAGAGGAATGAGAAGAAGAAAAAAGTAAATGCTAAAGCAGCGGTTGAGTCTGAATCTCCTGCAAAGAAGCAGAAAGTCCAGAAGGACTCGAAAACCATGGAAGTGATCAACAGCGAGGGTGGTGAATCTGGTGAAGGAGATGCACATAAGAAAAAGAAGAAGAAGAAAGAATCAAAGGTAAGTGATATGGTATATAGTGAGTTTATATTTTATGTACTGTTGGTTAGCTTGTTTATGCATTTTTGTGTATGTGTTGCAGGGTGTTAGTGAGGACGATGTGTCGGTTAGAACAGTCGTGGATATGGTGTCTAAATTAAACTCAAGGTTTGACACCGTTGATAGAACCATTGGAGAAATGTCTTTAAATCTGGAGAAGGTGATTGGAGATAGAGTAGAAGCGAGGATGGATGCAAGGTTTGTCCCAAGGATGACTGGCGTTGAAATCAGGCTTGGATCTATTGAAGATGGATTCAAACAGATTAAAGAGCACCAGAATGCCATGGGGGTAGGGAAAACTGGCCAAAATGAAGATAACGTCTCAGATTTCAGAATTAAGGATCTGGTCCCGAACAAGAAGTCACGACTACCTACACCTGAAGTTCCACGGAAACAGCCACAAAACTACTTTGTCACTAGTCCTATGGTAAGCTAACAGTGGCATACATGCGGCTGAAATATGAATACATTGCGGTTTAATGTATAGCTGAGTTGTCGTAACGTTGTGGCTGAGTTATCGTTATCTAATTTTATTCGCTCTGTTATACAGGCGAAGAATGTTGTCTACGTAGAGAAGAACAGTGGTGTTGGTGGGGTCAATAAGAATCTGATGAAGGAATTTGTCAAGGCCACTGATGGGAAAGATGATCCTGTAGATTTCATTGAGCATTCTCCTGCTGCTAGTAGACTACGCCCCATAAATAAAAATAACCAAGCGTCCAAAGAAGCACAGGTACAGATGCCGGCCAAAGATAATAAGCCAAAGGGTAGAGGAAGAAAGGATAAAACGGTGGCCAAAGAAGCAGGAGTACAGAAGACAGCAGCCGAAGATAAGCAGCCAAATAAAAGAGGTAGAAAGCCTTTAACGGTGACGAAGCTGAAAATAAAAGCACTTACTACGAATAAAGCTGATGAAGTCACGAAAGAAGCTGACAATAACGCCTTGAAGGAAGGTGACAGTGACGTATGGGATGTCACAGACCAGTTTGTCGCTGATAACAATCGCATGTTGCCTGAGTCTGATGATGATGATGAGGAAAAGATTAGGATGGATAGAATTAAAGCTTTAAGGACGGAGAGTGCATTGAATCCACAACAAGATCATCCATCAAGGGTTTTTCCTTATATTGGAGACAACGGACTGACGTGCATGAGGAAGAATTGTGTACCTTCACCTGGAATATATGATCCTCTGGCACCGGTTGATCCGGCCA
>JAHZTW010000001.1:50464762-50651801 GCA_020283515.1 Alliaria petiolata
AAGTATCTTTCTTGTCTGTCCCGAGGCACAACTGTCCAGCTATAATAGGGACCATCAAATTTGTTTGTAAAGACTTTAGTAATCTCTCGGACCAAGGACCCTTTGTCACGATCAAACCTTCAAACAAAGAAACAATATGTAAATAGTAAGCAAATAAGTGAATAAATGAAATCAAGTAACGAGACCATGTAATTAGAAGCAAACAAAACTCATTTTCAGAACCAATAAAATGATACATGAAAAGGATCAGATTGTCAGAAGCAGTAAAATGAGAAACAAATACTTAGAAGCAAACAAACACTCAATTTCAATCGTTTTATCTTTTCCTAAAAGCTACACAACGATGGTTAGACTACAAAAGAAATCAAATAGTTTTATCTCTTAGACTACAGAACATACGCAGAGAAGAGAAACAACGACTCAGACTCAATTGCAATAAGCAATAAAACTCAGACACAATCATAAATCGCAGATTAAGAAACAACGAATGAGACTCAATTGCAATAAAACTTAGACTCAAACTGATTAAGAAACACAAAGGGTAAAGAGTCATACCAAGTTGTGTTTGGCTTCGGTTCGGGAGATAGCACGGTGGTAAATTTTTCACGGCCTGGCACCAGAAGGATAGAATTCAAAAGACGCCGTAGGTCTTCTTGGAGAACCGGCTCACATGGAGCTACTACATCGTCGTCTTCACCATGGAAGCTGTGAGCTGCCGAAGATTGATTACTCTGAGCTTGAGAGTGCTGATGTGTAGAAGCTGGAGAGGGTTCAAGTGGAGGCGAAGGAGAGTTATGATTTTGAAGCGATGAGGAGGAGTTCCCGATTTCACGCGGTTGTGATGGAGAATCGTGGAAAAGCTGTAGGGGCGGAGGAAAGTCTCGGAAATGTGGTTGAGGTGAGTTGATGGGGACTTGAGATTGGGGCATCTCGGTTACCGGAGGTTGGGACGATGGTGTGAAGTTATATTGGCTCGGTAGAGGGGTTGGAGTTCTCGACGGCGTGGATCCTCCTGGTCTCTGAGATATATTGGGAGCGGCTAGTCTCGGAGCACCGCCTCGTCCAAACTTGCCTCGTCCTCGGTTCGCCATTGGAGAAATCGAATTGGGAGTGGAGGGTTAGGGTTCTTAATCGGCGAAGGTTAGGGATAAGATAATTTTGGGGAGAATAAGAGAGAAAGAGAGATTCGAGAATAGGGGTTAGGGAGAAGGGAAGAATCGGGGTTAGGGAGAATCGGGTTTGGGAGAAGAGAGTTTGGGAAATTAGGGTTCTTAATCGTCGACGAAGAGAGAAGAGAGTTAGGGTAATTTTTGGGAGAATAAGATAGTTTTGCCAATTAGGGGTTTTAATTTAATCGGTGGTTTTCTGAATTTTGGGTTGGTTTTGTGAATTTTGGGGATTTGGTTTGGTTTTGTAAATTTTGGGGATTTGGTTTGTTAATTTTGGTTTAGGTACAAAATTTGGGATTGATTTTGGTTTTAGGGGGAAACCAGATTTTGGTTTTGATTTTTGGAAAAAATCAAAATTTGATTAAAATATGGGTTTTGATTTTGGGTTTAGCGTGAAACCAGGTTTTGGTTTTGGTTTTATGGTAAAACCAAATTTTGATTAAATTTTGGGGAAAACCAAATTTTGGGGAAAACCAAATTTTGATTAAATTTTGAGAAAAACCAAATTTTGGGTTTTTGTTTTGTTTAGAAAAAAAAAAAAATTTGACTTTCTGATTTTACAAAGTTAAAATATTTATTACACAAAATGATAAAATATTTATTACACAGAGTTAAAATATTTATTACACAAAATGATAAAATATTTATTACACAAAGTTAAAATATTTATTACCCAAAATTATGAAATTTCTTCTTCATTATCATCATCATCATGAGAGGATGATTCATTACATTGAAATTCATCTTCATCTTCTGCATCTCCAACATCGTAATCGAGATCTATTGGGTTTACTCTTTGTACAAAATTTTCGACTTCAATATTATCAATTGTAGTCAAAATGACAGCATCGTCGTTTTCTTGTTGCAAAACTGTAGGTTCCTTATTTTTGTATTCTCCTGAAATATTTTCCCTCGGATTCACTTTTACAACATTGAGCCACGACTGCTTTGCTTTCTTTGTATATGGGTACGTGACGTAACAAACTTGATCCGCTTGAGAAGCTGTGCAATATCAATATATAAAATTATAAATACATAAATATACATATATATTTATGATATTGAAATTTATGTATACGTACCTAGAATAAATGGTTCGTATTTATTGTATCTTCTTGATGAACAAACGTCAATGCCACCATTGCTCCTCCGAGTGCCTCTACCAATAACATGATCATACCATGTACACTTAAAAAGTGTGATTTTCAAACCGACTATCCCCTCATAGTCAAGTTGTATGATATCAGTTAAGGTCCCGTAGAAATCAGCTTCATCAGATGCATTAGTATAATTCTCTCCTTTAACACATACGTCATAGTTACATGTCTTTCGTCCTTCGCCGTGATTCTGCGTATGAAACACATATCCTCTTGTGAAATAGATAGGCCATGTTTTGGCCTTATTAAAAAGTCCATGCACTATCTCATGAACCCACGAAGGAAAAGTATTGCTGGTTTTCCAGTAATTGACCTGCAAATAAGTATACATTATCAATATATATATAAGTATATATACATACATATATAATATATACATAGATATGAATATTATCTAGACATACATAATCTTTCACCCATGCACTATATTCGTCAGCTCTTTTCGCGGAGAGTTCTTTTTCGGAGAGTTTTGGATATTTTGCAGAAATATATTCTTCGAACATACTGTATAAGACCAACACATATGAGAAATCATCATAGTGGATTATAGTAAAACGTAAGTGAAGACATGCCAAATTATACCTCTCAAATGGCTGAAAATAATCACAATTTCGTAAAATATATGCATGTGCGCATTGATAATCCTTCTCTGAAAGCCATATTTCATGCATTTCCCCACTTGGTCGACCTACGTGAGTAAATATATCAGGTACTCCAGGGACATGATATACCGGGACTTCACCTTCGTCGAATCTTGTTATCCTAACCAAATGAGTGAAAAGTAATTCACATTAGAATATATAGAATGTCTCTTCAAATTTGATTAATTTAAACATTTACCTTGATTTCGTTTGTATATGTGCGGCAAAGTAGTGCTCTGAGAAATAAGCTACCTCGTCATTGATATATGATTCAACAATCGATCCTGCCGCATATCTTTTGTTCTTTGCTTTCCCTTTCAACTTCTTGAAAAATCTTTCAAAAGGATACATCCACCTATATTGCACAGGGCCTCCTAGTTCAGCTTCGTAGGGGAGATGTATAGGCAGGTGCTCCATCACGTCGAAGAATGATGGTGGAAAGATCTTTTCCAAATTGCATATGATTAAAACTATGTTTTGTTTTAGAAGTTGGACGTGACTTTTTTGCAAAGTTCTCGAACATAAGTCACGGAAAAATCCTCCAACTCCTACAAAATATATTAAAACAGCAAATTAATGGTTACTATAATATGGTGTGAAGTATATTTAACTGTTGCATCTTTCATAGAGCTATAAGTAATTGGTACCTGATAATGCAAGGTGGACGTTCCGGTCTAGGAGTTCTGCAAAGATAAATGGTAGTAGACGCTCCATAAAAACATGGCAATCATGGCTCTTCATGCCTGAGAACTTTCCGTTAACCATATCAGCACAACTAGCTAAGTCTGACGCATAACCATCTGGGAATTTAACCCCATGTTTCACACATTCCAATAAACTTGTTCTGGCTTCTTCTGTCAATGTGAATGCGGGGAAAGGAGCTTTACCATCGCTATCAACATGTAAGTGTGGTCGAGAACAGAATCGTTCTATATCCCTTCGTGACATGATGGTGTCTTTTGATTTACCTTTCACACTCATAAGAGTATTCATGATGTTGTCAAAAAAATTCTTCTCTATATGCATCACATCAAGATTATGTCGGAGATTGAGGTCCTTCCAGTACGGCAACTCCCAGAATATGCTTTCTTTATGCCAGTTATGCCAATTCCCATAGCCAGCCTTCTTCTTTTCATGACCGTTTCCACCACAATTTTTTGTTTTAGGTGGATTAACACCATCTAACCGCTCGTAGTAAACTTGCTCACCTGTCAAAGACCGAGGTGGTTCCTTATTCAAAGCGTGTTTTCCTTTCAAGAAGTCCTTTTTATTCTTCCTCAAGAGTGTATGATCTTGAGGAAGAAATCGTCGGTGACAATCAAACCAACACGTCTTCCTTCCATTAGGGAGATAAAATGACTCTGTATCTTCCATGCAAATTGGACAAGATAATTTACCATGAGTCGTCCATCCTGATAACATGCCATAAGCCGGAAAGTCGCTTATCGTCCACATAAGCACTGCTTTCAGATTAAAATTTTGATTCAAGGATACATCGTATGCATCGACTCCAGTAGACCACAATTCTTTTAACTCGTCAATAAGAGGTCGGAGGAAGATATCCAGACTAGCTCGCGGATGATTTGGCCCAGAATTCAGAATTGTTAGAAACAAATACTCTGTATTCATGCACATACCAGGGGGTAAATTATATGGAGTCAAGATCACAGGCCACAAAGAATGATTACGAGACATGCCAAAAGGATTGAATCCATCTGTACATAATCCAAGATAAACATTACGTGGTTCTTCGGCAAACCGGAGATGTAGGTCTTGAAAATATTTCCACTCTGCTGCATCAGACGGATGACACATTTCTCCCTCCTTTGCTTTGTGCTCAGCATGCCATCTCATTGCCGCTGCAGTCTTCTCGCTCTGATACATTCTTTTCAATCTGTCAGTAATTGGTAGATACCACATACGACTATATGGAACTTTGGTTCTTCGTTGTCCGTTGTTAGGCTTCCATCTTGGTGCATCACAAAACTGACACTTATCCCATTTTTCATCCTCTTTCCAGAAGATCATACAATTGTTAATACAAACATCAATTGTATAATATGGGAGGCCTAAATTGCGCATCAATTTTTCTGTCTCGTAATGTGAACCGGTTGACTGGTTTCCGTCTGGTAAATACTCTGTCAACATATCGCAAATTGAATCCACGCACTTTTCACTCATGTTATAATCTGTCTTATTTTGCAAGACTCGAGCAGCTAAGGATAACTGCGAATGACCTTCGTGACAACCATCGTATAATGGATTTTTCGCTCCTTCTAACAAGTCGTAGAATTTTTGGGAATGGTTATGTATCGGTTCTTCTACATTCTGATAATTATCATACTCATGATAGTTATCAAAACGCTCGGTATCACGAAATGCATCATTCACCATATCTACATATCTATCTTCTACTACATTACCCACTTCTTCACTCCCACTTATTTGCGTTGTATTAACATAACTCGTTCCTAAATCCATATTGATTTCTTCTCCATGCTTATACCAAATATAATAATCTGGCATAAATCATTTACTATACAGATGATTCCAAATTTTTTTCCCCGAGATAAATTTGACGTTTTTGCAAACACTACAAGGACAGTGAAACTTACCCCTATTGCTCTGCGCTAGAGGCTGGTTATTTGCAAATGTCATAAATTGATCGACCTCCGCTATGAACTCTGCTGAAAAATTTCACGTCTCCTCATCTATCCTCTTATACATCCACTCCCGACAATTACTATAATTGTAATTTCCCGACATTATATGAGGAAAGAAAAACCTTAATCACTCTTTATTTTATTTATCAAACGCTCGCTTTTTTTTAATAAGGTCTTCCTCTTTTAATCACTTTTTTTAAATAAAAAAAATTATGTTATATTTTTTCTCTCGATGGATTTCTATGTAAGGAGAGCTGGCCCTCGGTTGTATATATATAAAATATTTGCGACTAAAACACGACTACAAAGCGACTACAAAGAAACACACCCACCAGAGAACGCAGAAAACGTGTCTTATCGGTTTTTGATGTCGGCGAAGGTTACCACTATTTTGTGACTATTTTGCAACTACAGGTTGTCTTAGTCGCAAATTAGTCGTAAAATCTGCCGACATAATGTATAGTCGCTAAGTAGTCGTAAATGTGCGACTATTTTGCGACTAATATTTTGCGACCATCGTCTAGTCGCAAGGTAGTCGCACATTTACGATTAATTAGCGACTATAATACGTAGTCTTTAATAAGCGACTATTTTGCTACTAATATTTTGTTATCGCTATATTTGTGGCTTAATAGTCGTTAAATAGCCATTAACCTTTGCGACTACGGCTGTAGTCGCAAACTGTTGTCGCAAAAGAGCTGTTTTCTTGTAGTGATCCCAAGTCCAACGTCATCCTAGAGCTGAGCAAATTTTATTATACACAAACTATAAATTAAAACATAAATCTATAATGAATTAAAGTGTAGATAAGTTATAAGATTGATATACTTTATGATCTTTAAATAAATTATGATTAAATTAGTTCATGAAGAAAGTAAGAAAAGAAAGAAGTAAACAAACAAATGAAGCGTCGACAATAAAAAACAAACAAGTTAACAAGGTAAGCAAAAAAGCACTGATGAAAGAAATAAACAAAACAAGTAATCAAGGAGGCAAATATGCATGAATGTGTGTATGTATGTATGCAATAATAACCCTGAAAATTTTGGGTATCGGGACGGGAATTTACGGGTACGGGAAAGGAACGGGAAATTTGAGAATCGAAAAAAATTCGCAAAAGGGAATCCTTAAGAACGGGACGGGAACGAGACGGGTTCGAGAAATTTCCTTACGTAAAATATTTTCTCAAACGGTTAATTATTCGGAATAGAGAAAATTTGGGAAAATTTGAGAAAATTTGGAAAATTCGAGAAGTTCGGGTACCCGATCTCATTCCCGTTCCCTTCCTGTACCCTTCTCGTACCCGTTTGAAAAAAATAAATGATCCCAAACGGGAATTTTTTTGAACGGGACAGGAAATTTGAAACGGGTAGGATGGAAACCGGGTACCCGTCCCGAAATTTGCAGGGCTAGTATGCATGTAGCCATGAATATATGCAATGCATTTCTAAATCATAACGATCACATTATCAACGGGATTCAAGGAGATATAGTTAATTAAAGCAAACAGTATTCATTAAAAAAAAAAAAAAAAACAGAGAAACAAGCAATGAACTAAAGCATATGAAGCAAAGAAGGAAGCAAGTATACAAGTTAAGCATGTAAGGAAGCAATCAAGGAAGCAATGAAGCAAAAAGGCGGCAAAGAAGAAAGCAAGCAAACAAATTGATCAAATAAGCAAGAAAGTAAACAAGGTAAGCATGTAAACAAAGAAGCACTAGTGAAAGAAATGAACAAAACAAGAATTCAAGGAAGCAATATGCATGTATCATAAGAAGATAATCAAAGAATTATAATTATGATTACGAAATTCTGGAAAGTAATCCACGTTTAATTTTTGGATTAGTTCGCTAGACGTCCAATTAAGTCCTACCAATATTTTTAAACATTGATTGTTACGTTCAAGTATTTAACGCAACAAACATTTACAAAGAATTAGGATTAGCTAGGTTCGTTACCAATAGGCTATCTTCTATCTTTTTTTATTTAACCAATTAATGTTGGCTCTCTTCACCTTTTACTGTTTACTTAAGTCGTCTTACGTTTTTTTAAAGGTCTATAGACTCTTTATAAAAAGAAAACATACAATTTAAACTCTAAATGCATCATACTATTTAACATTTTCAAGGTGTGTCAAGTTGTCAAGGGATATCTCAGCATATTTTATTTCAATTGCTTCCTTACCTTCCAATGATGAGGGTCGGCCGGCCGGATCACGAGAGAAGTGAAAATAGGCAACGGTCGATACTCCAATAATAAATAAACAATGCATTGTTTTTTGGATAAATGGTAGAAGTTCCGGACATTTGGCATTTAATATTTGGTAAAAGCCTATTAAGCTCGGTCGTATTATCTCTGGAAAAGAGGGAATCGATCACCAACTAAGAGCATCTCCATCAGTTAAAGCGTTAAGTGTCGTATCTTAAGTATATTTAATTAATATAATTTTATAATTTAATTAAATTTTAAATAAAAATCAAATGGATCAATGACAAAAAAAACATTTGTTAAGAAACTGTTAAGAAACGTATTTTGATGGAGAACTTTCAGATGCGTTTCTTCCTCTCTCTCATCTCTTTTTCTTATTTTATATTTTTTTATTGCTAAGAGATCTTCTTTAAACACGCTGATGGAGATGACCTAAAGGGGATCCAAAAACCAAGATTGGAGACCAGAAAGATTAATCGACTATCTATCACTTAGTTGAATTCCCCGTAATCGACTATCTGCCACTTGGTTGAAATCCCCGTTCAATAATCGACTATCTGCCACTTATTTAAATTCCCCGCTAATCGACTATCTGTCACTTAGTTGAATTCTCAATCGACCTATATCTTCCTTGTAATCGCCGAACTTCAGCTTCATCATTAATACGAAAATCTCTAAACTTCACATCTAATTTACCTAGTTTCATCAACAAGAACCAAGTACATTTGTGTTACCAGTAAACCCACCATCTTTGTGGTAAAGAAAAGCACGGCTTCCAAGGTCTCCTTGGCTGTGACTAAACGTTCGTAAACCCGGGAGCCACGTCAATTTGGATGACTTGCTCGGCAAAAAGATTGAAATCTTAGATTAATATTGTTTTCTCTATTGTTTTAAGTTCAAACTATACTGTCATTTGCTGTATCTATATTAAACATTTCGATAAAAAGTAAAAGAAACGAGTAAAAAGGGTTAACCACGTGAGAAATAATGACGAGATTTTCAGAAGTCATAAGGATCATAAGAAGAAGATAATCAAAGAATTAGGATTAGGTTTGTTAATATACTAGTATTACATAACTGCAGATATAAATTTTGAAAAGTAATCCACGTTTAATCTTTGGATTAGATTGCTAGACTTCCAATTAGGTCCTACAATACCAATATTTTTGAACATTGATCATTACGTTCAAGTATTTAATGCAACAAACATTTATGGCTTAAGTCCAATACATATGCGATAACTTTTTTTCATTGTTAGCAAAAAAAAAAAAAAAATTACACCTAGTATCCTTCTGGTGATTTATTAATACTGATAGTAATGTTTTCGCATTTTTATAACACACCTATATACTTATATTAATACTGATAGTTGTGTTTTCGCATTCTGACATAACACATATTTTTGTGTTAAAACATAAGTCATATAAGTGCTTTTCAAAAAAAAAAAACATAATTAAGTCATATAAGTGACATACACAGTATACACTCTTATCACATAACCAAATTTATTGCTTTATCTTAAATCCTAAGTCCAACATCCTAGAGCTGAGCAAATTAGTATTGCTAAATGGGTTACTCGTGTTTTGCATTTGGATGAGATTGTCGATTGTTTTGTATCTGGTTGAGACTTAGAAATTAAACAATATTTCCACCGTTCCACGCATTGATTTACTTCCTCCGTTTTTTATGAAGTGTCATTTTAGGATATTTCACACAGATTAAAAAAACATTAAATTTTTCTATTTTACACTTCATTAAAACATGTTTGATAGAAATAATTAATAAGATAAAAAGGTAAAGATAAAACTGGAAAATTTATCATAAATATGCATTGAAATCCAAAAATAACAATTATTTGTAAAAAAAACAAATATAAAACGACACTAAAAAAAACGGAGGAAGTAATTAATAAAAATACATTTAGTTAAAAAAAAAAACACATACATTCAATCAAGGCCTACGTGGGAGAATAATAAATTGTGTGAATTAATTTTGCATCGGGCAAGGATCAATGAATTTAATAACATCTTGCTTCCTGCGCTGAGAAAACTTAATGCTATAGTATCCATCTTCCCACATGGTGAATACATATCAAGTTATAATAACATGATTCCTTCGCGCCACCTATATAATATAATCTCGCGTTCGGAATGCATCGTATAAAATATGACCTTGCTTTCGGAAAGGTAGATAAATCAAATATGAAATTTGTTAAACAATAAGTGATGGCTTTAGGAAATTAAGCTTTATCAACTCCATGATATAAAGAACAAATTCTATCAAAACACATCAATTATTTAGCTATAAAAATACACATCTTTTTCGGGTTTCCCAAAAAAAATACATGAACAATACTTTTTTCGTTTAACATCTACGAGCTAACAGAATGTAACATCTGTTCTTTTTTTTAATTTGTTTCTTTCTATTTTGTTGGATGATATCTTGGGAAGGTTAGGGGACAAATAACCAAAGTCTAGTAGTGATTTACCATGTGTGTTAATGAGCCATTTAAGTCTCGGCGTAATCTAAAAAAAAATTACAAAAATGTTCATATAGCCCAAAAAAATTAGTCAAGAAGCTATAGACGAAAAAGTCACGAATTTTTTTCCGTAACAATAGCTTAATAACTAATTTCATTGCTTTTTGTAGCTTTTTCTTAGTTTTAATGATTTTTTCGAGTTAGTCATAGAAAATTCGTGACTATTTCGTGGCTATATAAATAATTTTTACTCGTGGAATTAGTGAAAAGGTGAAGTTGTTTCACTCAATTGTACTATAAGTTTTAAACCTTCATCCGTCATTTTTGTACCAATTTTCGAGATGGACATGTTAAGAAAATATTTACAAAAACATTCTAAAATATAGTTTCAAAAGAAAATTGTTACTTTACATAAAAGTAGAATTGTTTCAAAAGAAAATTGTTACTTTACATAAAATTAGAATTGTTCTTTCTCTAAGCAATTACAAAATACGACTATAATATATATTTCTTATTTGAAATCATATCTTTCAGATCAGAAAATAAATGTGACTATAATTTATTTTACGAGGTATATTTAATTATAAGTTTTTTTTTGTCGATGTTTAATTTACTTACTTTTGACTTTTTCCTAAACTTTTCAATATATATATCGAAATAAATTACATTCTGAGGAAAATATATTAATTTAAAATACATATATATATATATGTATTTTAAATTAATATATTTTTTTGGAATGTAATTTGATGCACTTTGCCTAAGTAATTTGATGCACTTTGCCTAAGTAAATTTACTCGGAATGCATTATTCAATTGGATCTCGTGTAAATCTACCCAATTACAATAAAAACAAATTTTGAAAGCAGTAACATCTCATTCCGTTTTTTGAGTTTATTACGGTGGAAGGCACTTTAAGAATGTTTTATTACACCAAAAGGTACTTTGAAAAGTTGATGCACTTTGCCTAAGTAAAAAGACCAAACAACCCTCACAAATCAATTTACTCTCTCGATGAAAGTATCTTCTCAGACAAATTTTTCATCGGCGTCTCTTATATTCTGCATCCTCACGGCGAAGACGAGAAATGGAGTTTCTTGCCGATGCGAACCGATCCAAGTCAATCTTTTTCCACTGTATCGAGCTGCCGGTTAATCAGTAGTACACGACGGAAGGTACGACAAACTCTGTGAATTTTTTTTGATAAATTGCAATGTTCAGTTGTCGTTCAAAAATTCAATTTTACATGACTGTTGTTTTAAAATAAAAAAATCATGTTTGCATTTTCTATTTTTCTGGATTTTTCCTCGTCATAATTTGTTGTTCTCATCACTTGTAGAATCGGATCCCTCTCGTCCATGGGACAACAAACTTTCGTTATTTGGACTTAGTTAGCTTAATTTGATATTTCTATGACTATTATAATTTGAAGATTCAAACTAAAAAAAAACTAAGAACAAGCTGAAAAGAGATTTATCGTAAATTGTGGACATGTGTTTGTGGACTAATAAGTAATGGATACTGTTTATATTATTGTCCATGGATATTGGTTCATTTTGTTTCTTTTTCGTCTCTCCCTCTCTTTCTCATATTGAAAGCATAAACCTTTAAGATTTGGATTTCTAGGAATTGGTTGCATCTAGGAATTGAAATTGTACAATTGTTGAGTTTCTGGTTTTTTCTAATTCATTTCATGCAGTTTACTTTAAACGAGAATTGAAAAGAGCATGAGAGGAGAAATTAGAATCTTTTGATCCAGTTTGTTTAGTCAGCTTCGAGAGAATCCGTCCATGAATGTTTGTCCATGGTAGTGTATCCATTAAAGCGTATCCATTATAGTATGTTCACTACCACTGTCCGTTAGGTTCTATACATATAACATACATGTCCTTGCCAAATCTGTTAGTTTGTATGCAACCATCATCATCATCATCTGCTTTTTTCTTTTATAAATGTCAAAAATGTCCACTTGCTACATGAAAATATTACCCGTAGAGGCACTTTTACTGACTGATATTTCATTTTAGACACTTAATGAAACCAACACACTTTGGTGTTGTGATTTGTCATTCCTACCCTCACAGTTATCTTTACTTCTTTCATCTGTTTTCGTGTAAAAACGATATCTGTAAAAACATCAATTACCGACTCAACTTTCTTCTTCATACTGTAAAACCCTAAAGCGACCGGCGATTCTACTTCCGATGAACCGCTCTAATCCCCCTTCTCCATCAAAACGTTATTCCAGTAATCATCTCATAGATCTCCATCATAATACCCCCCCCCCCTCTTTCCATCGAAACCGCACGAACGGGTCTGAATTTCCGAAGTTACTGCAGTAAAGCAATTCGATCTACGGAGATTTTGTACTTAATAGTCCAGATCTACTTCTCAACAACCAAAAGAGCTGGATTATTCGACATGGAAGGTAAAAAAACTAGATTATCGCCTCACAGCTTTTGTATTCATACTTTTTCCATGGACACATCATCGGTGGTCAGGAGAGAGGATGAGTTTATTTCATACTTCTTTTGATGTCTATATCCAGTCGTCCAACAGTATATCCTTCGGCTAATTACCCTTCTCTATTACTTTAATGGATACCAGGTTCAACTTCTTCTCAAGATTGGGATAGTCTGTTGCCGTCTCGCTTGTATGCCACCGACAGATTCCCCAACGCCCGTCTCAATGTCTATTCCAAACCCGACACACTCAAGGTCATTCAAGATTCAATTGGCCATACACCCGAGTTTCAAGTTATAATGAACTCATGTTTCGCTCCTCTTTTCGACATCCCTGCGGGAATGTGTCCCATTTCGTGCAAACTCCTCCACGCCCTTTTGACCAGGCAGCTGGTAACCAACAAGAAATATGAGCTATGGTCGGTATTCGGTGGTCAGCCTTTCAGATTCTCACTTACCGAGTTTCGCGAAATTACTGGTTTGCCGTGTCATCCTTTCCCTGAGGAATATTATCCCGATTTCCAGCCCGTTAAGGACTTCAAACCGGACCAGGCATGGAAAGATGTCATATCCGACGACGCCCACACCACATGCGGCGATATTGGAATCATGTTAGAGTAATCAGGAAATGCCAAGTAAAAGAAGACTTCAACTTGCTCTCATCCTTATTGTCGATGGTATCTTGATAGCAAACACCGCTATACACAAACCCACCCCTAGGTACGTGCAGATGGTCCAGGATGTTGATGTTTTTCTCCAATTCCCCTGGGGCCGCGAATCATTCTTCCGGACCATTAGAACAATGATCCCCGCGTTCCCACCCTCTGGCAGAAGGCAAGACGCAGTGGCATATCTCCGCCAACAGATTCGCAGTGGCAGTATGCGTTTGTGTGGATTTCCACTCGCGCTTCAGCTTCTTGTATTTCGCCAAATACCAAGTCTCCTGGAGAGGCTTCCGGCTACAGAAGAGCATCCGACATTATTAGACATGCCTGGCGTAGTCATTTCCAAAGCCGGATCACTCACCTTGGAGCAGGTTCACCTTACCGAAGCGGACCCGAAGGTGCTGCACACAACGCTCACACACTGTAGTCAAATGTTCCTCGTTTTCTAATGGATACTTACAAAACTGCCTATATTTATTTAAAATGCAGCTAATTGTCTGCCCCACGGTGGCGCTCGATGAACCGGAGCAAGACGAATGGGGAGAATGGGATGACGAGGTTTGGGACAAGAAAATCAAGTACATGCTCTGCAAAATCAAGAATGGCCATGTCTTCGCCAAATCTGAGTGGCCCGGTGGCGACGCAACCTTCCCTATAATTGTCACCAAACATGTGCCAATCAAACGGCCACACACCAAACATATAGTCGACCGAAAGCAAGCTTACCGAGCAAAACTCAAAGTTAATGCTCCACCTTCATCGTCCAAGAAGACCTCGTCTCGTTCCACAAAAAACGACCACAGGCAACAAACTCCAATGTCTCCAGGGACAACGATCAGTATTTCGCCGTTCAGCTTCAACAAATAGCTCAACGACTCCAACTCCTTCAAAACGACCACAACACGCTCGCTCAGCTGTTTCAATCAAAACGGAGGACTCGGCACCGCAAGTTATCTACACAGCGGGCTCGAGTTTTTGCAGCCAAGAAGAAGAGACCTGTTCTCACTGAAGCTCCATCCGAACCAATAATTAGCCTGAACGGGGACTATTCCGACGGATCCCCTCATCTTTCAATGCAGGTTTCTCCAGTTCAGGGAAACCCAATACTTTCCGAAACGGTCATTGGAAATGAGTCAATCGTTGCGGAGGTGAAAACAAATTCCACTATAGAGGTAAGATGTTTATTCTGTGTTTGTCACTGACGATTGGTGCATTCCGTCGATGGTCACTCGACGATGGTCACTCGATGATGGTCACTCGACCTAGGTCACGTGAATGCACCAATGGTCATTCTCATACATGCATACCCACGTGGTCACATCCCTAGTTTAATTATATTCTCTATCTACGCCATTTATATCATAAATTGAAAACCCTCTTCTGTTGTAGGGTGACGCAAGAGATCGGGACGGAGGCCAGCACCCAAAACACACACTACCTTCAACCCGCACAAACCAGGAAATGGAAGCCTCTGAAAACGAGACCATGACGGAGGTAACCTGTTCAACCATGGTCATTCACACATGGTCACACAAGGCTGTACACCCACATTCTCATATTGTATGTAAAATAGTCGGAATTTACATCACTCACCAACGATCTACAATGTAGGCTAAGGCAAATGATAGCAGCGGCAAACAGCAGCCAGAAACCACTCTCCCTTCTACAACGGTGTTACTCACCACTTGTCCTCCATTGCAGCAAATTGAGGCTGCTAACAAAGAAAACATGGTTGCGGAGGTACAAACGACGACCACTTCGGAGGTCAGTAGTCTAACCCACGTCTCACAACAGTAGTTTACTTCTATTCTCACGCATGGTCACAACATACTGGTCAACCACGCATGGTCACAACATACTGGTCAACCACGCATGGTCACACACACATGGTTACTCATACGAAGATCGCTTTCCCATGGTCACACCATATTGTATGTAAAATTGTCGGAATTTACATCACTCACCAACGATCTACAATGTAGGCTAAGGCAACTGATAGCAGCGGCAAACAGCAGCCAGAAACCACTCCCCCTTCTACAGCGGTGTTACTCACCACTTCTCCTCTAGCGCAGCAAATTGAGAGTGCTAACAAAGAAATAATGGTTGCGGAGCTACAAACGTCGACCACTTCGGAGGTAAGTAGTCTAACCCACGTCTCACAACAGTAGTTTACTTCTATTCTCACACATGGTCATAACCTACTGGTAAACCACGCATGGTCAAACACACATAACCACACTTACTATGCCAGACACTTCAGAAAACCAAAAATCAGGATACAGAGGAACTCCAGCTGGACAAGCTGCCAAGCAACCAACATATTCCTGAGTTGGAAACGCAGTTTCAAGAGGTTTACACAGTCAATGCTATTTAGTAATTCATTCTCATTACCAGTCTGACATTTATTTGTACTGAAACAGCATCCAAAACAATATCAAGCTGAGCCTCGCCCTCTTAAACGGCTGCGTCGAGGTCCCAAGCAGAAGGGTAACGACCCAGAAGACCCCCATCATGTTAGCGATTCCTCGCCACCACCACCACTTCATAAACACAGTCCATCGGAGCAGGAAACACAACTAGCTCTTACAATAAAAAAAACAATTACATCTACTCTATTTGGCCCGATCTCACCACTGGACGATGCTGTATTTGCAATTTTCAACAACACCATCTCAGCCATACCAACTGTGTAAGCACTCTTACTCTCAATCATATCCACCTAACCATACAAACTATGTCACCCGATCCCTCTTAATTTTGGTTCTGTACAATTACACAGGAAGCACTTCACAGAAATTGGTTGTGTCTTCGACAACAACTTCCTTCTGGAACTGGCAACACCACGCAAATGGACTTCTACTCAGGTATGCTTTATAAATAATTATATCAACGGAATTAACAGTCACATTAGAACTAACATTAGAACTCACACACATCACATGGAGGTTCTTATGAAATGGCTCGCAACCAGAAAAGCGCAAAACAACGAAGCGGCAGCTTTCTGCCCACCTGAGTTACTAGGAATCCTATTGGGGAAAGATAGGAAGTTCCAAATGTCTAGGAACAAACCACA
Source organism: Alliaria petiolata (assembly GCA_020283515.1). Lineage (NCBI taxonomy): Eukaryota > Viridiplantae > Streptophyta > Magnoliopsida > Brassicales > Brassicaceae > Alliaria > Alliaria petiolata. The sequence goes on from JAHZTW010000001.1 coordinate 50,481,279, forward strand.
ATTCAGATGGGATGACATCAACCGCTACGTTAATGCTCCCGGCAGAACTTGGGTGAAGGACACAGACACTGTTTACGTGCCCATGTGTTTGGCTGACGAACACTGGGTGGGTTTGGCCATCAATCTCAGCATTGGCCACGTAGAAGTCCTTGATCCATATCTTTCCCTCAAAGCAGACCGGGAAGTGGAGACTTGGCTAAGACCCATCTGCGATATGCTACCGTACGCAGTTCAAAGCCTCTGCCCACAAGCATCCCAGGAAAGCGGACTGGCATCATATACATGGAAACGCACACCCGACATCTACCTCAAAGAGCGTTCCGGCGACTATGGACCGGTTGCTATCAAATTCATGGAAATGCATGCTGCTGGCGATCCAGACCCTCATATGTTCGGCATTACCGACGACATCGTTGATCAGTTCCGCAAACAATATGCGGTAGACATCTACAGGGAACTCGTCCTACCTCTCTATTTCCCCGACTAGTCCACTTTGAGTGTGTTCTCCGTAACTGTTTTCCATCTAGAACTCTATATTCGGCTATAATCCTTTTTTTGTATAACGGTCTCCCCTATTTGGCTGGGAAGAACAACAACTTCAAACTCTTCCACCGGGCTACTTACCTTTTGTAACTTAAGAACCTATTTAATATCTAAAGGTTTCTACCTAAATCGACACTTTTCACTATTACATTACGACATGTATACATTAACATACATATTGCAATCAACGAATTAACAAAATCTAATACATAATTTTCTACGGCTTTTGTTGCGCTAGCTGATTTACTCTGGCCAAAATAATCACTCATAATTATCAATAACTAATATACATGCTCACGCATCATTACAGTACCCTACAACAACCAATCTTTCGGCAAAACCAGTGCCCAACAATCAATGGATAACCATACGTGGACACACAATGAATATTAATCCATGGATAACCATACGAGGACACACAATGTACCTTCGTCGATGGTCACTTAGCCAGTATATGCTAATGCACCACCACTCAAGGAAAAATATTCCGGACAACTCAAACATGGACAACTATCATTGGACATGTATATATGGACATTGTCGTCAGGACAATAATTTCTAGACAATAATTACAGCAAAATGAACCCAGAAGTGGACACCCTCTATACAAACACAAACAATCAACCCCCTTCGCTGGTTGACGATCAATGGATAACTGGTTGACAGACAAAGCATATCGATAATTGCTGGTAAAATAGGCACTAGAGTAAAGTAACTATATATCGACGCAGATATCAGCCTTTTACACGCCATGGTAAATCCATTCTATATAAACATCCTTCAGTGTACCTCCGTCGATGGTCACTCAGCCAATATATGCTAATGCACCATCCCTCACGGATAGACATTATGGACAAATCAAACATGGATAACAGTCAATGGACATGAATATATGGATAACCCAATGTTCTTTTTTTTTTACTAACATTAACATTCTTTCAATTTTATGACAAAAAAACTTTCATCCATCTTTTAGAAAAATAAAAGGATATACCCCTATTCCATGAACTTGACCAGAGAACCACTATCCAAGCGATATATACAAAGCGTGGTCAATCTTTGGTGGACACTTATTTTTAAACTTTTTGAATAACATGTAAAAGATTTTTTTTGTTTGATGCTTTTTAGGTTACTATTGGCTTTTGATAACATTGTTTCTCGGTGCTTTTTGAATCATAATTTCGGTGGATTTTTTTTACTCGTTATGTGTCAAGGGTTCTTTGCCAACAGCTCTTGTTGTCCACGACTCTTTGTCCCCGGATCTCTTTGTCCACTACTCTATGTCCACGGCTCTATTTGTCCATGACTCTTAGTCCACAGCTCTCTTAGTCCACGCCATGTTGACCATTGTTCAACGAACCACACATCCACCGTTGTTTGTACACTTGTAAGTATATTGTTGGAATCGTTTACTCATCGTCTTCTTCACCATATATATCTCAGATGCTGGATTAAAACCTCATATATAGAACATGTGATGGTTCATGAATTACACAAAACTAATAATCCACTAATAATACAGTAAATGGTACCCAACAAATGCTACATTGATGGGTAACATACAAAAAGGTAATAAACCATGTTCTCAAAAACATCCACAAACCCAAATGCTAGCCAGAACTTCGTACCAAAAAACAACAATAGCCCACATCACAGAAACCTGGCCAGAAACACATAACCAAAAAAAAACAGCGCTTCTTAAATCACTTTAGCTTGCTACAACTTGTTCGGTTGTGACCGGGCTGGAAACATTTAGTGCATTTATTCGGGATTTCTTTCTTAACCCTCGTCACCTGCAAGCAGATCAAAACTCTAGAATCAAGCCAATATTTACCCCAATCACACTTACAATATTCAATTAACTAAACTTACAGGCATTTCCCCTATCGACTTGTACCGTTCCGTCTTGCGCCTACCAGATGACCTACGTCCTCTCGGTGGAAGTAAAACCATATTTCTTATCTCCTCCGGAACTTCTTCGTCCTCCACTATAGCCGCAGGAATTATTATGCCAGCATATGTTTCCCGCCACGTAGCCACTCTATAAGGTGCCCCAACTAAAGAACTATGTATTAATCCTAGGCTGTCACCAACTAGCAACGCATGGCCACACGGTATTTTCAGGCGGTCGTATTTCTTACAAGAACATCTACGCTCGGTCAAACAAACTTTATTCGACTCACCATAGGGGCCCATCACTTGGCAACTCCAGTCGGTTATTTCGTTCAGCTTAGTCCCTTTTACTTCTTCCATGTGTTTCGTCATCACTTTATCAACCTCCGGTGTAACATTACCACGGTGCTTCAGGGACTTCTTCCTCCTCGCACTAAACCACCTAGTCATCATAGCTTGGATGAATTTCAACAACTCCACAATCGGTGACCCTCTACCTTTCTTCAAAGCTTTGTTCAACTGCTCGCATACGTTACTTGTCATCAAATTGAAACGCTCTCCTGGACAGTAGACTCTCGACCAGTGGGCCATCCCAACCTTCTCCAAATACCTTGTACACTCCCCACTAGTAGTCTTGATTTTCTCAAAAACTTGTTTAAAAGTTCCAACGCAGTATGCAAAAGCAGCAGCAGTAACCAGCTTGGCCAAACCCTTGTTATTGAATCTAGCACTCACATTCCGAGCCAAATGCACTATACAACACCCATGCTTCGCCTTACGATAAACTGCCTTCACTGCCTTGTATATAGACGGGTGTCTATCCGAAATTATGGTTAAGTTTACACTGTCAGCTAGTATAACTTCGAGTTTTGTTAAAAAACAGATCCACGAATCATTGTTCTCTCCATCGACAACAGCATACGCTAGTGGAAAAACTTGAAAATTAGCATCTTGCCCACACGCAGTTAGCAAAACACCCTTATACTTCCCCCATAAGTGAGTCCCATCCAAAACTATTACTGGCCTAACTTTCAGAAATCCACAAATCGACGCTGAAAAAGATAAAAACACGTACATAAAACGCTGCAAACCGCTTTCATCAGGCTCAGTTACCAAATCTGCGATTGTACCAGGGTTTTCCAACTTCAACATATGCAAATACATTGGGAGATCAGCATATGAATCCTCATCGGAACCACGTACATCACCGATAGCTTTGGCATTTGCCCTGTAACAAGTCATGTAGGACGCGCTAACCCTCAAATCCTCTAGCACCAACTGTTGCAGCTCAGCAGCTCGAGGACCGTTCTCGGGATCACCATATTTCGATTTAAAAACAGCAGCAATCACTCGAGACGACGCTTTCTTCCTATATGCATTCCGAGTATCCCTATCGCACGTGTGCTCTAACTCTGCTTTCTTTATCTCATAATATCCACAATCTCCGACCTCACGACACAAAATCCTCCATTCACAATAACGATCAGCACAACTTAAAACAAAGTAGTGAAGCTTCGTCCGACTTTTTCTGAAGGTGAACATGCCTTTGATGGCATATATAGCCAGAGCAATCTTGCATTCAGCTTTGCTCCCAAACAACTTCCCCACGTATATGCCGTCGTCGACCCCATCGATATCTAAATCAGGAATGTCACCGCTAACGTATTGGGTATCGTAAAATAGCGGGGGTATGTCGAACTCCTCATCATCAATCATATCCAGAGGTCGTGTCTCTTTGATTCTACCAGTTCGGCTGCGGTATTCACGAAAACTACTTTTATAAGATCGATCGGAAGAGCCTGCATTAGACCCATCCTGACCATACGTTTCCTGACCACCAAAACTCTGACCACCATCATCTGACCGCCCAACACGATTTTTGGGTTGACCATCGCCTTCCGTCCACACGTAATCGGTTTTATTCTCAGCACGACCCCCACCAACAACGTCTTTCTCGGGCTTGTAGCTACCGTCTCCGTATGGATCACCACCAACCCAAACCCGGTGGTCAAATGCGTTGTTCGTGCTACAAAGTACCTCAAAATCAACTTCTAACGAAGCTGACCTACCATCAAATCCGTCGGTAGCCGGACACATCACATCAGCCGCATCTGATCCGCCCAAAGGGTCGTCTATTAAAGGCTCCCAAAAGTCTGTGTCGTAACTTACTGGCAGTACATCATGATCAACATCCAATTCTCCGCAGTAGTCATCTGTGTCAGAACCCCCGGTTACTTCATTGTTGGTCTTCATCCCACCAATCTCGTTAAAAAACTTCTCCTCCAGCGTCTCAACCGCCTAGAGAATTTCAACATCGTCAATGTCGACAGGTAAAGTCTGAGAGTGTCCACTAGACGCAACGTCTGGTACACCGCGATCCGTGTCGAGAAAGGAACGTCTCTTTGCCGGCGGGGGCTCAGGGGAATTTAAAACAGAAACTCTTGATGAAAAATTCCCAGTAACAACCGATGTTTGAGAAGCAAGCTTCGCAGAACCTGAACCTTCCTCAAAAACATTAAACGTCCTCCTATAGGGCAGCTGTGTCGTGTATCCCTTCACTATCTTCTAGACTTCTTCCCTCAAACCACTAGCACACTCCATGCCAAAAGAGACAAACAAATTCATCGACTGGTTAACACGGAAGTGTTTGAAAAAAAAAGCTATGCCGCCTGCTTTCGAGACCAAAACTGGAGGAGTCTTTAATCCCGTAGCCAGCTCCGCCGTGTTAGGTGGCCAGTAACTCAAGGAAGCTGTCACCCCAACCGATACTCCAGGAAAAAACTCCAAAACAACGCCCACTCTAAGCTCCTCAATACTCATACTCTCACGGACGGCAACCACCTTTGACATCCGACTCTTGTCTAATACTCATGGTCGTCCATCATCACTCCTCCACCATCCACTACAAGAAAAAAACAGGTTTTTCTTAAAATATGGCTAACCAGGATACAAACTTATCCCGAGAACATTAACTTCCGCTACCTACCAAAAAAATACGGACAAACAACAGACGCACGATCTGGCTAGCATTAATTAACCCGAAAATCGGACGGCCACGATTGAAGGTTAGTAAAAGTTTATCTGGCCAAGATACCAAAAATTCCCGCTAATACTATCGGGAGTCGGGCCAAATAGTTTTGTCCTACTTCCCATGGATAGTAGGCAATGGATAACACTCCCTTAAAGTCATATTATACGTTCCAATTATTAATATTTATTCAGATTTTTGTAATTCATGATTTGCAGATTATTACTCACCAAAAACTTCAAGGAATAGTTTCAAATGGATATGAGACAATGGATAGGAGAAGATGGACAAGAACCCACAACCATAACCCTTAAAAAATTCAAAATACATTTTAGGTTCCAATTATCAACATATGGCAATAATGATATACAACATGCCAAAACATTGTTTCAAATGGAGGAATAACAATCATGACAGCAATACATAGTGGCAATTCAAGGAAACTCCAGAGAATTACAACTCATTGTGTCCCGAGCTACCTGTCCAACACCCTCTTCGTCCACGTTCAGAACATGTTGACCATTGTTTCCTGTCCATAATAAGTAAATTGGTAGAATCGTTAAATAATCGTCTTCCCCACCATATATGTGTCTGATGCTAGATTGAAACCTGAAATATTGAACAACACCATACACCTCAGATCAGAAACAGATATATACATCCAAACTAAAAAGTTCTCTTCGTTGAGGATAATCTTAGAGGCTCGTCGTCCAGGTTTATGGAGAGATCTAATCATTACGGGAATGGATTACGGCTGATACAACCAAATCCTCCGTCGAATTACATTATTCAATCGCCACAGACAATCCGCAGTTAGTGTGTTGATGATTAAAAAACTAACGGGATGTCGACGGTAATAAAAACCACCGTGGCCGCGGCAAATTCTACTGTACTTTTACCGAGTAAAGGACCCAACTTTTTAACCTCGCTTCACGCGGTTGTTAATTTCTCAATTGTGTGAAGCGGGGGCAAAAACGGTCTTTCCATAACCAAGACAACAATTAAAGTGTGTTGGTTTCAAGAAGTGCCCTTCTGTGATATCAAAGTGCTACAAGTGCTCTCAAACGTAAATAACTCCTTGCTGCATACATTGCTTGGGAAGTTCTTGTTTTCTGCGTGAAGCTTAATCTCTCTTTTCAAATGCCTTCTTTGGTAATGCTAATCAAATTGAGTTGTGAATGAATGTTTGATTCAGGTTTGTGACAAAGAGAAGATGCTTTTTGTGCTTAATGGTGACAACGTGATTGCAGCCTCTTTAAAATCTCTGGATTGATGAATGTATTGTTGTTTAGACATCTCTCACTCTGTCTATACTTGAAATGGATGTTCTTTGGACTCTAAATGCCATTGTTCTATGAATGATTAGACTAGGATGCCTTCATGTATTGTATTCTTTCCTAGGCATAGTTGGCAGATTGGTTTTGTTTGTCATATCCACGGCGATGCATCCACGGCGCTTCATCCACGGCGCTGCATCCAGGACGCTGCATCCCCGGCGCTGCATCCAGGACGCTGCATCCACGGCGCTGCATAATACTCTTGGACCAAGCATGTTCAAAATGGGCATTTACTTTCACCTTTATCAGTCATTTACACACACAGGATCTCGCGTAATTCATTAACATCTCATGTATTTCATTGACAGGTGCATCTACCGCATCTGCAAGTACAACAAGGACCTGGAGGTCTTGGAGAAAACAGAGAAGAGATACAAGGAAGAGTAATCTCCACGAGTGTAGAGAGTTGTGGTTCCTCAAAAAATTATATATGTAAAGCTATTATTGCATTTCTTACATTCAAACATTACTAAACCTGAATGAAACTATGAGTATCGTGAACATCTTTGGAGACTTTATATATAATCAGTGTTCATTTCATCATTTTGAAGTTGTGGGGATGACAAAAACAGTTTTTTTTCTCTTCAAAAAAATGGTAATAATCAAAATTTTAAAACAACAGTTTGCAAAATGCAGTCACAGAAAGACAAGTGAGGAAAAAAATCACGTAAAGACTCATTACCATAAAATGGGTTTTGATAAATCTCAATTCTCAGAGAGCAACAGATGTTAATCAGTTGGCATATATTACAAAGACAAATCACCAAAGCCTCCCAAAGAAAGTACATCATCGCCGAACACAACCCATTTCAGTTACATGACTCTCCACATCCCAGAGAAAGGACCAAAACGTCACAGCCTCCAACACAAGCCTCTTCAGTCCCTTGAAGCTGATCTTTATATGCTCGTCCTTGAACGAATCTATTGTGCCTTGTGGCGTTATCACAATCTCTGGCCTCCCAAACAGAGCCTCTGTATGCTTCTCGATGATCCCACACGTTTCTCTTGATCTTATTGTAGCGTATCTCTGAAGGGTTTCTCCGTCAAAGGACATGACGTAGGTCTTTAACCGGGATTGTTTCGTCTCGCTGCTAAACTCGCCACTGGCATTGTTTCGTCTTGCTGCATCCACGGAGCTGCATCCACGACGCTGCATCCATGGCGCTGCAAAATGGACACATTCGAATGTACAACGTCGTGTAGACAGACTACAACACATTAATACAAAACTAAAGTAAGATACATGGAAACACTTGTACATAGATCTGTTGAATCATTGTTTCCAGAGTATGGATGCGGAAGGTATGGAACATTTGTAAGCTGTGGAAACCTGAACTCGTACAATTCTGTGTCATTAACATTTATTTGCTTTGTTTTCTTACACACGAGAGAGTGAAACATAAATGGTGAGTGTTTCCGAAACAAAAATTCACAAGTACTAAGCCTCACACCATAACCGATCTTAATCTCCAAATCTCCAAATACAAAACTTCTCAGAATACCATATGGCCAAACTGTTGTGGACATAGAAAAACATTAAACTGAAGCAAAGCTAAATGGACACACTTGTACACATATATAGACTCATCCGCGTGGATATATATATGTGGATACTATGATTTTTTGTTCCAGATTTTGGATTTCACTAGGAAAAGTGTGATGGGTTGTTCGTCCAATTTTGTTCCAGATTTTGGATTTCACTAGGAAAAGTGTGATGGGTTGTTCGTCCAATATACGGCGGCTGTGAAACCTAAACAAAAAGAATTTGGAGATTAATTGAAAACCAATTAACAGAAATCAGAATCGAGGATCTAGGCCAACAAAAACACTAACTATTTATGCTTAGAAAAAACCCAGAATCCACTATCGTTCCTCCATGGTTCTCATCAGCCGTTTCCATCTCAACACTTGAAGCTTTAAAAAAATCTGTGCAGCGGCGTTGACCAGACTCGTTGATCACAATTAATAGATGGTAACATAATCGACGATCTTGGGCTACGAGTTGATGGTAGGCGTCGCGTTTGCAGGTTAGCCTTCACAAATTCTGGTAAATGACATGAAGCACCGTCGACTATAATTACAATATTCTTTTACCTTGATTAAGGATACAATTGGGTTTTCAAGTTTAACAATATAAAAAACAGTTCACCAAAGTCCACCATTAGTAGCAATAAGTCCTTTTTTTGTTAGTTTCAAACTTAAAAGTGTCTTTAGATGTAATTCACTCCCGTTTTTTGGATGAAAAAATTAACTAAAAGGTGATAAATGATATACCACGTGTTCACGTTTTTAGGTTTTGAAAACATAATTTTGTTATTTTTATCTTTTATTTACTTATTCAGATTATAAAACTAATAATTTTAGAATACACAAACTATAAATTAAAACATAACTTTCATATATATATATATATATATAAAATAAATTAAAGCCTAGATAATTTTTATACTTTATGATCTTTATATAAATTATGATTAAACTAGCTCAAGAAGAAAGTAAGAAAAGAAAAAAGTAAACAAACAAATTAAGCGTTGAAAAAAAAAAAAAAAAAACAAACAAACAAATTAAGCAAAGAAACAAGCAATTAACTAAACCGACAAATCAAAGAAGCAAACAATGCACTAAGCAGAGAAACAACTCAACAAGCAATGAACTAACACTACAAGAAAATGATAACATAGCTACATATTTATTTGTGGGTATAAAATTATTTTTGTAGCAAAAAAATGATTTGCTACAAATTAGTTACAAAAATTCGGCGAAACTATAGGATCGTAGCAAATGTCGGTGATGTAACTATTTGTAGCAATTTGCTACAAATTAGAAACAACAGAGGAATGTGGCATTTTAAATCGAATTTGTCAGAAAATATGTTGTAGATAAATTGTTACAAAATTGTTTCAAATCGGATGTAACAAATTAGCTACAAAATTCTACAAACAAAACGTGGAAAAAGCCACAAAAATTTATTAATTAACTGTAACTAATTACGACAAATAGCTACAAATATTTCGTGACTATTTAAAAAAAAAATCAATAAAAAAAAAACGAAAATCAATTACAATAAATAAAAATGCTATTAAAATTTTATTAATCTAAAAGTAAAACATTGAAAAGCCATAACACTAATCATTCTCCAAGCTGTAAAAGTGACTCTTGATTTCCTCTAAAACTTCGTCTCTTGGAACATAAAACTAATCATTTTCCTTTCCTCTGCTCTCATACGGTGGATCTGAATGATTTCACCAAGTCAAGAACCAAAATAATGTCTTATACTTACTATGTAAAGTGAGAGAGAGAAAGAGATCAATCACCTCTTGAAACGAGAGGCCGGCCAGACCTGCAACGTCATGGATATCTGCATAAGGCAAGAGACACGAACATGAGAAGAAAGAGATATCATTTACCTAACTTGTTTTGCTCTTGAGCGTTTGTTCTTTTTATAGTAACAATCAATCTAGATTACAATATACCCGATTACATAAGCGGATTATATAGTACAAAAGCATATTTGATATGTATAACTATTGTTAACACATCAAACTTGTATACCAAAAAGAGTTAAAGTGTTGGCACCAAAAGGAAGTTCTGTACCAACAACAGAGAACAAAGTATACCTCCTGTCCATCAGTCCCAACTTCTTTGATCTCACGGATGAGGGAACTCAACACAGAATCATGGTTAGCCACTAAGATTTTGAAGGCCTGAAACAGAAAACGAAAATATTTGAGAAATAAATATCTACGAGAATACAATGGCGCTCTCAGTTCACAAATTCTTACCTCAAAGCATGACCATGATTTCGATACAAAGGCCAACCAATGCTCACATACAACTCCTGTGATAGAAAAACATTAATCAATTTCTAATCAAAGATTACATCACTGAACTATAATAGAACCTAAAGCTACATCGGTATATCAATGAGCCTGTAAGTCTGTAACCGACTCACAAAAGCTACATCGGTATATCAATGAGCATGTAACACCCTCCAATTGGCACCTACGATCACTAACAAGTTCGAAACCTCATTGACAATAAAATCAGAGAAATAATCAAAAACAATGAGCAAAACAAAACGATCCTCACCGCAGGTTTAGCTATCTTGCTTGTAAGAGGGAACAAGCGAACCCCAGTACCGCCATATTTAGCAAACTCCACAGCATAAATATCAGAGAAATTGATCTCAGTTTTTAGATTCTCAGAATTTCTTAATTCCCAAAGAAGTCGTTCCCTCCTGTCAACAACACATAGAACAAAAAAATTCGCTCTCTTAGGCACAGTAACGCCAGGAATCATTAACGTAATTAAGAACTCACACAAAAATTTAAGAACTTTCTCATTTAATACGAATCAATAAAGAAGGAAAAGGTCCATGATTTCGCTTCTGGATTCTTCGGGATTCGGTTGATTCTGATCATCGGTTTTGTGATTGTTGTGTTCACTATTCCTACGCAGGGAATCTAAACCAGTAAAAGCCATAGTCGGACTCATAGAGATCTAGAGAGAATACCTCAAGAACTAATTAACCATTGTGCGTTGTTATCTTAGATCTGTAAGCTAGATCCCAAAACCCTGGAGAAGAAGATTGAAGAAGACGAATCATAATCAATAGGAATAAACATACAAACCCATCAGATTCGGCATATTAAGAACCGCGGCGGCTGGGTTCAATCGGAGGTGAGTTAGGGTTTGGGTGACCTGGGTCGAGGAATCGAGAGGTGGAGGAGGAGGCTGAGGGGGAGAAGGGTGGGGAGAGACGGTTCAGACATAGCGGCGGCGGAGATGGAGGAGTAGATTGCAGACGGGGGGATAGAGGCGGAAGAAGAGGGTCTCGAGAGTTTTTTTTTTTTTTTGGTTCACAAGGTTCTTTTATTGGATATATACATATATTTTTATTATTTTCTTACAAATTGTTACAAAAAAAATTGTTGCAATTTAGATACAAATACTGTGTTGCAATCTGACACAAATTAGTCACAATTAATCATCATTTGTTACAAATAATTTTGTAACTAAGTTTGTTACGAATTTTTTGTGATTTTTTGAAACACATTTGGCCACAAATAAAACTTTCTCGCAAACAATAGCAATTTATCTACAAAAAGTTACAAACTATTTTGTAACTAACTTTGCTACATTTTTTTGTGATTTTTTGAAACAGATTTGTTACGAATAAAACTTTTTCGCAAACAGTAGCAAAACATCTACAAAAAGTTACAAATTTGCTACAATTTATCATTTATCATACATTGTAACAAATTCTTACTAATTGTAACAAAATTTAGCTACAATTTTTTTTTGTAACAAAAAACGTAGCTATGTTAACTTATTCTTGTAGTATAAACATATAAATCAAAGAAGCAAAGAAGGAAACAAGTTAACAAGGTAAGCAAAAAAGCATTGACGAAAGAAATAAACAAAACAAATAGTAATCAAGGAAGCAAATATGCATGCATGTTGTATGTATGTATAATGTATGTATGTATGTATGTATGCATGCATGTATGCATGTATGTATGTATGTATGTATGTATGCATGCATGTATCCATGAATATATGCAATGCGTTCCGAATCACAACGATCACACCATCAAAGGGATTCAAGGAGAATATAGTTAAAGCAAACAGTGCATTAATCATAAAAATAAAATAAAAAGAAACAGAGAAACAAGCAATGAACTAAAGCATGTGAAGCATGTAAGGAAGCAATCAAGGAAGCAAAAAGGCGGCAAAGAAGAAAGCAAGCAAACAAATTGATCAAATAAGCAAAGAAAGTAAACAAGGAATCAAAGAAGCAAATATGTATGTATGTATGTATTGTATGCATGCATGCAAGTAAACAATGTGTTCCGAAATCATAACGATCACACTATCAAAGGGATTCAAGGAGGATATTGTTAAAGTAGTTGAAAAATATAATAATACATTCAAATACCTTACAATAGTTACTTCCTTTCTGTCGATAGCGTAATCATTGTGATTTGGTCGTACCTACCTATGCAAAACCTGTTTTGGATTATAAGGGCCACAGTGGCTATGAAATCTGATGCTGCAAAAAAAGAAAAGAGGCGATAACTTCAACAGTTAAGAGCAAAATCAAAGATTGAATAAGAGAACAAGATTTAAGACAGAGTTCATAATCGTTTAGTTCGATTGCACTGACTATATATATTGATTTAAGACAAGTTTAAATTGTAATACCTTATTTGATCTGGTACATGCCAAGCAGAAAATATTCTCATCTTGAACTTTTGGTCTGTTGTCAGCACAAGCTTCACATGTCTCCATCTTTCTCATATCCAAATATATAGCCTTCGTCAGCTTTGGAATGATGTCATATACCTAAAATGCATCATTTTTGAAGTATTCAAAGCTACTCCAAATTATAAAGAGGTAGAAAAACAACTCCTAAAATCAAGCGAATGAGAACACTGTGACATAAAATCACTTTTCTAAATTAACATATTATCCAAAACAAAAACAAAAACTTTTCTGTTTCTGAGATAACGAAAATGTGTGTGGCAAGATTATCCTAGATAAACCTTTGTTCCAAAAAAAAAAAAAAAAAAAAATTATCCTAGATGATCGAAATAACTGTTACCTTCAATGCTTCAGGTTCATGGTACTTCACAATCCTGAGACAGTTTGAGAAACTGGTTAACAAATACCCTAATATTAACGCTAGCAAATGAAATTACTTTTGAACAAAAAACATTTCTTGATTTTATATTAACGCAGACTCCTTGAGACACCAAAGAGCACGGTGTATTACTACTTGTAAAACGCTCATGTATATTTTGATGAGTCTGTATTCTTCTAGCCTACGGCGTAACGATAACAACACTCATTAAACAAGAAGTCTACTTGTTACCTTGCTTCCGGTAAACCATAGTGATTCAGCAACACCCCACTGTGAGCATCAACATTTGGCCACCTATAACAAGCCATCACAGGATTCAACAAGAAATATTAGTTTCCGATTATATGCATCAATTAGGATGAGTATGTGATCTCGGAGCTCTCCATATTTCCAAATGCTAAGGTTTGAAGCTAGAATTAAGCAAACCAAATTACTTTTCAGCTAGCACATGTCCTGATTTTATGCACTCGATGTAGATCTTCTGCAATGAGCGGTGATGAAGCAAACATACCTGAGAAGCAAAAGGACGTTATAATATGTTCAAAACTCCATTTGTGTGGGTAACAGCAAAAGAAAAGAGTGGAAAAATGATTTTTCTTACAGAGATTGACGTGAACAACATTGAAATAGAGCTGTGTATCCCACTATGATGCTGCAGTGGAAAATAAGGATTTTGGTCTTTTGCTGAGAGTTTGCGGAATTGAAAAAACGAATATGAATTTCAACAAAACGAATATGAATTTCAAAAATAAAAGAAGCGAGAAATTGTATCCACATTTATTAGAGTTTGGTGCCCATTGTCTAACCAGCATAGAAAGTCTTCATTTTGAGCATCTCTTGAATCAGTTTTTGAAGCTTCTCCCCTGTGGCAAATACACATTTATGAATTTAATTTGAGACAGGAAATATGAACGACCGGATTAGATTGAGAAGAGAGGGAGCACTAAGTTTACAATACCTTGAGGTATCCACATTTCTCTGACTGAATTGTTGTTTTGACCGTTAATGCTGTATTAATTCCCAATACCAAGAATACCCTTTTCCCAACCGTCTCTTGGAAGCTGTAGAAGATAACTGCATTTTGAGGCATGAGAGAGATCATCAGAAAAGTTATAACATATCAAGAACTAGCAAGTTGAATTGCAACGAACTCACTTTCTCACTCATTTATTGCCTTGTGAGTTCTCAAAACCTCATCCGCTACATCTTTTATTGTGTTGTTTTCTGCATTTGATGGAATTAGATGAGGAAACATAAGAACACAGAGGTGTAAACCTAAACTTCTTTGAAACAACTCTACAGACTTAATCATGACTGCAAAAAGTGGTCATCGCCTGCTTTTGGTACAACCTTCTTTGCTATGACCATCACATCATCGGGGTTGGCTATCTCTAATTTCCTGCTCAATTAATATTCATCTAAAGCTGTTATACTAATCAAAAGGTCAAAGATCAGTTATGAGTAAACAAGGCAGCTACATTACAACGTCGTTCATGAATGGTAAAGTGATGAAGTGTTACCTCATATACTTATTTTTCTTGTGATTGAGTTCAATGCGTAATTCTTAAAATCCCTGCCATCTCAACTAATTTTGCTCGAGATTTGTAGAATAAGCTTGTTCTGGAGAGCATTGAATACATGCAAAAAGCTAAGCAAGTTAGCATGCATATCTTCTAGTTCATAATAGTCCAAAGACATCTCAAAAGAGTCAATTAAAAGCAAGTTATGTGTCAAAAAAAAAGGAACTACATGCAAACAAACACATTTGCGGAAAATATATTGTCAAAGAGTTGCTGGTATATATGGGACATACTTAAAAAAGAGGAACTTTTGTTTCATGAGACTTTTGGTTCAGAAACTGGTTGCAAGTAAGCACCAAGATCTCAAACCCTGGACAAATAAAAGATTTGGATACACACAGGATCAACTTGTATCAGTGTAACCCATGGTACAAATATGAAATATACATAGTAAATCCTTACAATCACCGTATGAAGAAGTAAAGAGAGCAGAATGATCATAGACCTTTTGATTCCTGTATAACTGGATTTGGTGAAACCGTTGTTCCACTATACAAAACACACAAGGGATGGTCCATGTGTCAGCAATGTTAATGATGACAAGGAATGTTTCTTAATAGACGCTCTAGACCATCTGTACTACTTTCAAATTGTAACCTATAACTACCTAGTAATGAGTAGTTACACATTGAGAAATCAAGCTAAAGGGTTAGTAATGAGTAAGTAATTAACTAAAGGAAGTAGAGAAGTAAAACAAGCTCAGTAGGTCTAAGTAGCAAGGAAGAAAATATGCAAGGAAGTAAGTAAGCAAGCAAGAAGTAAAAAAAAAATATATATATCATCTGTACTATTTTCAAATAGTAACCTATAACTACCTAGTCTACCGTAGTATAACGAGAAATCAAGCTAAAGATTTAGTTGAGTAGCTAAGAAAATTAAGGAAATGAAGTACAGAAGTTAAATAAGTTCAGTAGGTATGCAACTAAGAAAAGAAGCAAATATGCAAGAAATCAAGGAAACAAGCAAGAAATTTAAGCAAGAAGCAAGTATGTGAAACAAAAAAAATAATAAGGAAGCAAGCAAGAACTAAACATCAAATCAATGAAACAAGTAAGTAAGCAGGAAATCAAAGAAACAAAAATAAGAAAGCAAACAACCACACAACTAAGCAATGAAATCAAGGAAAAGCAACGAATCAAGAAAGCAAGGAACCACACAACTAAGCAATGAATCAAGGAAGAAACTAGGAAAACAAACAAGCACGCAAAGAACCAATGAAGGAAGCAGAGAAGTAAACAACAAATCAATACGACCAGGAAGCAATCAAGGAAACAAATCGATCAAATAAGCAAATAAACAATAAACTAAGCAAAGAAGCACTAATGAAAGAAATGAACAAAACAAGTAATCGAGTAAGAAAATATGCATGAATGTGTACATATGTATGTATCAAAGGGATTCCAAGAGAATATAGTTAAAGCAAACAATGCACTAAGAAGAAGAAAAAAGAAGCAAAGAAACAAGCAATAAACTAAAGCATAAATGGAAGCAAGTAAACGAGTAAAGCAAAAAGGCGGCAAAGAAGAAAGCAATCAAACAAATCGATCAAATAAGCAAAGAAGCAAGAAAATAAACAAGGTAAGCATGTACACAAAATAGCAATGATGAAAGAATGAACAAAACAAGGAATCAAGGAAGCAAATATGTATGCAGGTAAACAATGTGTTCTGAAATCACAACGATCACACACTATCAAAGGGATTCAAGGAGAATATTGTTAAAGTAGTTGAAAAGTATTATAATAGATTCAAATACTTTTAACAATAATCACTTCCTTTCTGTCGATAGTGTAATCGTTGTGATTTCGGTCGTACTTACTTATGCAAAACCTATTTTGGATTATAAGGGCCACATTGGCTATGAAATCTGCTACTGCAAAATCGAAGACTGAATAAAAGAACAAGATTGAATACCATACCTGAAGAAGGTGAAGCATGTGTTACTTAAAATTGCATTGTTTATAGGCCAAAAAATTAAGAAGACAGGTACAGAGTCAAAATCCTTTCGTTGGTTTAGTTTGATTGCACTGACTATAAATAGACTTAAGACAAGTTTAAACTGTAATACCTTATTCGATTTGGTACATGCCAAGTTGAACATGTTCTCATCTTGGATCTTACTCTTGCTCTGATGTCATATACCTAAAATGCATCATTTTTGAAGTTTTCAAAGCTACTCCAAATTATGAAGAGGAAGAAAAAACAACTCCTAAAATCAAGCGAATGAGAACACTGTGACATAAAATAACTTTTCTGTTTCTGAGATAGGTTCACATAGTCACATAAACAACTACTACTGCAGAAGAAAAATTGAGAACGTAATATTGAAGCATATGTACGAAAATGTGTATGGCAAGATCATTCTAGATGATCTAAATAATCGTTACCTTTCTCTCCAAATTTTTAATGCTTCAGGTTCATGGTACTTCACAGTCCTGAAACAGTTTGAGAAACTGGTTAACAAATACTTTAATATTAACGCAAACGAAATTACTTTTGAACAAGAACATTTCTTGATTTTATACACTCGGTTTAGACCTTCAGGTTCATGGTACTTCACAGACCCTCAGGGATGTATCTCACGTTGGTAAGAAGAACTGTTAGGCCTTCAGCATTCTTGATTCTGATAGTCCCTACTCCCTTCACCTTAGACACTGATTTGTTTCCCATTCTGACATAACCCCCTGCGTCTTCATCCAAGCTTTCAAACCATTCCCTCTTGTAAGTCATGTGATAGATACAGCCTGTATCCATGATCCATTCATCTTCAAGATGAATCTCTGTAGAAGACAACGCTTCTGACACATATAACCCAGCTGCTTCGGCTAGATTCCCTTTCCCTGAGGACTCTCCTCTGTTGTTACCATTGTCTCTTGGTTTATAATGAGCCTTGTTCTTGTTGGGACAGGCATTCTTGTAATGACCCTCTTCACCACAAGTCCAGCATCCTTTTCCTTTAGTCTTGGATTTGGACCGAGACTTGTTTGACTTGTTCCCTTTATCACGATGCTCATTTCTTCCTCTGGTCTCATTCTTCGCATAGAGACCCTCTGCTTGACCCTTGATACTCTTCTTGCTAGACCCAAGCTCAAGTTCCTTTGAGTATATGGCTGCAGTAACTTCATCTAATGTTAGCGTGGTTCTCCCTGAGCCATATCTAAGAGTATCATTCAACTGGTCAAACGGTCTAGGCAGAGACATTAACAACAATATAGCTTGATCCTCATCCGACACAATAACATCTAAGTTTTCTAGATCTTCTACTATTTGGAGAAAATCATCGATGTTACCTTTAACGGAAAGATTTTCTGACATCTTGAAGCTATATAGCTTCTGTTTCAGATAGATCCGGTTTGGAAGAGCCTTTGACATGTAGAGCTTGTCTAGAGCATTTAGCATCTCTACAGCTGTCTTTGCCTTCTTCACCTTTCGCAGAACCCTGTAGGTAATGCTCAGAACAATCGTGCTTCTCGCCCTTCTCATCTTTTCTTCAAAAGCTTCACGCTTTTGGTCAGCTTCTAACTTTTCAAGATCCGACCCCTTCCCTGCAGTGATACCAGGGTCCTTGAAAACCACACTCAAGCCTATAATGTCTAGGTGAGCTTCGAGTGTCTCTTTCCACATCATGTAGTCTTCACGGCCATCAAACTTCTCCACCTCTATTCTTGCCGAAGACATGGTTCTTCCTCTTGAGAGATCTCAGAACCACAAGACAACGAAACCTTCGCTCTGATACCACTCTGTTGAGTCTCCTTGACCCTAAAGGAGTCGACTTTCCTCTTGGAGAAGACACAACAAGACGCAAGACAAGAAGAAGAGAAGAAACAGAGGATGAAACAGAGTTTGTATGTGAAAGAGAGGAACTTTAAAACTGAAAATGTAAAGGGAGCACACAGAAACTTAACGAGTTCACTCCCTTAACTGGGTAGCTACGTCTCGCCGAGTCTTTGACTCGGAATCCACTAGTTTCAACAATAGAGATTACAATTCTAGGAACTACAAGTGACCCACTCTATCCGCCCTTCACTAGCACCTATAGAGTTCACTCTATACGTTCCTAAAACAAGAGAACAAGCTAAATGTTTATGCAAATACAGCTTTTCTCTCAATCTCTATAACAAGCAGTTTCTTATAAAACTTGCTTCTTTTCTTAACTCTCTCTCTCGGCTCCAGAATAGCCTCTTTATAGTGACATCTTCTTAGGGCTTCTCGCAACGCCAAACGCTCAAATGTACCTTCAAGCAGCGACTGCGTTTTCTCCTTTAGACCGGGACTTCCATCAACGTGGACAAACGGACAAGAACTGCTTTCAAGGCACAGACAAAGAGGCAACTCTGCTGTACCGTCTTCAGTAGCCGTTTGCCAAACGAAGTGGTCCCAAAAGTAACTTTGACAGCTTGGGTTCGATTAAGTATAAACCATAGTTGAACCTAAGTTGTCCTTGCAGGCAAATTCAAATGCTAAACTTGCTCATCAAGATAACATCTTCACAATTACCTTTTCCAAAAATTGGTTTCTTGCCCTTCTCTGTAACCATGTCATGCAGTGCTTCTAAGATGCACATACCTGAGAAGCAGAGAGACAGTAATCTGTTCAACTCCATTTGTGTGGGTAACAGCAAAAGACAAGAGTGGGAAAATGTTTATTTACAGAGAGACTAACGTGGACATCATATCATCAACAACCTTGATATAAAACTCTGTATCCCTTTAGAATGTTGCAGTGGAAAATAATATTTTGGTTTTTCGCTGAGATTTCGCGGTATTCTTCCATATGTGCTCCTGCAACAAAACTAAACTGAATTTCAAAAACAGAAAAGAAGCGAAAAGTTGTATCCTTTCTTACAATTCTAGAAGAGTTTGGAGTCCATTTT
This sequence comes from Alliaria petiolata, assembly GCA_020283515.1. Taxonomy (NCBI): domain Eukaryota; kingdom Viridiplantae; phylum Streptophyta; class Magnoliopsida; order Brassicales; family Brassicaceae; genus Alliaria; species Alliaria petiolata. The sequence goes on from JAHZTW010000001.1 coordinate 50,501,175, forward strand.
CTAACCAGCCTAAGTCTTCATGTTGAGCATCTCCCCTGTGGCAAATACCTGTCTCTTATACACATCTAGATGTGTATAAGAGACAGTTTCTTCCTCTGGTCTCATTCTTCGCATAGAGACCCTCTGCTTGACCCTTGATACTCTTCTTGCTAGACCCAAGCTCAAGTTCCTTTGAGTATATGGCTGCAGTAACTTCATCTANATATGTGCTCCTGCAACAAAACTAAACTGAATTTCAAAAACAGAAAAGAAGCGAAAAGTTGTATCCTTTCTTACAATTCTAGAAGAGTTTGGAGTCCATTTTCTAACCAGCCTAAGGAAGTCTTCATGTTGAGCATCTCTTGAATCAAATTGTTGAGCTTCTCCCCTGTGGCAAATACACATTTATTATTTTTAATTCGAGACAAAAAATATTAACGACCGGATTAGATTAAGAAGAGGTATCCACATTTTTCCTCAGATGTGTAAAGAGACCTTATATACTTATTTTTCTTTGCTGGAGATTTGTAAAAAAAGCATGAGTATCTTCTAGTTCATAATAGTCCATAAGACATCTCAAAAGAGTCAATTAAAAGCAGGTTATGTGTCAAAGAAAGTAACTACATGCAAACAAACACATCTGAGGAAAAATATCTTGTCAAAAAGTTGCTAGTAAATATGGGACATACTTGGTTCAGACACTGGTTGCAAGTACGTGCCAGGATCTCAAACCCTGGGAAAATCAAAGATACACACAGGATCACCTTGTATCAGTGTAACCTATGGTACACATATACATATTAAATATCACTGCATGAAGAAGTAAAGAAAGCAGAATGATCATAGACCTTTTGATTCGGTGAAACCGTTGCTCCACTATACACGAAACAGAAAGGGATGGTCCATGTGGCAGAAACGTTGATGATGACGAGGAATTTTGCTTAATAGAGGCTCTGGAACATCTTAAGGAAACAAGCTAAAGAGTTAGTTATGAGCATGGAAGTTAAGGAAAGCAAACAGAGAAGTTAAACAAGTTCAGTAGGTCTAAGTAAGCAAGTTAAGCATGTAAACATGGAAGCAAGTAAGAAAACATGCAAGGAATCAAGGAAACAAGCAAGAAGCAAGAAAGTAAGTGGAAAGTCAAAGTAAAGCAAGAAAGTAAACAACAAATAAAGAAATCAAGTAAGCAGGAAATCGAAGAAAAAGAGGAAAGAAAACAAGGAACCACACAACTAAGCAACTAAGAAAACAAACAAGCACGCAAGGAAGCAAAGAAGTAAAACGACAAATCAAGAGGACAAGTAACTAAGCAAGAATCAAAACAGAGAATAAGGAAGCAAATAAGCAAAGAATAAAGGAATCAAAACTGTAAGCAAAAATCAAACAAAGTATAAAGAAAGCAAGCAAGTAAACAACCAAGGATGGAAGGTAAGTGTGAAACTATACAAATAAGCACGTATGCAAGTATGTACGCATATATGTATGAATGCAAATGTGTATTTATGTATGTATGTGTGCATATGTATGTATGAATGCAATGTGTATGTATGTATGCATGTATGTATGATGCATGTGTGTATCTGCATTCTTTAAGTAATTGGGAAGAAGCCATTTGAGATAATTTGGTTTCCGACTACGAACGCTGTTGCTGCAAAGATACAAAAACATCAAACTGTAAAAAAAAAAACACAAAATCGAAAGACCAAATTAGAAGAAAAGGATTGAATTAACAACTTACTTTGACAAAAAATTGGTAGGATCTCCGATAATTCCAAGCCCCTTGATTCTTGATAATAAATACAAACCAAAAATCCCAGAAGACACATAAAAAGAAACCCGATGATTTCAAACAAACAACGGAAAAATTCGTTGAAGAAATGTCGGAGATTGTACCCTTTTTCATAGCTGCGTCATCCTCGGGCCTATGAATCCTATTAAGGGGTTATTTCCAGTTTAGCTAGATTCTGATTAGACCAGGTTCCTTTCACTGGTTTAGTCTAATTTGTTGGTTTGTACATATTTCATACCGTGTATATAATCACTGTAAACGGATACTTTCTTTCTTAATCAGAAATCAAAAATTCGTAACAAACTCTTTCTTCTTCATCGATCTCTTGATCTCTGGTTCGTAACATGGTATCAGACCCATCGAGCTCAACTTCTCTTTGAATTTTCGTTTGATTCATCATTTGCGAGCTGTTTTTGTTGTGATTCCTCCTCCGATTCACGCTTCGATGGTATCCAGAGGTGTTCTTATGAAGAAATTCATGCGAAGATCAGGTAAATCTGAAGCTTCGACAAATTCAGCTCAGATTGATTCTCCGGCGACTAAAGGACCGGATAATCGCATTCTCCGAGCTCCCGTCGATGCTACTTCTCCGGATTCAGTACATTCGCCATTCTTCATGCACAGTTCCGATCATCCAGGTTTGCAAATCATTTCTCTTCGTCTAGATGGCACGAATTATGATGATTGGAACGCTGCGATGTTGATTGCTCTAGATGCGAAGAATAAGATCGGTTTTGTTGATGGTAGTTTACTTCGTCCTGAAGAATCTGATCTAGAATTTCGTCTCGGGTCTAGATGCAATAGTCTCGTTAAGTCGTGGTTACTTAACTCGGTTTCTCCTCAGATCTACCGTAGTATCATGCGTATGAATGATGCTACTGACATCTGGAGAGATCTATATAGTCGTTTACACATGACTAATCTGCCTAAAACCTTCAATCTCACTCAAGAAATTCAGGATCTAAGACAGGGTTCAATGTCTCTCTCTGACTATTTCACAACTCTGAAGACACTGTGGAGTAATTTGGAGAACTCTGATGATCCTTGTACATGTGGGAAAGCTGCTCGTCTGCAACAGAAGGCAGATAGAGCTAAGATTGTGAAGTTCCTGGCTGGATTGAATGAATCCTATGCAATAATCCGCAGACAGATTATCATGAAAAGATGCTTCCTACTCTTGCTGAATGTTACAATATTCTGGATCAAGATGATAGTCAGAGTCAACGAGGTTTCACGAATATTGTTCCTTCAGCTGCATTTCAGGTTGAACAAGTTTTGTCACCCCTGGATGCAAACAACATTTGCTATGTTCAATCTGGTCCAAGGAAAGGGCATCCTATTTGCTCTTTTTGCAACAAAGTAGGTCACATTGCTGAGAAATGCTACAAGAAACATGGTTTCCCACCTGGTTTCAAAGGGAAGAGTGGTGATAAGTTTCAGAAATCTCCTCCTGTTGCTGCTCAAGTCACTTTTCCTTCTGCATCCGAAGCAAAACCAATTGGACTTGAAGGTTTGATTGGAAATCTTTCCAAAGATCAGATACAACAGTTTATTGATCTCTTCAGTTCCCAACTGCAAACTTCGTCTGTTTCCCATGTGAATGAAGTGAGCACTTCTGCAACTGATAAATCTGGTATTTCATTCTCTTACTCTACGTACTGTTTTGTTGGCATCCTGACAGTCTCTCAACACACCCTTTGTACTGATACATGGGTGATTAACTCTGGTGCTACACATCATGTGTCACATGATCATAAACTTTTGTTTCTCTAGACCGCTCTATTAAGAGTGATGTGAATCTGCCGAATGGTTCAACTATTCAGATAAGTGGAGTGGGATATGTTAGAATAAACAAGGATATTCTTCTCCAAAATGTTCTGTTTATTCCTGAATTTCGGTTAAACCTTCTCAGTATCAGCTCTTTAACTACACATCTTGGTTCTAGAGTGATCTTTGATACGACTTGCTGTGAAATTCAGGATCCTACCAAGGCCTTGAAGATTGGTCAGGGTAGACGCATTGGCAATCTCTATGTGCTAGATACTCAAGCTTCTGCGATGTTGGTGAATGCAGTGGTGGATATTGGTACCTGGCACAAGCGACTTGGTCATGCTTCTTTTTCCCGCTTGGATTTGATATCCTCCGCTTTAGGAACTACTAGACATAAGAATAAAGGACCTTCTTATTGTCATGTTTGTCATTTGGCAAAACAGAAGAAGTTGTCATTTCCCTCTCTCAACAACTTATGTAATGCAATCTTTGAACTTTTACATATTGATGTTTGGGGACCATTTTCGGTTGAGACAGTGGAAAGATACAAATATTTCTTGACGATTATTGATGATCATTCGCGAGCTACATGGATTTATTTGCTTCGCACAAAGAATGAGGTTTTGAAAGTTTTCTTGCATTTGTTCTTCAAGTTGAGAATCAGTTTAATGTGAAAGTTAAGTCAGTCAGGTCGGATAATGCTGCTGAGCTTAAATTCACTGATTTCTATCAAGCAAAGGGAATAGTCTCATGTCACTCTTGCCCTGAAACGTCGGAACAGAACTCAGTTGTGGAACGCAAACACCAACATATTTTAAATATTGCTCGGGCTCTCATGTTTCAGTCTCAGATACCCCCATCTATGTGGGGAGATTATATCCTGACAGCAGTCTTCATCATCAATCGTTCTCCATCGCCATTGTTGTCCAACAAGACTCCCTACGAAATTCTCATGAACAAACAGCCTCATTATGATCAGATGAGAACATTCGGATGTCTCTGCTATGGGTCTACTTCTCCTAAACAAAGACACAAATTTTCTCCTCGATCACGTGCTTGTTTGTTCTTGGGATATCCTTGTGGATACAAAGGGTATAAATTGATGGATATGAAGACTAATCAAACATTCATCTCCCGGAATGTTGTTTTCCATAAAGATGTGTTTCCTTTGGCAACTCAATCAGATTCTGCAATACCTCTGGATTTCTTCACACCGCAGAATCCTTTGCCATCAGGTACCATCATTTCATCTCCATCCATTCCTGAAATTTCTCCATCTCCTATCTTACCATCACAAATTTCTACTTCTCGACAAATACAAATACCGGTTCACTTGAAAGATTATCATTGCTACTCATTTCAATCGCCTTTTACACATCCCATTTCTTCTTTTATCTCATACTCTAAAATTTCTCCTCCCCATTTATCTTACATTAATCACATCACCAAAATCCCAATTCCTCATTCATATGCTGAGGCAAAGGATTCAAAGGAGTGGTGTGAAGCAGTTGATAAGAAACCTGGTGCGATGGAATCCACTAAGACTTGGGATGTTACAAGTCTGCCTCCGGGAAAGAAAGCTGTTGGTTGCAAATGGGTGTTTACTTTGAAATTTCACGCTGATGGTAGTCTTGAGAGATATAAGGCTTAGCTAGTGGCAAAAGGGTATACTCAAAAAGAGAGATTTGACTACAAATAAACTTTCTCTCCGATTGCCAAGTATGCCACAGTCAAGCTTTTATTGAAAGTTTCTGCATCCAAGAATTGGTTTCTTACATAGCTTGACATATCAAATGCTTTTCTCAATGGAGATTTGGAAGAGGAAATTTTTATGAAACTTCAAGATGGTTATGCTGAGAGACAAGGGGACTCTTTGCCAAAGAAAGCTGTTTTAAGACTCAAGAAATCCATCTACGGGCTTAAACAGGAATCATGACAATGGTTCTTGAAATTCTCTGCATCTCTCTTAAGATTTGGTTTTATTAAAGGTGATGGTGACCATACACTGTTTGTCAAACATTGCAAGAATGGGAATTTATTGGCTGTATTAGTATATGTTGACGACATCATCATTGCTAGTACAGATGATAATGAGGCTGCTCAACTGACAAAGGATTTGGCAAAGTTCCGAGACCTTGGTCCATTGAAATATTTTTTGGGTCTGGAGATTGCTCGTACCAGTGCTGGTATATCCTTATGTCAGAGGAAGTATACTTTGGAGCTTCTTACATCAGTTGGCATGTTAGGATGTAAGCCTTCGTCTACTCATATGGTTCCTAATTTGAAGCTTTCCAAAGAAGATGGTGATTTGCTTTCGGATCGGGAGATGTACAGAAGTCTTGTAGGTCGACTAATGTATTTGAAAATCACAAGGCCTGACATCACATATGATGTCAACAAGCTCTGTCAGTATTCGTCAGCTCCGAGGTCTTCTCACCTTCAAGCTGTTTACAAGGTGTTGCAATACCTCAAAGGAACGGTTGGTCATGGGTTATTTTACTCTGCAAATCCAGATCTCACACTGAAAGGTTTTGCAGATTCTGATTGGGTCTCTTGCCCGGATAGTCGCCGATCTACTACCGGTTTTTGTATGTTTCTTGGCTCTTCTCTTATCTCTTGGAAGTCCAAGAAACATGACACTGTTTCCTGCTCTTCCGCGGAAGCAGAATGTCGGGCATTACATTTGGCATCTAAAGAAATGGTTTGGTTGAAGAAATTACTCCTTGATCTTCGGGTACTTCGTGCTGCCACTCCCATTCTCTTTTCCGATAGCACAGCGGCGATCTACATAGCCACCAATCCAGTCTTCCACGAGCGCACGAAATACATTGAGACAGATTGTCATTCGGTGCGTGAAAAGTTGGATAGAGGTATCATCAAAACTATGCACGTTCGTACTGCTGATCAAACAGCTGACATCCTTACTAAACCTCTGTTTCCTCACCAGTTCGAGCATCTCAAATCCAAGATGAGCCTTCTTAACATTTTTGAGGTCTCATCTTGAGGGGAACTATTAAGGGGTTATTTCCGGTTTAGCTAGATTCTGATTAGACCAGATTCCTTTCACTGGTTTAGTCTAATTTGTTGGTTTGTACATATTTCATACCGTGTATATAATCACTGTAAACGAATACTTTCTTTCTTAATAAGAAATCATATATTCGTAACAAACTCTTTCTTCTTCATCGATCTCTTGATCTCTCGTTCGTAACAAATCCCTTCGCGAAATTTTCTCTGCAATTTATAAAAGACAAAAGGTAAGAGAAACGATCGCAACATTGATTCTGGGTTTTTTACATCTAAATCGGACGAATCTATTCAAAATAGCGAGAGATTTTAGGAACGCAAAACTAGGTTTTGAAGTTAAGCAACGAGTCGTAATTCGAAATATCGCTATGTTCATGGTTTTGATTGACGAAACTAACGACAAAATTGCGATTGAGTATCCCTAATTACTTTTACTGGAAAAAATCGTTTTTCCCAGAAAACCTGATCAGAGTACAAACCAAATCGCAAAAGAGGAAAAATCAAAGATCGAGGAAAAGAAATGCGATTCGAATGTATAAGAAAACAGTCGCGAAGAACGCGAGAACAAAGATAGATCAGACTCACCGAAACACAAAATTGTGAGAAAACCTAAAATCCTAATTGTTCGTTAACAAAATCGAACAAAACAACTCCAAATTCAAATTCCAGATTATTCGAAAGCGTACCGTTGAAGCCAAGCTCCTCTCCAAGTGGCTGTCATTTTTATTTTGTCCGTTGGCTTTACAAATTACTCATTTATTCGTTATACATTTAATATTATAAATTTTCAAATTTTGAAAGAGAAATGCAAAAGCCCAAGACGAAAAGGCCCATTTCAAATTCTTAACTTAGCTACAAAATGAGATTGTCGTTTTGAAGCATTTGGCTCAACACGAGTGAGTGTTGCTAAGCTTGAGGAAATAACAGAGAAAATCTCGAGTGAGTTGACATGTCATCACACAAAAACAAGGCATTTGTCATTTATTATTTAATTTTTAAAAATTTGTATCATAAATGCGATAAAATAAAATATTTTTATTTTCTCACGTTACATTCAAATGGATTCGAACCCACAAGGACACAATACTTTCAATAAAATTCAACAACCTTAACCATTATGTCATAAGTGTTATTTGACAAAGTTTGCGAAGTTTACTATAGTAATAGTGAAAAAAATAAAAAACTATGATGATCTATACACATTACGGTTTTTAAAATAACATAACAAAATAAATCAAAAATAAAAATAATATAATTAAAAAATAAAAAATCTTCAAATGAACGCCAAAGCTAACTGCAACTTACCAAATAACTAGATTATATACAAGATCTATTGTATTTAATGACAAATAAAATCTTATTCACAAAAATCAAAACTAAAAAAACAGTCAAGTTAATTTTTTTAAAAAGATTAGTGTTTGAGCTTATCTTTTCTTAAATTAAAGTTAATCTCAATTACTATTTTTTCATTGATAACATACTAACACTCATTTATTTTTAAAAATTTCACTACTCGTAAATTCAAATTTTACCTATTTAGTATATTCTAATCGCGATACGTGTCAAAATCTGACCGATTCACTTACCACGTGTCGCGATCATGTTAATTAGTAAATTAAACGCTTACAACTTTATATGGTAAAAAGATATATACTAAACATATTTATAAACAATATCAATTTTCACTTTTTTATTCCTTCAGATTAAATTTTGTCGTGTGTTATTTATTTAATAAAATGTCAATTATTACGGTATCAAAAATAATAAATAAAAGATTTAACACACAAAAACCCATTGAAAAAAATAAACAAATTACACATTCACAAATCACAAAGCATCATCTATTATATAATAGATTAAATAGACTCACAACTTCTTCTTATTCGTCAATCTCAACTTTATTTTTCCATATGTAAAAAGTATATAAGTAATTAAATATTATTTTAAAACATCAAGTAACATAAATAAATATTAACACATGTACAATTTACTATACATAAAAAACCATTAAATTTGAATTCAACTATCTTAAAATTCATATAAGTCGATGAAATTCATATTTAATATATAAACATCATAAATATATAAATCTTAAATAATAAATAATTTTAAATATATCATTCTATTTTCTTTTTTTTATAGAGTGATTTAATCCTTATTTTCAAATAAATCAGAGGAATTAAACTTTGGTGCAAGTGAAAAAATTTATGATATTGAATAAATTAAGAAGATAACTCAAACCTATAAAATCGTAAGACGCATTAAAATATTCAATAAAAATCAAGAATCACAACAAATTATATTAAAATATATAGAGAAGAGGAAAAAATGGATATAAATATATATATATAATTTTAAACATGAAAATATATGAATTTAATAAAACAAATCCTCAAAATGATAAATTAAAAACGCAATTAATCAATTTTTTTAAAACATCAAGTAAAATAAATAAATATTAACATATGTACACTAACTATTCATAAAAACTATTATTTTTTAATTCAAGTATTTAAAAACTATTATAAAAAATGAGACTCAAATTTAATTTTAAAAAATAACAAATATATAAATCTTATATGATACATAATTTTAAATATATAATTATATTTTTTTAGTTATTTAATCCTTATTTTTAATTCTTTAGGACAAGTGAAAAAAAATGATATTGAAAAAATTAAGAAGTTAACTCTAACCTATAAAATCTTAAGACACAACAAAATATTCAATTAAAAATCGAAAAAATAACAAATTATAATAAAAATTATAGAGAAGAAGAAAAAAGTAAAGAAAAAGAAGAATAGATCATTAATTTAAAGAGAGAGGAGAAAAAATTAAAAAATAATATATGAAAAAGATTATCAAGAAAAAAATTAAAAAATAAAAATTCTTAAAAAAAGCTTTTGGGGTGGGTTTGTCTTGAGATTACCAGAGGAAGTAAGTTAAAGAGAGAGAGAAGCATAAAGATGAGGTGGGAACGGTGAAGGGCCCAAAGACCAAGTCATGTGGATAGTGACAGTAGCGAAGACTTGGGGGTGTTTACACTCTTTATTTCATATTTTCTCTAAGCTAAAACTTTGAAAAACTTCTGTCACCATTTTGAAAGACTCTATTGAAAGAAAATTCATAGGGTTGCAGGACAAGATTACAAATCCTTACACTGCCATTCCATCCTATATCTACTATCACTACAAGAAAATATTAACATAGCTACATTTTTATTTGTGCGTATAAAATTATTTTTGTAGCAAATAATTGATTTGCTACAAATTAGTTACAATTTTTCGGCGAAACTATATGGTCGTAGCAAATGTCGGTGTTGTAAGTATTTGTAGCAAATTGCTACAAATTAAAGACAGCAGTGAAATATGGCATTTTGAATCGAATTTGTCAGAAAATATTTTGTAGCTAAATTGTTACAAAATTGTTACGAATCGGATGTAACAAATTACCTACAAATTGTTGCGTGGTTGTTGTTGCAAAAAGAGAAAAAATTCTACCAAAATCATCGTAACAATTGTGACCACGGTTTGTAACCAATTTGTTACAATGTTGTTACAATATTGCTATAATCAAAAAGGAGAAAAACTCACAAAAGACTATGAATATTACGTAGCTATTTAAAAAAAAAAAAATTTAAAAATAATACCAAATTCAATTACAATAAATAAAAATGCGATTAATAATTAAATAACAAACTGAAAATATATTTATTCCGAACCCCACCGCACCACCGCCGCTGCGGTAATCACCACCATCGCCGTACCGGTTCTGGTTCCGCCGGAGAAAGGCAATTTCATCATCACGCTAGCTCCTGTCTCTTTTACCTTCTCGTAAACTGGAGTCCATACCTGCAACCCTAAACTGGAGTTTGCTCTCTTTCTACACGATTCTCGTGGCCGTCGCCGCCTTCTCCGGAGTATCCCAGCTTCTAAGCGACTGCGTTCTTGGCCGCTGCAGCTTTACCAGCTACGACCGAAGTCACTCATGCGATCGTATCCGTCTAAGAGCTCTGATTCGGATCGAAACCCTCGGGGTTCCGTATACCGTGAGTTCCCGTCGGCTCCTCGCCGGAAATTCTTTCCCCAATCCAGATCCATAGTTTCCCGCTTGTGAGTGTTTACCCATTTCAGGTCCTGATTTCAAATCAAATCCATGGCTTTTCTCCGGCAGATCTCTTCCATGCCCTAAATGATCATCTTCACCTGTTTCTTTCCTCCTCCCAATTTCTTACATTCCTCTGATGCTGCAAGGGAAAACTCACGGAAAAGAAAGAGAAGACATGAAAAGAATGAGAGAAAAAAGAAGTAGAAGAAATGTGTCCGTTAGATTTAGTCTAATCAACGGTAGATAAACAAATAAATGTGATCCTTGCCTCTTTAGATTAACCAATGAAAAATTAGTTTTTATTCCTTTCTTTTAACGTCTTAGTTTTTTTTTTTTTTTGTCATCGGTTTTTTTTTTCTTTTCTGCATTTTAAAAAGTTGTAGAGTTCATATAATAATTTATAGTTAATGATTTAAGTTTTTAGATTTAGGATATTGGGGGCTTAGGATTTAGAAAACTTATTAGATTTAATTTTTTTTAAAGCTTTGATAAGTGTTGTATTTTGGTTTTTGGATATATATAATGAGAGTATATATATATATCATGTTTAGGGTTTAGAGTTTTTTATTTAATTTTTATGCTTGAGTATAAAATGTAACTAAGACTTAGAGTTCATAATTTAAGGTTTCAGATTTAAGTTTTAGAATTTGGGATTTAGAGTTAATGATTTATAATTTTTTAAAAAAAATCTTGTATAAGTGTTGCATTTTGGGTATATGTGAAGACATACTAGGGTTAGTTTTGGATAGAATATGATATTTGAAATTTGTTCTAAGTGATGAATATGTTTTGTATATAATTTGATATGTTTAAAAAGTAGGATTTAACATTTAGAGTATGATTAATGGTTAGAGATTAAAGTAGAAAAGATTACCTTTAAAATAACATTAGAGAAGAAACGATTATCTCTAAAATATAATTAAAGTAGAAACGATTACCTCTATATACAACAAATTTTTTTTGCCAAAACCGGAAATAAATTTATATATAATTTTGTTAATCAGTCCTAATTATATCAATGTTAATCAGTTTTATTAAAATACGATCAACTTATTCTAACATATTATGTCTTCGACTAATTGTCTTTTACAAACTAGTTGTCAATATGTTTAAATATCAATGTTATAGTTGAAGATTTATAGTTAATGGTTAAGATTTAGAGGTTTAGGGTTTAGAGTCTGTATTTGGATATTTAGAGTTTATGATTTATAGTTAGAGTCACAATTAGGTACGACTTATTTGTACCTAGTTCCAGTTACAACAAGTAGTCACAAAATCGTAGTTGCTCAATGATACAAATAACTATAAAAGTTTTTTTGTGTCTATGTTTCCACGATAAATTTGTGATTATATTGTGAGTAAATGGCTACAAAAATATTTGTGGCTATTTGTAATAAATTAGACACAAATTTGTTTTGTATCTATATAGCCACTAAAAGTTTTGTATCCATTTGTACTTTTTTGTCACAGATTGTCACAAAAATGTTTTGTATCTATACAGCCACATATTTTTGTGGTTTTTTTAAACACATTTGCGACAAATAAAACTTCATCGCAAACAGTAGCAAATTATCTACAAAAAGTTACAAACTATTTAGTAACTAACTTTGATACGTATTTTTGTGGTTTTTTTAAACACATTTGCGACAAATAAAACTTCATCGCAAACAGTAGCAAAATATTTACAAAAAGTTACAAATTTGCTACAATTTATCTTTTATCTTTTATTGTAATAACTTCTTGCTAAATGTAACAAAATTTAGTTACAATTTTTTTTTTGTCACAAAAAACGTAGCTATATTAACTTATTCTTGTAGTGAATATTTAAGGAATTGTGGGAACATTGTATGGTGCATGAATCATGGTATATGCATTTTGCAGAGTGTCAAGATTTGAGGTCTTAGGTTCGAATTTTAGATGATTATGGGAACACTATATATCAGATTGATGTGGAAGAAGAACATTGAGTTAGTGAAAGAGATTTACTAAACGCTAAGTTAATATCAATTTGCTGGAGTGATATATCATGGTTTTTACCCGTTTTTGCACTATGATATAAGTGTTTTTATAGAGTCTTTTAGGATTTTTAGAGTCCTATTAGAGTCTTTGCAGGTTCAGCTACGTTTTGAGCATAATTGGAGATTTTGAAGCATTTTGGAGCATTGTGTAATAAGCTGCTGAAAAGATGAAGTTGGATTGAACTTGGATGAACAGTGTCGATCGACACTGTTCATGGTGTCGATCGACACCCCCTAAAATCAAAGACGGTCGCGACGTTCACAAGATTGAAGAAAAGGAAATTGTCCAAAATTTTTTCCTTATTTCCAAAAGTGCCCCAGCTCGTGTTTTAGCCTATAAATATAGTTTTTCAGCCATTGTTTAGGCTACACAATATTTTAGAGAGAGATTTTAGAGAGCTTTTGGGGAGATAGATCCTATACTCTCTTCTTGAGAGATTTTGAACCCCTTTATTTCTTCTATTGATTTCTTTCATGTTTTTTATTCAAATTATGATTTCTGTTTTATTAATCATGTCTGAGTAGTTTGCTAGTTAGGTTTAGGGTTTTTCAAAGGTGATTGATGAATTGTTAGGTCGAATTAAACTGTTAGGATAAAATCATTAGAGTTCTTCATCTGGATTTATGTTTAATGCTTATTCTAGCTCCATGACCTAGAATCTGATCTTAGGTTAATTAATAGATGCGAGAGTATTATTGATTGCCTGAACTAATGTTAGATGAGCAAAATACCTATTCGCAAAGAGATTTGGTTTAGGGTTTTGTGAACAATTGATCCTGTTATTAATGCTTGTCTGAATCGATAAGATTTGCAAAGAGATTTGGAATTCTAGGGTTTAGACATAGATAATCTTTGCAGCGAGAGTTGGTTGATTTTACATTAGAGTTTCAAGTTCAAGAACAGTTCCTCATAATTCATAACATTCTGTCTAGATCTACAATTAGGATTCACCTGAGAATTTCTCTGAACCTAGCGTTTCGTCTCCTGAATTTACAAAGTCGTTTAATTGCTTTCTATCTTTTACATTTAATCTTTCTTTTTAGCTTAATTCAAAATTAAAAATTCGTTGTGTGACTATCCCTTCCATGTGGATTCGATCCCTAAATATTACAGTGATCTCTTAATTTGAGAGAGTAACTCTAGGGTAAATTTGAGACTCTATCAAATTTTGGCGCCGTTGCCGGGGAAGGAGATTAGTTACCTACAGATTTCTAGTATTAGAATTTTGTCTAGGTTTTTAATTTTTGTTTTTGGTTACTAATTCTAGTTTCTTATTCTTGTTTTCAGGTGTATGCTTAATCGCAATACCAGGAGCAACAAGGAAAAGGAGCTAATCAGACTTGATAACTAGGAGCTAGCACGTCTCGAACGGACGAAAAGAAAAATCGCACGAGTGTCGATCGACACCACCATTGGCATCGATCGACACCAGTCGCACAACGTGATGCCAGATCCTATGGTTCTAATCCGAGACGAAGCTGGTCACTTGGTTGATCTAGAAGGGCACAGAAGGAACGCTCAAGGACAGAGACTCGACGAGAATAGAGCTGTTATCGTCGATCAAGCAGTACAAGTCGCAACTGCAGAAGCTGGACGTGGAAGAACACTTGGTGATTACAACAGACCTGATCAGTTCTATGCCAATAGAGCTGCGATCCGTCCTCCTGCATTCCAGAGGAATGACTTCGAGCTGAAGCCGGTTTACTACACTCTTGTGGCTCAGCATCCTTTCCATGGTCTTCCTAATGAGCATCCAATGGACCACATAGAGAGGTTTGAGGATTTGGCATCAAGCATCAAGGTTAATGGAGTGTCCTATGATTACCTCTTCTGCAAGCTTTTCCCTTACTCGCTTGCTAGAGATGCATCATACTGGCTGAACCAGTTGGATCCAGGATCATTGACCACTTGGGAAGAAACAAAGAATGCATTTTTATGCAACTTCTTTGATGATGCGAGATCCGAGGAGCTGAGGACAAAGATCACTACATTCTCTCAAGGACCCACTGAAGCATTCAAGGCTTCTTGGGTGAGGTTCAGAGCTTACCAAAGGGACTGCCCACATCATCGTTTCAGCGAACCGCAGCTTATCGGAATCTTCTACCGAGGGATCGACTGGAGGTACCAGATGGCTTTAGACGCAGCAAGTAATGGCAACTTCAACACCAGATATCCAGATGACGCGATGGTGCTTATAGAGAATTTGACATCTTGCAACAACACCAATAATGCAGACTTTGAGAGGAGACAACATGCTGGGGCAAATGGAGGAAGCCAAATAGCTGAGGTTAACAGGAAGCTGGATCTCTTGGTGGGGAAAAAGCAAGTTCACTTTGCTAATGAGGAGGAGACATTTGAGCTTGAGGAAGAAGAGATTAACTATGTCAATGGTGCTGGTTTTCAAGGAAAGAGGTTCAACAATCAGCAAGGCTATGGTTCTTCTTACCAGAAGCCTTTTCAGAACAACAACTTCCAGAAGACTTATGGTTCTTCTTCTTACCAAAAGCATCCTGCACAAGACAATAAGATGGAGTTTATGCTAGAGCAAATTCTGGATGGACAGCAGAAGATGTCAGTGGATTTCAATGGAAAGATTGATTCACTGTACCAAGACTTGAATGGGAAGATCGATTGCTTGAACTCTCATATGAAGCAATTGGATGTTCATGTTGTTCAAACTGCAGGAGCCTTGAAGAGACAAGATGGGTTTTTTCCTGGAAAGACTGATACAAATCCCAGACATCATGTCAATGCTATCATGGTAGGAAGTGCAGAAAATTTCGTTGATCTTGAGAAGTTCGAGGAGCTTGATGAAGAAGATGCTGCAGTTGCAGAGTTAGCGTCGATCGACACCACTGCTGAGTGTCGATCGACACCACTAGAAAAGCCCGACGATTCGAGCTCTGACGAAGCGAAATCGAGCAGGATCGACACTGAAACGTCGACACAAGACACTAGTGTCGATCGACACCAGTTGGGTATCGATCGACACCCTTCCCAGACTTCGCCAAGAACGCCTGAAGCCTCAACAAATGTAGAGGAAAGAGTGTACAAGCCTAAAATACCCTATCCCATACCTCCTAGAAAGTCTAAACATGAGAGAGAAGAAGGCAGATGCAAGAAGATGATGGATAAGCTGATGGTTGAGCTACCCCTAATTGATGCAGTCAAGCTTTCACCTGCATTAAGAAGATATGTCAAGAGAATGGTTGTCAATGGTGTGAGTCCTGAGGAAGGAGCTTTGCTTACCAGAGACATGAATGCGATTCTCTTAAACATAGTTCCAAGAAAGAAGAAGAAGGTGAGGGTTTCTGAACAAGTCAGTGCTGTGATTCAGATGAGGATTCCAGAGAAGTTACCTGATCCAGGAAACTTTGTGCAAGATTGCTCAATCTCAACAAGAAGGTTTCCTCGTTCTCTATGTGATCTAGGTTCAAGTATCAACTTGATACCATACTCAGTTGATTTTCGAATTGGAATGACTGATTTCAAGCCAACCAGACTCTCCCTTATCCTAGCTAATTGATCTAAGAGAATCGCAGAAGGTGTTCTAGAAGATGTTCCCTTGAAGATTGAAGGTTGCATGATTCCCACAGACTTTGTGGTGTTGAAATATGATGAAGAACCTACAGATCCTCTTATTTTGGGAAGATCATTATTGGCTTCAGCTGGTGCCATTATTGATGTGAGGAAAGGGAAAATAGAGCTTGACTTGGGTGATGTTGTCATGAATTTTGATATGGACAAGTTAAGGGGACCTTCCACCATCAATGGTCAATCTTTTTCAGTAGAGATTTCTATGGATCAAGATCCAATCATGGAACATTCAGATGCCATTACTGCTGGGTTTGACAAGGAGGTGGATTCTAAAGAGCAAGTGAACAAGTTGGTTGTTCAAGAGGCATTGGCTGAGAATTCTGAGAAAGCTGTGGAGTTTGAAGACTGGAGTGGAAACAATCATATCTTCAGGACTATGTGCGAAGATGAAGGTCTAATCAATGCCAAGTTGATGGAGGAAGACATTTTTGTGATGGAGGCAAGGATTGCAGAGCTGAATTACAGAAAAAGTGCAGAGATTCGAGCTGCAGAGTTGGTGTCGATCGACACCACTCCTAGTGTCGATCAACACCCTCAGCGGATCACACCAGAAGTTGTTTCCAATGCTGCAACTCCATCACATGTTGTCAAACAAACGACTCCACATCCTACAGCCCAGAAAGCTCGAAGAAAGCAAAGGTATGTACTTCCTAGAAACAATTCCAAACCTCCTGATCCTCTCAATAAGAAAACAAAGGTTTAAAAGCTGCTTCACACTTATGCAAGCCACGAGATTCTCGTAGAGGGCTTGGTGTTTCTTTTGATGATTCTGCAGGAAAAAGAAGTATCCCACCCGAACTCAAGTCCCACCCTGCTGCTGTTCCTCACTTCCTTGGTTGCTCTCATGCACCTAATGCCTGTACACCTCCATGGATGAGAAGATGTTCATCTGGAAAGTATTCGATGCCACCCTCTGATCCACCAGACGTCTGAACCCGACACAATCAAGCTAATGACTGAAAACGAGCGCTGAGTGAGAGGAAACCAACTGTTAGGTACGTTTTCTTTATATTTCGTCTTAGTTTTATAGGTCCTAGTTTCAGTCAGTTGAAAAAGGCGACATTGGATTCGACTCAGACCAGTGTCGATCGACACCACTATAGTGTCGATCGACACCACGCGCAGACGAAGGTAAGTCTTCTATCTGGTCTTTTAAGTTGTTTCTAATCGTTCTTTTAGCTAACTTCGGGCTTGATAACACTGGGGAAAGTGTTGTTTAAGTCTGGGGGAGGTGATTACTGACTTTGTGTTTTGTTTTGAGAGTCAATCAAAAACTTTGTTTTATCGAGTCAAAATCAGTGAAACTTTCAGCTTTTCAGAAGAACTAACCACAGAAGATTGACACTTGAAGGACCATTGCCATAGCAGTTGATTGCAGGTCTTACTAGGTAGAAAGCTGCAAGTGGATCGGTCTAACAATGATAGTTCAGATTCCTGCTTAGAACTTGGTATGCATTGGACTTGATTCCTCTTTCAGCACTGACAAGATAAGAACACTACAGTCTTTTCTTGATCTTCCCTTTAGAAAAAAAAAAAAAAAGAGAAACGAAGGAGTCTAAGTTAAAGGAATAGTGCAAAGATCCTCATGAGCTTGTCTCCTCACAAGGAACAATATTAGTGAGAGCTCATGAACCTGTCTCCTAACAAGGAACACAAATAATAGCAGCACTATTCTTGACTTCAAAAGAATAAGAGAAGTCAATGAAAAGATCTTAGAACACCCTGGAAATGGACAGCAGTTGACTAAGGGAAGAGAAAATAGGAAAGCTGTAGAAGGACTATCTTGTTCAGGCACTAAGGAAGGGAAAGAAATCTGTAAGTCCTTTGGTCAATACTGTTGTTTAGAGTTCAAAATTTTGTGAGCAAAAAGGGATCTGGATTTGATTTGGGAGATTGCTAAACTTGTGGTGGGTATACTGAAATACTACCTAAGGTTGGCTCTATGGTATGTAGATTCAAGAGTGTTGGTTTGATGTGGCATTCTGAAGGTTAGCTGGATATTTCTGTTTTCAAACCTCGACTCTATACTTAGTTTATGTTTTGCTTGAGGGCAAACAAAAGCTAAGTCTGTGGGAGTTGATATATCATGGTTTTTACCCCTTTTTGGACCATGATATAAGTGTTTTTATAGAGTCTTTTGGTATTTTTAGAGTCCTATTAGAGTTTTTGCAGGTTCAACTACGTTTTGAGCATAATTGGAGATTTTGAAGCATTTTGGAGCATTGTGTAATAAGCTGTTGAAAAGATGAAGTTGGATTGAACTTGATGAACAGAGTCGATCGACACTGTTCATGGTGTCGATCGACACCCCCCTAAAATCAAAGACAGTCGAGACGTTCACAAGATTGAAGAAAAAGAAATTGCCCAAAATTTTTTCCTTATTTCCAAAAGTGCCCCAGCTCATGTTTTAGCCTATAAATATAGTTTTTCAGCCATTGTTTAGGCTACACAATATTTAAGAGAGAGATTTTAGAGAGCTTTTGGGAAGATAGATCCTATACTCTGTTCTTGAGAGATTTTGAACCCCTTTATTTCTTCTATTGATTTCTTTCATGCTTTCTATTCAAATGATGATTTCTGTTTCATTAATCATGTCGGAGTAGTTTGCTAGTTAGGTTTAGGGTTTTTCAAAGGTGATTGATGAATTGTTAGGTCGAATTAAACTGTTAGGATAAAATCATTAGAGTTCTTCATCTGGATTTATGTTTAATGCTTATTATAGCTACATGACCTAGAATCTGATCTTAAGTTAATTAATAGATGCGAGAGTATTAATAATTGCCTGAACTAATGTTAGATGAGAAAAATACCTATTCGCAAAGAGATTTGGTTTAGGGTTTTGTGAACAATTGATCATGTTATTAATGCTTGTCTGAATCGATAAGATTTGCAAAGAGATTTGGAATTCTAGGGTTTAGACATAGATAATCTTCGCAGCGAGAGTTGNATTTGCAAAGAGATTTGGAATTCTAGGGTTTAGACATAGATAATCTTTGCAGCGAGAGTTGGTTGATTTTACATTAGAGTTTCAAGTTCAAGAACAGTTTCTCATAATTCATAACATTCTGTCTAGATCTACAATTAGGATTCACCTGAGAATTTCTCTGAACCTAGCGTTTCGTCTCTTGAATTTACAAAGTCGTTTAATTGCTTTATGTCTTTTACATTTAATCTTTCTTTTTAGCTTAATTCGAAATTAAAAATTCGTTGTGTGACTATCCCTTCCCTGTGGATTCGATCCCTAAATACTACAGTGATCTCTTAATTTGAGAGAGTAGCTCTAGGGTAAATTTGAGACCCTATCATGGAGACGGAAGGAAATTTCAAAGCAGTTAAGTTTATATTTTCACTTCTTTTGAAGCTCACTAGTAAGCTATGTCTAAATTTAAAAGTGTGAAACTTTAAACAGTTGAGTATAGGAACAAGATATAACTTAGGGTTAAAAAAACTCGATAAATATCTTAGGCTTATTAGAAGAAGAACGGCTACATCAATATAAGTTGTTAAAAAAAGAATGGAAGTGAAATTACAGTGATGCTTAAGAAACTTACCAGTTGGTGGTTGATCGCATGTAACTCCTGATGGAAACTTCTCGATGAATATACATCTTTCATGAGAGGATAAACATTCTCGACACGCGTTCACATCGATCTTCACATTCACCTCAAACCCTTCTTTTAGAACACTTTCCAAATTTGCCAAACCCCAGTCTTTCTCTTCTGGAGCGAAGCTCTTAGGAACGTTCACGGTGAAATTGGAAGGGCAGGTGCTATGATGTTTAGGGTTTTCAGAGACTGAAATAAGACCTATCTCCGGACAATTATAACATTTAAGGTGAGAAAGAAAAGGTTCGCAGTGGTAGAATACAGTGAGGCTCTTGTACGTTGAGGAAAGCTCAAAAATTCAGGAAGCAAGGTTATGTTGGTGGAAATATAGGAGAAAAAAGAACCTCGAGGGTCTGTTCTGGCAAGTGTAAGAGTAGTGTTGGATGCTTTATGTAAGTGGAGAACAGTGAACTCTTGATTTGAGATGAATATAGATGACCGCAATGTTTGTGACGATTCCTTCCCGAGAAGGGGAAACCGGCGGTAATGTTCCCACACCGAAACAGTCTCATCACATAATTCAAGTTTACGTGAAGAACAAGGAAGAGGGTGGAATAAAGAGTAGAGGAAGAAGAAGACTAGCCAGGAAGTGGGGAGATAGTACATGATATTTATTTGGTCTATGAACAGTCTGTTTTCTTCGCTTGGTTTGTGTTGAGGAGAGGAGAGGAAGTGGTTTAAACAAAGAGAGAGAGATAGAGATAAACATAAACTTGAGGTGGAAACCGTGCGATGGAAGGACTTAGGACTAAGTCAAGTTGGGATAGTGACGGAAGCGGAGACTTGGGGTGTTTACTTCGAAAGACTTTTAATTCTTTGTTTTCTCTTCTCTAAACTAAAACTTTGAAAGATTTCTCTTACCATTGTGAAAGACTACTTAAAAAACAATTCATGGTTATTTAGTGGTTGCATAACTCATCCTAGGCAGTGTTTTAAGGGGTCTAGGGACGGATCCATCCTAGAATTTTAAGGTATCCAGATCCGAATGTGGTGCCAACTATCCAGATCCGGATTTAAAATATCCGACCAAAAATTAAAAGGGCAATTTTTTAAAATAGCACAAAATAAAGTATTTTTCAAAAATAGCCACATACACTACTTTTTTCATGAATAACATTAATTAAAGTTAGAAAATCCTTCATAAATGTGTCTAACGGCTACCTAAAATTCATTAAAGTTAGGAAAATCTTCTTAAATGTGTCTAACAGCTTCCTAAATTTGAGTTATGAAAACCTTTTCAAATGTGTTTAACGGCTTCCTAACGGTTTTATTAAAAGTTAGGAAAACCTTTCTAAATGTGTATAAAGTCTTCCTAATAATGCTAAAAATGATTAACAAGATTTTTGAGGTTATTATTGAACTGAAAACTTAAAAAGAGACTATTTTAAGCAATTTCTCAAATTAAAATTATTTGGCGGATATCCGGATCCAAAAATAATAATATAATAATTAAAATAAATAAAATATAATATAATTTTTTTATAAAAGTTAATTTTGAATAATAATTTTAAAATAAACCTGATATTTTAGAAAAAAAAACTAAAAACTAATATATATATATTATATAAATAATTTAATATATGTAACAATATATATTTTAGTATATTTAATAAACTTGGATCCGGATCCGGATATTTGAACCTTGAAATTTTACTATGCGGATCCGAATCTTTCTTTCACGGATCCAAAATTTTACAATCCAAACGCTCCAGATATCCTAATTTTCGGAGTAAATCAGAGCGGATACCGGTTTGGATCTCGGATCTCAGATCTCAAATAATAATTCTACCCTTAGGTCTAATGCAATATTTTTAAAAAATTATCTCTATATAATCAAATAAATTTACAAATAATTGAAATTGTAAATGCAGTAAATATGTTCATAATAAACAAAATCCCAAAAAGAAAGGAGCACAAACCAAAAACTAGAGAAAAATATAGGTGAGTAATCAAGCTACATATATAAAGATGTATACAATTACTCCTAACACTCCATGCACAATGAACTAATGTGTTTTATCTAAATGCGGCCCAAATTTTGAGGATAAAATGCCATATAGGAAGAAAATTTCAAAGCAGTTAAGTTTATATCTTGTTACACCTTATCTTTAAGTTTATCTAAAATTGTTGAAATTAATAGAGGAAGATTGGAACAGATATAATTGAGAGAGATAGCTTACTAGTTGTTAGGTATGTTAAAGTAAAAATGGCTAAAAAAAAAAAGACAGTGAAGCTCTTGAGATAATCACCTTGCTCATACTAATATCATAGGCTTTTTAGAAGTAGAATCGCTACTTCAGCACAAATTGTTAAAGAAAGGTGATAAAAAACTGATAATTATGCGTAAGAAACTTACCAGTTTGTGGAGGGAGTGGACCGCATATAACTTCTGATGGTAAGTATTCGTTGAAGCCACATCTTCCATGAGAGGATAAACATTCTTGACACGCTTTCTCATCGATCTTCACCTTCACCTCAAATCCTTCTTTTAGAACACTTTCCAAATGTACCACATTCCTGTCTTTCTCTTCTTGAACGAAGCTCTTAGGAACGTTCAAGGTGAAATTCTCATGGCAGGTCTCATTATATCCAGGGGTTTCAGAGACTGAGATAAAACCTTTCTCTGGACATATATCACTCGGAAGGTAAGGATGAAAATAGCGGCATTGGTAGAATACAGTGAGGCTCTCGTAGGTAGGGTAAAGCTCGAAAACTTCTGGAGGCAAGGTTATGTTGGTGAAACTAGACAAAAGAAAACATATGGTCTTTTCTGGCAAGTGTAAGAGTGTAAGATGTTTGATTTAGATGGAAAACAGAATATTCTTGGTCTGAGATGATTAAAGTGGTACTGATGTTTTTGTG
This sequence comes from Alliaria petiolata, assembly GCA_020283515.1. Lineage (NCBI taxonomy): Eukaryota > Viridiplantae > Streptophyta > Magnoliopsida > Brassicales > Brassicaceae > Alliaria > Alliaria petiolata. Next base: position 50,523,930 of record JAHZTW010000001.1, read on the forward strand.
GCAGCGAAGCTTCAGCGATGGATGACCGCAATGTTTAGGACGATTCCCTCCCCAGAAAGGGAAACCAGCGGTTATGTCCCCACTGAAACAGAGCCTCACACCATCCAAATTTTGGCTTACTTGAAGCACACGGAAGATGGTGAAATAAGAAGACCAGGAGTAAAAAGATCAGACAAGAAGTGGGGAGATGGTACATGATTTATTTGGTCTATGGATAGTGTTTATTCTTCGTTTTGGTTTGTGTTGAGGAGAGCAGAGGAAGTGGTTTGCACACACACACACAGAGAGAGAGAGTCAAGTGGGGATTGTGACAAAAGCGAAGACTTGACTGGAGATGTCAGTATTAGTTTACTTTGAAAAATGTTTTTGTTCTTTGTTTTTTCTTACCGTTGTGAAAGTTCTCTGTTTAAGGGAATCGCAAGAGCATTAAATGGTGCATGAATCATGCATGATTTTGACATTTTTCAAATTGTCCAAGGTAGTTGATGAGGTCCTGTCTCAGGTTCGTATTTCAGATGATTATGGGAACACGATTTGGTCATGATATTGTCATTTAAGGTGATGGACGATTCGATCATATCAGACTCTTAAAAATTATACAAAATTCTAAATATATGGTATTATGGTATTTTATATATCATTTTATTATGGTATTTTATATAAAATTCTTAATTGTGTCTTTTAAATTTTATTTGCTTTATTAGCTTAAATAATTAATAAATATATATTTATATCAAACATAAAAAACAGTTAATTTCCGATACTCTTATCCTATCTTATTATAAAATTGTACAAAGAAAATATGATAAGTAACTCAAAAAGTATATAAAATAAAAAAACGAAATCGATTGTATTTGAGCCTAGTAGTCAGATCCTAGTGGTTCAACGTTTACATTTCAATATGACTAAAAACGTGAGAAATATTCAAATTCATCATCGGAAATTGCGGTTAAAAAGTTGGACGCGTTTCTATTTCAAAAGAGGATTCGACCTCTCACACACAATACATCACATCGATCGACATCTTCCTTTGGTCCCCACGGTTACACTTTTTTTTTTTTTTTTTTTTATGAATTCATGAAGTTTGTCCTCATTGGTCCATAATTTTTTTTAAAATCATAATATTGCGTTTAAAAACGTAGATCACTATTTTTAAATTGGATTGAACTACCGACTCTAAATACTCGTAGAACCACAAGACCTCCAACTACTTAGGCACTTTTTTCTATAGTTTCTGCATTAGCTTTTATATTTTTTGTGTTTGACTTTTATATTTAATTTGTTTGTTTAGTTTAAATTGCCAACAATTACAAGTTCATTTAGATAAAATACACATAAACATTAAAAAAACATAAACTCAAACGCAAACAAATAACCAACCTTTGGCAAACCGTATGCCTATTGACATAAACCATACAATACTTCTCGAAAACACAAAGTAACGTTAAACATCATAAAACATTTAAAACCCCCAAATTTAAACATTTCATCATCTCAACATGGTGACGTCATTGAGAGACGACAATGGTGTCATTGACTGAGCCATCATGAAGCTTGCTCTCCAACACCTCATTAGATATCTTTCCCATCAATTGATAGAAAGCAATGAGTTCAGAGAGTCTTTCTACGTTCATTTTATTCATTATGCTCATCGCCTTCTTCTGCTTCTCCTCATCAAGCTTAAGCTTTTGCGTAAATGATCCATTCTTCATTGTAGCTCCCATCTCTTTGAGCTTCATCTCTTGCTCCACACTTAGAACCGTATTTGACTAGAGCCACATCAAGCAAACAAACATGCGAAAGAATTATCAATACCATATATTTTACTATTATCTTAACAAGATACATTAAAGATAATATATACTAACTAATATTATTAACCCTTAAAACCTGCGTAAGGCCAAGATTATGACTCTTTAACCTTTTTTGGCCTTTGTAAGAATATGGATCAAGATTATGTTTAACACAAAAAAAAGATTTGGTGTTATGTACCTCAAGAAAATCAGCTCCAACTTCAAGTTCTGATTCTGTGGATTGGTTCTTCATCGAATAAGATCTAGTGTACATAGACCTTGCAAGCGAGAAGCTCCTAACAAGTATCTTTCTTTTGTTCTCCATTGCTGGATTGAGTTCCAATTTTTTTAGGAACTGACAAAGAGCTATTCAGCTTCTTTTGATATGCAATCACTGCCTTTGCAAATTCCTGTCAATATTAAAACACATAAGAACATGAAACTCAATCAAGAAAACCTAATAAGTTTTTATATCAAACTCCACAAACCTGATAAGCAACAGGACAGCCAGGGAAATCGAATTCTTCGAGACCGTTCTTTCTCATCCTCTCTGGATGGAACTGTAAACCCATGAGGAACTTGCCCTCTTTAGGATTATACATATCAGGATCATAAAACCCTTCGATCAATCCATCAGGAGCAAAGGCCATTGGCACGAACCTCTGTGCCAATCTCTTAACTCCTTGGTGGTGATAACTGTTGACCAAGATCTCCATATTTTCTTCATCCAAGGAATCTTTGAACCATTTATGCAAAGGACTGTTCTCTACTATCTTCACCTCATGTCTATAACCATCATAGTCATCATAATCAATGTGCTTTCTTCTACGTTCCTCAGGGAGCTTAGTTGTGACCTCTTTCTCCAAGTCCTGATATAGACTCCCACCACAAGCAACATTCAAAACCTGCAAGTTTCAATATCGGATTCTTTAATACTCATGAATGGTAGTCCAATGATTTAAGATCTCGTCTTCTTAGTAATACCATAGATATCCGGATCCGATACCCAAAAAGTAAGAGAAAAAATTTAGAAAATAAAATAGATTATGAAAAGGTCTAAACTTTTTAAAGTTGATTTTTCAGAGAATATTTTTGAAAATTCGAGATATTATAAAAAGAATTAATAATAATTTATTATATGAAAATCATTTCACTCTCCGGATCCCTCTTCACCAAATTTCCAAAATTTTGGAATGGATTTCGGATAACGGATAATAATTTTTACCACTAATTTCGTGTGTTACCGTAGATGTATTAAATGACCAAAAAAAAAACCCGGTTTCTTTTATTTGGTTATTAAAAACAAAATATTATGTTACTCTTTTCAACGAAGGGCCCAACACTTATTAAGTTATCAAGTAGAGGAAATTAACTGTACCTGTGATCCTCTACAAATCCCCAAGTAAGGGATGTTCTGTTCAAGGCATAGCTTTACAAGAGCAAACTCAATAGAGTCTTTTTCCTTGTCAATAGCTGCATCACTCGCGTGTGTTTTCCGGATCTCGTCGAGTTCTTCAGCTGAAAGTGACGATATTTCGGACTCGTATAGAGAAGGGTCGATGTCTTCTCCTTCACAGAGGAGAACTCCATGGATGGGCTTGAAGCTCTCCAACAGCTTGTGAACACCAGCCACTCGTGGTACAATCACCGGCACAGCACCGTGCTCCACTATAAGATCAAGATGGTACTCACCTAAACGAAACAAACAACAAATCCAACATAAAACTTACGAAAAATATAGGGAAAAATGTATAAGAGCAAAACGTAGAACATTCATGGAAAGGATTATTACCAACGAAATCGACGAATTTGTTCTTTCGAAGTGTGCGTCTCGAGACGAAAAGGACGCGAGGGAGGATCTGAGAGAGATCATTAAGGATAGGGTTCTCCATCTCCTGTGTGACCTGAGAGAGTTTGGAGTATAGGTTTTGAGTTGAGAGGGAGAGAAACGGAAGGTGAATTTATAGCGGAGGATATGGACCAATAGGCTCTCTCTTTCGTTCTTTCTTTTTTTGAACCAATCGTTGGCTCTCTTCACCTTTTGCTGTTTTTGCTAAACTCGTCTCACGTTTTTTTCAAGGTCTATATAAAAACAAAACATACAATAATGGTTTAAACTTTAAAGGTATCATACTATTTAACATTTTCAAGGTAAATACCAATGGTTTAAAATATGGTGAGATACCTTTTAGCGGAGGATGGACCAACATGGTTATGGTTGTTTTACTTGGATTTTATGATGAGGGATCGGTCTATCGGGCCACGAGGGAAGTGCACTGTTAGATAATATTGTCGTCAATGGTCTAAAACATGGCTTGCACGGTCTCCTAGGCCGTGGCTAAACCTTCGTAATAGCATCGGCAATGAGAATCTCTTCCATAATCTATCAACAATATTATTTTAATAAGTTACAATAAATAATATTATTTAGTTGTGAGAATCTATACTATATAAAAGTTGATGCATTATGCCATTGAGGACGTCCACATAGGACGAAGAAACTCGATATCATTGGTCCAAATCAGCGTTTTCATTAAACACAAAATGTTATATATGATTAACAATTTTTATTGGTCCAAATCATCATATTATTAGACATAAAATAATAAATATGATCTTAAATTTTAAAAAACAAAAAACAGACCAAAAAAAAGGAAAATAACTTGATATCTATGCAAAATTTTAGAAAATTAACATAAAAAACTAACTTACAAAAAATAAAAAAAGATATTAAATCTTAAGAAAACGTTAATACCAACAATAAATAGTATATGTCAAAATTAAATGGAAATCAATATTAAGAGTAGAAAATATGAAAATAATATTTAACAATATAAAATAAAAATTATGTCTTAAAAATATATTAAGACCTACAAAAAATAGTATATGCTAAAAAAAACTAACTAACAAAAAAATAAAAAGGATGGTAAATCTTAAGGAAATATTAATACCAACAACAAATAGTATATGTCAATATTAAGAAAATAGAAATCAATATTAAAATAAAAATATAAAAATCGATTTTAACAATATAAAATGAAATTTAGGGTTAAAAAATTAATTAAAAATCAAAAATCATCAAAACATTAAATTAACTTAATATCTATACTAAATTTTGGAGAATTAAGATAAAAAACTAACTAACAAAAATAAATAGGAAATTATGTCTTAAAAAATATTAATACCTACAAAAAATAGTATATGTTAAAATTAAATAGAAATCAATATTAAGAATACAAAAAATATGAAAATCGTATTTCACAAAATAAAATAAAAATTAAGGTAAAATACCTAATTAAAAACTCAAAAAATGAATTTAACTTGATATCTAGGCTAATTATATATTAAAAATGTCAGTATTTTTTTTATTATTTTTTTAAATATCAAAATCATATTTAATAGTGTTAATCCGCGCTATTGTATATTATAAATGTCAGTATTTTTTATTATTTTTTAAATATCAAAATCATATATTTCAAAATACAGCAGAAATTAATAGCAAAAGTCTAATTAAAAAAAATGATCTTATTTTTTTTGTCTAGACTTTTTAAGCGATTAGATTTGCATTTTTGTCGCAATAAGCTACATCCAGTTTATGTTCATAGTTTTGATTTTTGGTTTTGCTGGCCAAATCACTGTTATTAGGGTTAATTACTTTTGAATGGGGTTTAACAATTGTTTTAGTTCTGGAATATATTCTTGAAGATTGTGAAGTACGAATGGTGTTGATGAAAGAGTTATACAACCCATTAATGTTTGATAAAAATTATGATTCGTTTGTTTTCTTTGCAATTTTGGTGAATGACCATAGATGGATGAATCCACGTATGATATACCATTTATTAAGCCGATAAAAAATAAAAACGATGAGAAAAAAGTTAAAGATAAAGAAGAGAAAAGAGAATAAGACGATAAGGAAAAAGTCGGAAAAGACGAAAAAGAAAATGTAGACAAAGACTAATAAAAACCAGAAATAAAAAATTAAGAAGACGAATGACAAAAACAATGACGAAAAGAAAGAGAAAAACATGAGAAGTGGAGAAGAAGAAGAAAAAAACATAGAGAAAGTATAAGTTAGTACAATGATAAATTATTTGAAAACTACATACCTTCATAAAACTTTGAAAAAAAATCATCTAATAACATGTTACAAATAAAACTCATATGAATGATACAAATATAGAATGATACTCCCTATTTTCATAATATAAGTGGTTTTGGTAAAATTAAGAAGATTACTTTATGTTTAAAAATAATTATTTAATAAATATGTTAAATATATTTCAAAAAATCATAAAAAGTTGTAGAATGTAATTGGTTACACGTCAATAAAAGTAAAAGTTGTAAAGAAAATTAAAACAACTTATATTTTGAACAAAAATATATTTGTAAAACTACTTATAATATGAAACAAAGTGACTACAGTATAATATAAAACTTGTGGAAGATCAAATGGAGAAGCAAAATATTGCCTTACATGATCATTGTAACTTCCTAACAAAGCAATATCAGCTTTTAGTTGTTCATGAAATCTCAATCATTTCGTCAATTGTCACAAATACAATTATAAAAAATCTAAATATGCATATTAGGAACTAAAAGACCAATGTTTTTTATATTGTCGGCGTTATCCGATTTTTAACAAAACAAAAAAGAAAATATGTTGAAAAGATTCAATATAAGTATCTATTAAAAAAGCTTCAGTTTTTTTTTTAAATGTCAAACAATTTTTGTATATTCATATTTATACACACATAACATATAATTCAAACGTATTGATAAAACATATTAGTATTTAAAATAAATTAGCTATGTAATTGGGTAAACATTTATTGATTTATTATTTTTTTACTTAACAAAATTTATAATCTTATAAACAAATACAATAGGAAAAAACAACACATCGTATTTTATATACAATTTATTTTATAAAATATCATTTCTGTAAATCCTTTATAAGTTTGCTAATTTATTAATCCAAAATAAACCAAATTATTAACATAGATCTGCGCGTAGCGCGGATTAAAAATCTAGTCTCTATAAAAAGTGAGAGACTCACTCCAAAGTTTTTTATTTGAGAGATTTTTCTTACCTTTTTGAAAGATTCTCACAATTAAATGATATTATTTACAATTAAATAATATTATTTGTTGTTTTTTATTAAAATAATATTGTTGAGAAACCTATATAAGAAACTATAAGACCATCCACATTGGGGGTCTTTCATATATAGTCTCTCAAGAATAATAAAATAAGAAAGTGGGTATAAATATTATTCTTGAGAAACTATGTGAGAGAAACTCAATGTGGATGCTCTGATGCAGATGGTCTAGCAATTTTGATGACTTTTTATTTTTGAACTTTAGCGAAAACGTTTATCATAGTTTCGGCAAATTTTGATGACTTGCTCGGCAAAAAGATTGAAATCTTAAATAAATATCGTTTTCTCTATTGTTTCCGAGTTCGAAATATACTGTTATNTAGCGAAAACGTTTATCATAGTTTCGGCAAATTTTGATGACTTGCTCGGCAAAAAGATTGAAATCTTAAATAAATATCGTTTTCTCTATTGTTTCCGAGTTCGAAATATACTGTTATTTGCTGAATCTATATGATAAACGTTTCGATATAAAAAAAATAAGAAAAACGAGTAAAAATGGTGAACCACGTACGTGAGAAATAATTACTAGATTTTCACAAGTCATAAGGAAAAGAAGAAGATAATCGAATAATTAGATTCTGGAAAAGTAATCCACGTTTAATCTTTGGATTAGTTCGCTAGACGTCCAATTGGGTGCTACCAATATTTTTGAACATTGATTGTTACGTCGAGTATTTAACGCAACAAACATTTACAAAGAATTAGGATTAGCTAGGTTCGTTACCAATATACACTATCTTCTATCTTTCTTTATTTAACCAATCGTTGGCTCTCTTCACCTTTTACCGTTTACTAAACTCGCCTCACGTTTTTCTCAAGGTCTATATAAAAAAAACATACATTAATGGTTTAAACTTTATAGGTATCATACCATTTAACATTTTCAAGGTATATCAGCATATTTTATTCCCATTATGGTTATGGTTGTTTTACTTGGATTTTATTAAACCTTCCAATGATGAGGGACTTAACCAAATTTATTGCTTTGTCGTAACTCCCAAGTCCAATATCCTAGAGCTGAGCAAATTAGTATTGCTAAATGGTTTACTCGTTTTTTTTTTTAATTTGGATGAGATTATCGATTTCTTTTGTATCTGGTTAGCTACATAGTCAACTGTCTGAGACATAAATTAAACAATATTTCCACGCATAGATTTAATTCAAAAGGAGTACTTTAGTTTTTTTTTCTGTTTTGAAAACCGTGACAGTTCGTTACCAATATACTATCTTCTATCTTTCTTTATTTAACCAATCGTTGGCTCTCTTCACCTTTAATTGTTTACTAAACTCGTCTCACGTTTTTTTTATAGGTATCATACCATTTAACATTTTCAAGGTATCTCAGCATATTTTATTCCCAATATGGTTATGGTTGTTTTACTTGGATTTTATTAAACCTTCCAATGATGAGGGACTTAACCAAATTTATTGCTTTATCCTAACTCCCAAGTCCAACATCCTAGAGCTGAGCAAATTAGTATTGCTTAATGGTTTACTCGTTTTTTTTTTTAATTTGGACGAGATTATGGATTCTTTTGTATCTGGTTAGCTACACAGTCAATTGTTGAGACATAAATTAAACAATATTTCCACGCATTGATTTAATTCAAAAGGAGTACTTTAGTTTTTTTTTTTTAAACCTTCGTTTCATAACTTCACCTAGTACCCGAAGTCAGCATTTAGATATTCTGATTTAAAAAATAACCCTTCATACCAAAGAGCCAGGTCTAAGATAGTAAGGGGTCTGATCCCATTAAATTTTGAAAAATCTAATTTTAAAAACAAATAAAGTTATTATGACCCCACAAGAAAAAAATGTTTGACCCCATAAAAACAAAAACTAAGAGTTTATGTTTTTGTTTATTAAAACTATTAAGTTTAAGCCCAAATTTAAATACAACAATGATCCATTAATTTTGTGAGTACTAACTAAATATTATTTTTATTTTTATTTTAAAAATATGAACACAAAAACTAAAATTAAAAAAAAAAGAGTTAGTTGTCTCTTTTTCTTTGTGACTTTATCGAATAAAATGACAATTTTTGCGTTGTCAAAAAAATAATATGAAATCACATCAGCGATCAGTTTTCAAGTGATTTTCTCAATTGTTATATCAAAAAATATATTTAAAAATGTAACAAATGAAACCGTGATAAAAAAAAATTCAAGCTATTAGTGAACTTAAATTACATTTGTATGAATAAAAGAAGAAGATAACGTAACAAAGTTAGTCCAATAATCACTCAACGCCAAAGATTCTTATTCATCTTATTATTACCTGAGACTTGACCCTGATTACCATTAAATTTTAGAAGACTCCAAGATTAAAAAAAAAGCTGTTTTGTAAAATTTTCAGAAAATAAGTTGTTTTGCCTTATAAGTTTTTTATATAAAAGTAAGAGTGGCACATCCATACTTAATATGTTTGGGCTTAGGGACGGTCCTGGTTAAACTCAAACATGTAGTTTCTTCTTTCATATCATTGTAGGGAATTCAAATTAGTGATGCAGGTAAAATGGTGAAGTTGTTTTTTTTGTGTGCGCTAAAAGGCTTAAATGGTGAAGTTGTTTCACTCAATTGTACCGTAAGTTTTGAACCTTCACTCGTCATTATACGTCCCCATTTTCGAGATGGACATGTTTAGAAAATATATACAAAACAAATTCTAGAAAATAGTTTCAAAAGTAAATTGTTACTTTACATAAAATTAGAATTGTCCTTTCTCTAAACAATTCATTCCCCTATTTTAGATACTGTGAAACACCGGATGAAGTAGCCTACCGCTCTAAGAGATGGTCTCCCGCCGCATATTACGCATAGACAGATGGTGACAAGATGCGACCAAAACTCTTTCACTCTTTATTATTGGTTTATATATACTTGTTGTTGAAAGCAAACTCAAATGAAGATAGATTTATTGCTCAAATGAGCTTATTGAAATAGGAAATATAAAGATAGTTCATGAGAGCTTTATTGTGCTAAAGGGAGAAAGGGAAATACTTTGGATTTATCACCAAGAGCTAAGAAATTTCGATTATATCATGAAATGTGAAAGAGGAGGAGAGCTGCCTTTTTAAGCCAATCGTTTGCGCTTTCCAACTTGGCATTTCGGTTCACCCGGCGCCAAGTTTGAGGGGAAGTATTAGAGACACAAGCCCATTGTGATTGTGATGAAACAAGCCTAATGAAGCCCAGTATATTTAGGGTTCTTTTTTTTTTAGTATAAATATACTTTTTATGAGACAATTGTTTGTATCCTTGAGAGTTGCATAAGCTTATAATTTTTTAATCTACAGTTTTATTTACTAATATATTTGGATTATATTTTAATCATTTATATCATGTTATTAATTTTGACGCATCTAACTTTATATTTAGATTTATATAAATATTATGTTAAAATCTAATTTGGTTGAATTTTTAGCACGTTTAGAAATATTATCGATTGACTCAACACATATCACGATCATGTTAATTATTAACTTTAACGTATCTAACTTTATATAATAAGATTTGACGCATCTAACTGTATATAATAAAATTAGTTTACTTACTTTTGATTTTAATTGTTGTTTCCTTAACTTAATTTCCATTATATATAAATATGGAAATAAATGATTTTGTAGAAAAATATATTAATTTAAAATACATGTATACACGCACAAATGCTTAGACTCACATATATATCCAAAATTTTAAGTCTTCGAATATCATTGCAATTATGTGTTTCCCGTCGATGCTCGCCTTCATTCTATCTATTGTTGTGATCGACCAATTTCCTCTCGCAAGCTCCACACTAAGAAACCTCTCGGTAACTCAGTGGTGTATGATATCTTTGTCAGTGACGGATGTACAAATGCAAGCTAGTATCGATTGGCTTACTGTAGCCCAATTCAACCAGGTGGAGTCTGATTTGAGCTAAATAATCTTAGAAACCATGCATCGTATGTGATGAACGAGTATATCCTTTGAGAGAGTTTTTACATAATAAAGTTTCCCTTTGTATAAACATCTTTGAGTCTCGTTCATAAACATTTTCCCAAATACGAGTTTTTTTATCTTTTGATCCTCTTAAACTTCATTTGTGGTTGTACCAACTATGTGTCTATTTGGTATCAGAGCCATGGCAGTCTAAGCTTTGGCTCTTTCTTTTCTTAAGTGGTAATATATGTCGTAAGTTAGTTTCTACTATATGCTAGTGCAGAGAGTATGTTATGTGGTTGCCATATTTCTATGGATCCTCCACATCAAAAATCTAACTAAGTTAAAAATAAAAGAGTATAAAAAGAAAGATCTGTGAGGTCGTGTGTCTCGAAGTACCTTGAGACTTATTGAAGAAAATTGTGTTGTCTCGGTTTGCGTAGCTTGAACCTCTTAATTAATTTCTTTATATTCTTAGCACTTAAAAATAAAAGAAAACAGCTTATTGATTAATATTATTTCGAGGGTTAGAAAAGAGTTATAGCATATATACTTTAATAACTCAACAAAACATGTGCTAAAATACGATTTCGGAAATGGTGAGTCTTGTTGAGATGAAGGGCTGAACATGTAACTCAATGGCGCTTCTTCTCGATCTGGAGTTGTTGGAATAAAGTTACTCGGGTATAAGACATAATAGTCAAAGTTTCTCTCACTTGGTTCTCCAAGGAGGCCAACTTGTGGATCTCCAAACTCATAACGTTCTTTGAGGATTTGTTGTGAGTATTTCTTTTTTCTTCTTATTCTTCTTCTTGGAATATCCTCTTTCTTTGAGCTGTCTTCTAGATACTTGTAGCAATCACAAATATCAAATAATTTGTGACCAGATTCATCCATGAATGAGTAGGTTGGTTTTCCGAGTGAATCAAAGGATGAAATTGGAACTTCACGCAATCTCGCATCAATTTCCATGATTTCTTCACATTGACTTATGTGCAAAAGGCTGTAGGCCTTGATTTTTCTTCTTGTGTCTTGAAAGCTATTTCTAAAGCTCCATCTCTTCTTCTGTAAATAGAGGAATCCATCGCTTGTATTGGTGTACTTCTATCATGGAGTTTTTCGTAGTTTGCCACCCATGACTCCGGAAGTAACTTGACTAGTTATTCTTTGGGGATTTGTCTAGGAATATGGATGCAAGATGGACTGTGTTGGGACTCCAACTATATGAGCAAGGCATCATCGGTATCTCGTGGGAGACTTAGACCCATAGCATGGTTCTGGACTATATACGCCATTTGATGATGGAGAATTGCTGCATATGTTTTCCTAATTTGTGGAGCGCCAGTGATTTGAGCTGGATCTGTATGTTTAACGCCATGTTAAAGTTTGGGAACAAAGTGACAAAGATGGTGCCAACATTTAACGTCGTCTGGATTGTTGCTATGCAAGCGTGCTTGTACTCTTTATATTTGGTGTCAAGGAGAGCGGGCCTTGCTACTACTGGTAAACATATTCTTCCATGTAGAGTTAACGCCAAGCGTATTGCTCCATGGTGAAGGTGTGTGTAGCCAAGATTTCTCCAGTGGTGAATCATCCCTTCGTTGAGGCTGAGGGGAATCATCTGTTCTGTTTCTATTGCTGGAACCAGATGTTGCTCTAACGGAGAAGTTAGAACAAGTTCTTTTGCAGTTTGCTTATTAGAAACAAAGACTTGCCTAATCGATTTAGAAAATATGGAATTGGTTTTAAGAAAGGTTTATAGGGATTAAATATAGGAAGTTGGGTAATAAGAACTTTACTCTCATCAGTCACATATTCTATTTCATATAAATAATCTATTTTCTTGGAAGTTGATTTTCTAAAAGAAGGGCTTATAGAGAAAGAAAGTGTACTTTCCATAATGCTTATAAAGACCAGAAACCAAGATAGAATGTTATAACTTTTTTCTAACCCTTAGAAGTAATATCAATCAATAAGTTGTTTTCTTTTATCTTTAAGTGCTAAAAATATAAATAAAGCAATCAAGAGGGTCAGGCTACGCAAACTGAGACAACACAATTTTCTTCAATAAATCTCAAGGTACTTCGAGGCAGACGATCTCACAGATTTTTTTCTATACTCTTTTATTTTAGCTTAGTTAGATTTCTGATGTGGAGGATCCATAAAACTATTGCAACCACAGAGCATATTCTTTGTAGTAACATATGATAGAAAACAACTTACGACGACATATATTACCTCTTAAGAAAAACAGAGTCAAATCTTAGACTGCCATGACTCTAATATAAAAAGATAAAAGATTTGTATTTGGGAAAGTGTTTATGAAATAGACTCAAATATGTTTATACAAAGAGGGAAGCTTTATTATTTAGAAACTCTCTCAAAAGATATTACAAAGGACTTTTTAAGACTCTCAAGCTCTGCCCTTCTCTAAAGATAACTCTTCCCCAAACTTGCTTATTTATAGTACAAACTTAAAAAATACTACAGAACATATTTCTTATATTATAAACATATACATATTCTATACTTATCTTAATTTACAATCACACACATATATTTTACTTATCTTATGTGACACTTATATGCTTTATTTCACATCATATTTTATTTCACGCATACTTTATTTTATTTAAGTCACAAACGCACCGGAGAAGCCTGCTATTTCAACGGTACTAGTACATCAATACCGACCCCATTTATGGAGATTGTGCGTATGTTTCTTAAGAAAAAACAAAAATAATCTTGATTGATAGTCGTGGAATGCATGGTAGAATTTAATGAATTATGATTCAATGTTGTCCTGACAAATTATACAAGTATGCGGACTCATAGGTTATTTTTAAACATTATGTCGGGTTAATGAAAAAAATAAAGCAATTCGCCATTTAGTTTTTAGTCAATATGTTTTAAAGAAGAATTAANTCAACAAAATTATTTTAATAAGTTACAATAAATAATATTATTTAATTGTGAAAATCTCTATAAAAAGTGAGAGACTCACTCCAAAGTTTTTCATTTGAGAGATTCATTTTACTTTTTTTAGGAATTCTTACAATTAAATAATATTATTTTTTATTAAAATAATATTGTTGAGAGACCTATTTTTTATTAAAATAATATTGGTCTAGCAATTTTGATGACTTTTTTGTTGAACTTTAGCGAAAACGTTTATCATAGTTTCGGCAAATTTTGATGACTTGCTCGGCAAAAAGATTGAAATCTTAAATAAATATCGTTTTCTCTATTGTTTCTGAGTTCGAAATATACTGTTATTTGCTGAAACTATATGATAAACGTTTCGATATAAAAAAAATAAGAAAAAACGAGTAAAAAAATGGTGAACCACGTACGTGAGAAATAATTACTAGATTTTCAGAAGTCATAAGGAAAAGAAGAAGATAATCGAAGAATTAGATTCTGGAAAAGTAATCCACGTTTAATCTTTGGATTAGTTCGCTAGACGTCCTACCAATATTTTTGAACATTGATTGTTGTTACGTTCGAGTATTTAACGCAACAAACATTTACAAAGAATTAGGATTAGCTAAGTTCGTTACCAATATACTATCTTCTATCTTTCTTTATTTAACCAATCATTGGCTCTCTTCACCTTTAATTGTTTACTAAACTCGTCTCACGTTTTTTTATAGGTATCATACCATTTAACATTTTCAAGGTATCTCAGCATATTTTATTCCCAATATGGTTATGGTTGTTTTACTTGGATTTTATTTAACCTCCCAATGATGAGGGACTTAACCAAATTTATTGCTTTATCTTAACTCCCAAGTCCAACATCCTAGAGCTGAGCAAATTAGTATTGCTAAATGGTTTACTCGTTTTTTTAATTTGGATGAGATTATGGATTCTTTTGTATCTGGTTAGCTACATAGTCAATTGTTGAGACATAAATTAAACAATATTTCCACGCATTAGTACTTTAGTTTTTTTTTTGAAAACCCTTCGTTTCATAACTTCACCTAGTATCCGAAGTCAGCATTTAGATATTCTGATTTAAAAAATAACCCTTCATACCAAAGAGTCAGGGCTAAGATAGTAAGGGGTCTGACCCCATTAAATTTTGAAAAATCTAATTTAAAAAAAAATAAAGTTATTATGACTCCACAAGAAAAAATGTTTGACCCCATAAAACAAAAAATAAAGTTTAGTTGACTAAGTAAATGAGTTTATATTTTTGTTTATTAAAACTATTAAGTTTAAGCCCAAATTTAAATACAACAATGATCCATTAATTTTGTGAGTACTAATTAAATATTAGCTTTATTTTTATTTAAAAAATATGAACAAAAAAATTAAAATTAAAAAAGAAAAAAAGAATTAGTCGTCTCTTTTTCTTTGTGCCTTTATCGAATAAAACAACAATTTTTGCGTTGTCAAGAAAATATTATGAAATCACATCAGCGATCAGTTTTTAAGTGATTTTCTCAATTGTTATATCAAAAAATATATTTAAAAATGAAACCATGATAAAAAAAATCAAGCTATTAGTGAACTTAAATTACATTTGTATGAATAAAAGAAGAAGATAACGTAACAAAGTTAGTCCAATAATCACTCAACGCCAAAGATTCTTATTCATCTTATTATTATCTGAGAGTCGACCCTGATTACCATTAAATTTTAGAAGACTCCAAGATTAAAAAAAAAGCTGTTTTGCAAAATTTTCAGAAAATATGTTGTTTTGCCTTATAAGTTTTTTATATAAAAATAAGTGCGGCACATCCATACTTAATATGTTTGGGGTTAGGGCTGGTCCTGGTTAAACTCAAACATGTAGTTTCTTCTTTCATATCATTGTAGGGAATTCAAATTAGTGATGCAGGTAAAATGGTGAAGTTGTTTTTTTTGTGCTAAAAGGCTTAAATGGTGAAGTTGTTTCACTCAATTGTACCGTAAGTTTTGAACCTTCACTCGTCATTATACGTCCCCATTTTCGAGATGGACATGTTTAGAAAATATATACAAAAAACATTCTAAAAAATAGTTTCAAAAGTAAATTGTTACTTTACATAAAATTAGAATTGTCCTTTCTCTAAACAATTCATTCCCCTATTTTAGATATTGTGAAACACCGGATGAAGTAGCCTACCGCTCTAAGAGATGGTCTCCCGCCGCATATTACGCATAGAAAGATGGTGACAAGATGCGACCAAAACTCTTTCACTCTTTATTATTGGTTTATATATACTTGTTGTTGAAAGCAAACTCAAATGAAGATAGATTTATTGCTCAAATGAGCTTATTGAAATAGGAAATATAAAGATAGTTCATGAGAGCTTTATTGTGCTAAAGGGAGAAAGGGAAATACTTTGGATTTATCACCAAGAGCTAAGAAATTTCGATTATATCATGAAATGTGAAAGAGGAGGAGAGCTGCCTTTTTAAGCCAATCGTTTGCGCTTTCCAACTTGGCATTTCGGTTCACCCGGCGCCAAGTTTGAGGGGAAGTATTAGAGACACAAGCCCATTGTGATTGTGATGAAACAAGCCTAATGAAGCCCAGTATATTTAGGGTTCTTTTTTTTTTAGTATAAATATACTTTTTATGAGACAATTGTTTGTATCCTTGAGAGTTGCATAAGCTTATAATTTTTTAATCTACAGTTTTATTTACTAATATATTTGGATTATATTTTAATCATTTATATCATGTTATTAATTTTGACGCATCTAACTTTATATTTAGATTTATATAAATATTATGTTAAAATCTAATTTGGTTGAATTTTTAGCACGTTTAGAAATATTATCGATTGACTCAACACATATCACGATCATGTTAATTATTAACTTTAACGTATCTAACTTTATATAATAAGATTTGACGCATCTAACTGTATATAATAAGATTAGTTTACTTACTTTTGATTTTAATTGTTGTTTCCTTAACTTAATTTCCATTATATATAAATATGGAAATAAATGATTTTGTAGAAAAATATATTAATTTAAAATACTGTTATAAATGATTGAGGTTCGATCTCCATAACCGGCCCAGCCCATCAAGACATTGGCGTGAAGACTAAGGCCCAATAAGGATAGAGATAGGCGGCCACAATTAGTGATTTCCTTTTCCATGTAGGAAAAGGATATTTCCTTTTCCACCTCTTTGTAATCCACTATATAAACTAGGCCTTTGGCCACGATAATGATATACAAAATTCATACCTTCTACAACAAATACATGTATACACGCACAAATGTTTAGACTCACATATATATCCAAAATTTTAACTCTTCGAATATCATTGCAATTATGTGTTTCCCGTCGATGCTCGTATTCATTCTATCTATTGTTGTGATCGACCACTTTCCTCTCGCAAGCTCCACACTAAGAAACCTCTCGGTAACTCAGTGGTGTATGATATCTTTAACAGTGACGGATGTACAAATGCAAGCTAATATCGATTGGCTTACTGTAGCCCAATTCAACCAGGTGGAGTCAGCTTTGAGCTAAATAATCTTAGAAACCATGCATCGTATGTGATGAACGAGTATATCCTTTGAGAGAGTTTCTACATAATAAAGTTTCTCCTTTGTATAAACATCTTTGAGTCTCGTCCATAAACATTTTCCCAAATACGAGTCTTTTATCCTTTGATTCTCTTAAACCTCATTTGTCGTTGTACCCACTATATGTCTATTTGGTATTAGAGACATGGCAGTCTAAGCTTTGGCTCTTTCTTTTCTTAAGCGGTAATATATGTCGTAAGTAGGTTTCTACCATATGCTAGTGCAGAGAGTATGCTCTGTGGTTTCCATATTTCTATGGATCCTCCATAACAAAAATCTAACTAAGTTAAAAAATAAAAGAGTATAAAAAGAAAGATCTGTGAGGTCGTGTGTCTCGAAGTACCTTGAGACTTATTGAAGAAAATTGTGTTGTCTAGGTTTGCGTAGCTTGAACCTCTTAATTAATTTATTTATATTCTTAGCACTTAAAATAAAATAAAACAGCTTATTGATTAATATTATTTCGAGGGTTAGAAAAGAGTTATAGCATATATACTTTAATAACTCAACAAAACATGTGCTAAAATACGATTTGAGTTAATAACTCAACGGAAATGGCGAGTCTTGTTGAGTTGGAGGGCTGAACATGTAACTCAACAGCACTTCTTCTCGATCTGGAGTTGTTGGAATAAAGTTACTCGGGTATAAGACATAATAGTCAAAGTTTCTTCCACTTGGTTCTCCAAGGAGACCAACTTGTGGATCTCCAAACTCATAACGTTCTTTGAGGATTTGTTGTGAGTATTTCTTTTTTCTTCTTCTTCTTGGAATATCCTCTTTCTCTGAGCTGTCTTCTAAATACTTCTGACAATCACAAATATCAAAGAATTTGTGACCAGATTTATCCATGAATGAGTAGGTTGGTTTTCCGAGTGAATCAAATGATGAAATTGGAACTTCAGGCAATCTCGCATCATTTTCCATGATTTCTTCACATTGACTTCTGTGCAAAAGGTTGTAGGCCTTGATTTTTCTTCTTGTGTCTTGAAAGCTATTTCTAAAGCTTCATCTTTTCTTCTGTAAATAGAGGAATCCACCGCTTGTATTGGTGTACTGGAGTTTTTCGTAGTTTGTCACCCATGACTTCATAAGTAACTTGACTAGTTATTCTCTGGGGATTTGTCTAGGAATATGGTTGCAAGATGGACTGTGTTGGGACTCCAACTATATGAGCAAGACATCATCGGTATCTCGTGGGAGACTTAGATTCATAGCATGGTTTTGGACTCTATACGCAATTTGATGGTGGAGAATTGCTGCATATGTATTCCTTATTTGTGGAGCGCCAGTGATTTGAACTGAATCTGTATGTTTAACGCCATATTAAAGTTTGGTAACAAAGTGACAAAGATGGTGCCAACATTTAACGTCGTCTGGATTGTTGCTATGCAAGCGTTCTGGTACTCTTTATATTTGGTGTCAAGGAGAGCGAGCCTTTCTACTACTGGTAAACCTTTTCTTCTATGTAGAGTTAACGCCAAGCGTATTGCTCCATGGTGAAGGTGTGTGTAAGCAAGATTTCTCCAGTGGTGAATCATCTGTTCTGTTTCTATTGCCGGAACCAGATGTTTCTCTAACGGAGAAGTTAGAACAAGTTCTTTTGCAGTATGCTTATTAGGAACAAAGACTTGCCTAATCGATTTAGGAAATATGGAGTTTGGTTTTAAGAAAGCTTTATAGGGATTAAGTAAAGGAAGTTGGGTAATAGGAACTTTACTCTCATCAGTCACATATTCGATTTCATATAAGTAATCTATTTTCTTGGAAGTTGATTTTCTAAAAGAAGGGTTTATAGACAAAGAAAGTGTACTTTCCATAATGCTTATAAAGAACAGAAACCAAGACAGAATGTTATAACTTTTTTCTAACCCTTAGAAGTAATATCAATCAATAAGTTGTTTTCTTTTATCTTTAAGTGCTAAAAATATAAAGAAAGCAATCAAGAGGGTCAGGCTACGCAAACTGAGACAACACAATTTTCTTCAATAAGTCTCAAGGTACTTCGAGGCAGACGACCTCACAGATTTTTCTCTATACTCTTTTATTTTAGCTTAGTTAGATTTCTGATGTGGAGGATCCATAAAACTATGGCAACCACGAAGCATATTCTTTGCACTAGCATATGATAGAAAACAACTTACGATATATATTACCTCTTAAGAAAGAAAGAGTCAAATCTTAGACTGCCATGACTAATATAAAAAGATAAAAAACTTGTATTTGGGAAAGTGTTTATGAAATAGACTCAAATATGTTTATACAAAGGGAAAGCTTTATTATTTAGAAACTCTCTCAAAAGATATTACAAATGACTCTTTAAGACTCTCAAGCTCTGCCCTTCTCTAAAGATAACTCTTCCCAAACTTGCTTATTTATAGTACAAGCTTAAAAAATATTACAGAACATATTCCTTTCTTATATTATAAACACATACATATTCTAGATTTATTTTAATTTACAATCACACGCATATATTTTACTTATATTATATAATACTTATATGCTTTATTTCACATCATAATTTATTTCACGCATATTTTATTTTACCAAAGACAAACGCACCGAAGAAGCCTGCTATTTCAACGGTACTAGTACAATCATCATTACCGATCCAATTTATGGAGATTGTGCGTATGTTTCTAAGAGAAAACAAAAATAATCTTGATTGATATTCGTGGAATGCATGGTAGAATTGAATGAATTATGATTCAATGTTGTCCTGACAAATTATACAAGTATGCGGACTCATAGGTTATTTTTAAACATTATGTCGGGTTAATGAAAAAAATAAAGTAATTCGCCATTTAGTTTTTAGTCAATATGTTTTAAAGAAAAATTATGAGAGTAACCACAATGTTTGAGAAAGATAAGAAAAGTTAGAAATAGAAATTGGTTAGTTTGTAAGTTTTTTTTTTTGGCCTATATTTAACTTGATGACTGCCATTGTTGTTCAACATATTTTTTTAATTCTCCCACAAAGGCTGGCAACAACTAGAAATCTTTGCTGTATGATAAATTTACTCGGAATGCATTATTCAATTGGATCTCGTGTAAAACTACCCAGTTACAATAAAAAAAAAATTGAAAGCAATTACATCTCATTCCGTTTTTGGATGAAAAATAAACAAACAAAAGGTTATAAATAGTAGGGAAATTTGGTTCAATAACCCAAAACAAAATTATAACTTAAAAACTAACCATTTTCCTCCTTCCTCTCTCTATTTCTTCCTATCTCTATCTAAGTAGTTTGGTTAGATTATAAATTTTAGTTTTTTTATGGTTATACAACAAATTCACCTTAAATAGTATACCACTTGTTCACATTTTTAGGTTTTGAAAACGAAATTCTGCTATTTTTATCTTTTATTTACTTTTTCAGATTATAATACTAATAATTTTAGAATTTAAAACATAACTTTCATATCTATAATAAATTAAAGCGTATATAAGTTATACGATTGATACTTTATGATCTTTATCTAAATTTTGATTAAACTAGCTCAAGAAGAAAGTAAGAAAAGAAAGAAGTAAACAAACAAAGTAAGCGTTGACAAAAAAAAAACAAAAAAAAACAAAATCAAATTAAGCAAATTAATAAACAAGCAATTAACTAAACTGATAAATAAAAGAAGCAAAAAATTCACTAAGCAGAGAATCAAGTTAGGCGCAGCATTAGATGATCTTCGTTTCGGTTTTTGGATATGCGTCTAGAAATTGCATCTGGACGCAGTTACGTTCGTTTGCTATTTTGATATTTGTATCTGGATGCATTATATATAAAATGACCAAAAAGTCATTTTTGGTCCTCCTCGGTTGATGCAACGATTCATTTGAAGTAAAACCAATTATCATTCTCAATGAAAAACCATTCTCAAAAGCATTCAAATATCATTCAAAGCATCTTTAAACCAAGATTACAATCCAAAACATCCTTAAACCAAGATTACAATCCAAAGCATTCTTAAACCATTACATATCTTAACAATCACTTATTGTTAACAAGAGAAGTAGTACCTGCCATAGAAAGTGAATTTGAGATCAAAAACCATAAGAACATACCGAAGTATACATGGTTCGCAAAAGAATCAAGCTTGGAGCCGAGAAAGCCGAGCTGCAAATCCCTTTTAGCAAACTCCTTTTGGTCACCATCAGCTCTAAACTTAGCGACCTTCACGCCATTTCCGCCAATTCATCAAACGAAGCCTCCATTGCCTGACAAAACGGGCACCACGGTGCATAAAGCACAACGATCCAAGCCTCTTTCCGGTTCTCCAACTTCATCAAATTCTCAATCCCTTGCCTGCTCAAGCTCACAACATTCTCGCTTTTGAAAATATCCGCGACCGTGGATGTCCCATTGACACTAGCGGTTGCGTTTCCGTTGCTGTTCTCCTTGATGTTCCCTTTGTGAAGTCCACACTCTTTGGCCTTTGCATCTTCCCACCACCATCTCCCTTCTCTCTCGTGCTGTCCCGGCAAAACCGCTCTCGTGCACGGCTCACACCCGATGGAAACATACCCCGCGGCATGAAGCGTGTTGACAGGAACATCCATAGTCCTCAAGAAGTTCCAAACATCGTTCCCTTCGACGTTCGCAACCGGATTCCACTTCACCAAACTACCAGCTCCACCATCTAGTCCTTCAAACACTGGATCAACTTGAACAACAGGGATCTCTGATCTTGTTCCGGGTGATTGATCTTTTCTCTGACCAGTGATCCAAGCGCGTAAACCTTTCAAAGCACGCCTCAAAGGTCTCACCTTTCTAATACGGCAGCACTCTTGGTGACCATCTTCATAGAAAGAGAACAAACCCTTGTTCCTCACCAAAGCTTGAACCTCAACAGCATCAGGAAACATGTACTCGATCCGAATACCGTAGTGTTTCTCCACGGTATCGAAGAGTCTGTACGTTTCTGGATTCAACCTCCCTGTGTCCAAGCTGAAAACCCTGAAGGGTCTTCCAGTTAAATGAGCATACTCAATGAGAGCAACATCTTCTGCTCCACTGAAAAAACCAAACAAAAACAACAAACTTCCCAATTAGCAAAAACGTCCCAGAACTGGAAAATTTTCAATCTTTGATCAGATTCTCATCATTGATTTCATTACCTAAAGGCGATAGCTATGTCATCTCCAAATTTCTCAAGAGCCTTGTCCATAATTTCAAGAGGAGAAGCATTCTCTAGCCTCTTTGCTAGCTCCTCAAAGTCTTCCACTTCCACCACATCTAGTTTCTCTGTAACCTCTGTTTTGTAACAAAACCACAAGATCATTAGCATAAACTTAACCGATGAAATTAACCAAGATCAATTGAAAAATTAACCAGAACTTACCAGAAGCCACCATGGATGCTGATTGAGGAACAATCGATTCCTTTGTAAGTGACTGCGCATTTAGAGGTTTCCCAGACAAACTCAGAGACGCCGCAGAGACATTAACACGATCCGATAATCTCAACGAACCGATTGGAGCTGAAATTGAGAAATAATCACAAGCCGAATTCGAATTAGTTTTCATCATCGAATTTTGAACGAACTTAACAAGCAATACTCCAAATCAAACCCCAAACCGAGGAAAAACTCGTCGAGAATGAAGTCGTCGTCGTCGTCGGCAAGAGAATGAAGAACAGATTAGGGTTTGATATTTCTGGTGTCGATTTGGGAATTTAGGTAGTCAGATTTGTAATTATTTCATTCAATAAGGTTATTATTGTCTTTTACCGGTTTCGGATGAGTTTTTTGTAACCAGACGCACGAAAATAATGTAATCAAAAATTAGAATTTTTTTTGTATGAGTTTATTAAATGTTTCCAGATACATAATCCAGTTTATGTGCATAATTATCGCTAAACGAACATAAATTTATATCTACGTCTAGATACTGCGTCCAAAGCACCAAACGAACAGCACCTTAAACATGTAAGGAAGCAATCAAGGAAGCAAGGAAGCAAAAAGGCGGCAAAGAAGAAAGCAAGCAAAGAAGCAAGAAAGTAAACAAGGCAAGCATGTAAACAAATAAGCACTAATGAAAGAAATGAACAAAACAAGAAATCAAGGAAGCAATATATGCATGTATCATGTATGCATGCATGCAAGTAAACATTGTGTTCCGAAATCACACTATCAAAGGGGGTAACGATAACAACACTCATTGAACAAGAAATCTACTTGTTACCTTGCTTCCGGTAAACCATAGTGATTCAGCAACACCCCACTGTGAGCAGCAACATTTGGCCACGGATTCTCCGCCTATAACAAAGCCATCACATGATTCAACAATAAATATTAGTTTCCGATTATATGCATCAGTTAGGATGAGCATGTGATCTGGGACCTCTCCATATTTACAAATGCTAAGGTTTGAAGCTAGAATTAAGCAAACCAAATTACTTTTCAGCAAGCACATGTCCTGATTTTATGCACTCGATGTAGATCTTCTGCAATGAGCGGTGATGAAGCAAACATACCTGAGAAGCAAAAAGACATTAATCTGTTCAAAACTCCATATGTGTTGGAATTTTGATGAAACACCTTTAGTTCTCTCTTAAACCTTTATTTTTTTTTAATTCTCTCTTTCACTTTGATCTTTGTGATGTTTCGGATACAATAACCTTTGTGATCTTTGTGATTTGTGATGTTTCGGATACAATAACCTTAAGCCTAGAACTCTATTTATAGAGTTAGGATTCTAAACAAGAATAATAAATTGCTAATTCCTATTGTTACAATTTCCTTTCTCCTTATTTACCTTTTCTTCATGATTTCCTTTTGTCCAATTTCCTTTGTTTCTTGATTTTCATTTTGCTTGTTTTTTCCTTTTGCTTCTTTTCCATTTTCTTGATTTTCCTTTTTACTTGGTATCCTTTTTCTTTTACAGAAAGCAATTGTCTAACCACCATAGAAAGTCTTCATTTTGAGCATCTCTTGAATCAATTTTTGAAGCTTCTCCCCTTCTGGCGAATACACATTTATTAATTTAATTTTGAGACAGGAAATATGAAAGACCGGACTAGATTGAGAAGAGAGTGAGCACTAAGTTTACAATACCTTGAGATACTCTCTGACTGAATTGTTGTTTTGACCGTTGATGCTGTGTTAATTCCCAATACCAAGAATACGCTTTTCTGTTATCAACCTCTCTTGAAAGCTGTAGAAGATAACTGCATTTTGAGGCATGAGAGAGATCACAGAAAGTTATAACATATCAAGAACTAGCAAATTGAATTGAAAAGAACTCACTTTCTCGCTCATTTATTGCTTCGTGATTTCTCAAAACCTCATCCGCTACATCTTTTCTTGTGTTGTTTTCTGCATTTGATGGAATTAGATGAGGAAACGTAATAAGTAACCTGTAGGACCGCGAAATTTGTTCCAACATAACCTTATATGATTTAGTATAATCATGACTGTAAACAAGTGGTCATCGCCTGCTTTTAGTACAACCTTCTTTGCTAGGACCATCGCATCCCCGGGGTTGGGTATCTCTAGTGACTTGCTCAATTAATATTCACCTAAATCTGTTACACTAATCAAAAAGTCAAAGATCAGTTATGAGTAAACAAGACAGCTACATTACAACGTCGTATGAAGTGTTACCTTTGATATATCATGGTTTTTACCCATTTTTAAACCATGATATAAGTGTTTTTATAGAGTCTTTTGGCTATTTTCGAGTCTATATAGAGTCTTTACAGGTTCATGTACAATCGGAGACAAATTGGAGATTTGGTACATTTTGGAGCTTAATGGAATGAAGTCACGAATTGCAACACGATAAGTGTCGATCGACACCAGGTTTTCCAATTTTCAGAATCGAGAAGTTTCCATATTTTGAAGAAAAGGAAATCTCCAAGACTTTTCCTAATCTTCCAAGGAATTGAAGATGCGAACCTAGGCCTATAAATATAGTTTTTCAGCCATTGTTTAGGCTACACTTAGAACACACACATTATTTAAGAGAGAGATTTTTAGAGAGATTTTAGAGAGAAGAATTTGTCTCCTTCAGAGCAAATTTGGAACTCCTTCAGAGCAAATTTGGAACTCCTTTATTTCTATTGATTTATTTTATGCAAACTATTTGATTCATGATGTTTTCTTTATTCACCATGTCTGAGTAGTTTGCTAGTTAGGTTTAGGGTTTTTCAAAGGTGATTAATGAATTATTAGGTCGAATTAAATTGTTAGGATAAAATCATTAGAGTTCTTCATCTGGATTTGTGTTTAATGCTTATTCTACCTTCGCGACCTAGAATCTGATCTTAGGTTAATTAATAGATGCGAGATTATTATTAATTGCCTGAACTAATGTTAGATGAGCAAAATACCTATTTGCAAAGAGATTTGGTTTAGGGTTTTGTGAACAATTGAACCTGAACTTTAATGCTTGTTTGAATTGTTAGAATTTGCAAAGAGATTTGGAATTCTAGGGTTTAAACATAGATAATCTTCGCAGCGAGAGTTGGTTGATTTTACATTAGTGATTCGAGTTAAAGAACATATCTTAATAATTCCTAACATTCTGTCTAGATCTACAATTTAGATCACCTGAGAATTTCTCTGAACCTAGCGTTTCGTCTCCTGAATCTAAATCGTTTAATTGCTTTCTGTCTTTTAATTCCATATTATTTCTNGTTTCGTCTCCTGAATCTAAATCGTTTAATTGCTTTCTGTCTTTTAATTCCATATTATTTCTTAGCTTAATTCGAAATTAGAAAACTGCTGTGTAAATATCCCTTCTCTGTGAATTCGATCCCTAAGTGCTACAACTGATCTCTTAATTTGAGAGAGTTGTTTTAGGGTAAATTTGACCCATATCAACCTTATATACTTATTTTTCTTGTGATTGAGCCAATGCGTAATTCTTAAAATCCCTGCCATCCCAACTAATTTTTGCTTGAGATTTGTAGCATAAGCTTGTTCTGCAGAGCATTGAATACATGCAAAAAGCTAAGCAAGTTAACATGCATATCTTCTAGTTCATAATAGTCCAAAGACATCTCAAAAGAGTCAATTAAAAGCAAATTATGTGTAAAAAAAAGGAATTAGATGCAAACAAACACATCTGGTATATATGGGACATACATAAAAAAAAAGGAACTTTTGTTTCATGAGGCTTTTGGTTCATAAACTGGTTGCAAGTAAGCACCAAGATCTCAAACCCTGGACAAATAAAAGATTTGGATACACACATGATCACCTTGTATCAGTGTAACCTATGGTACACATATATATACATATTAAATCTCACTTCATGAAGAACTAAGAGAGCAGAATTATCATAGACCTTTTCATTCCTGTATAAATGGATAGTCTGGATTTGGTGAAACCGTTGTTCCACTATACAAAACACACAAGGGATGGTCCATATGTCAACAATGTTGATGATAACAAGGAATTTTTCTTAATAGACGCTCTGGACCATCTGTACTACTTTCAAATTGTAACCTAGAACAATGAACTATCTTAAGAAAACACATTGAGAAATCAAGCTAAAGAGTTAGTAAAGAGTAAGTAATTAACAAAAGGAAGTAGAGAAGTAAAACAAGCTCAGTAGGTCTAAGTAAGCAAGCAAGAAGTCAAAGAAAAAAAATACCATCTGTACTATTTTCAAATAGTAACCTATAACTACCTTAGAATAACGAGAAATCAAGCTAAATATTTAGTTATGAGTAGCTAAGGAAATTAAGGAAATGAAGTACAGAAGTTAAATAAGAAAGGATAAAAATATGCAAGAAATCAAGGAAACAAGCAAGAAAATTAAGCAAGGAAGGAAGTACGTCAAACATACAAAATAAGGAAGCAAGCAACCACACAACTAAGCAATGAAATCAAGGAAAAGCAAGGAACCACACAACTAAGCAATGAATCAAGGAAGAAACTAAGAAAACAAACAAGCACGCAAAGAACCAATGAAGGAAGCAGAGAAATAAACAACAAATCAATACGACCAGGAAGCAATCAAGGAAACAAATCGATCAAATAAGCAAATAAACAATAAACTAAACAAAGTAAGCAAAGAAGCACTAATGAAAGAAATGAACAAAAACAAGTAATAGAGGAAGCAGATATGCATGCATGAATGTGTACGTATGTATGTATGCATGTACAGTGGCGGTCCCAGAAAATATTTTTACATGGGTCATAAATTAATTTAAATATTATTATTGCTATAAAATATAACAAAAATCTGTATATTAATGTATTTGGAGAGAGTAGAACTCGGGTGGGGTGGTTCAAATCTAAGAAACTGAACCAATTATGCCACAATTCTTTTATTGTTTCATACTAAATCTTTACTAATAAATATTTACCCTGTGTCATATGACCCACCTTTTTCCTATGTGGGTCCACCCCTGTGCATGTACCCATGAATGCATGAATGTATGCAATGCGTGCCAAAATAACAACGATCACACTATCAAAGGGATTCCAAGAGAATATTGTTAAAGCAAACAATGCACTAAGAAGGAAAAATAAAAAAGAAGCAGAGAAACGAGCAATGAACTAAAGCATGTGAAGCAAAAATGGAAAGCAAGTAAAGCAAAAAGGCAGCAAAGAAGAAAGCAATCAAACAAATTGGCATATCATGGTTTTTACTGGTTTTTGACCATGATATTTCTTTGATCTGAGGAGCATTCTGGAGAAGCAGTCGAAGTGATGAAGTCGGGAGCCGAAATACACAAGGGGTGTCGATCGACACTGATCCTTGGTGTCGATCGCCACCAATCAAGCCGACTAAGTTTTACGGACCTCAGCCAGAAAAATGAAATCACTTGAAGTTTTCATTATTTACAAGATTTCTCCAGTCGCGAAATTTAGGATATAAATAGGTTTTGAAGGCAATATTGAGCCATTATCTTATTTTTTGTTTTTTGAGACTTAGAGAGAGATTGATCCAGAGCTTTTGGGGAGACAATTATGTACTCTTCTGAAAAGTTTTCGAACCCATGTATCATCTCTTTTTCTTATTTTTATGCACTTTTATTCAGTTATGATTTGTGCTTTCAACTCCATGTCTGAGTAATCTTCTAGTTAGGTTAGGGTGATTTAGGGTTGATGATGAATTTGTAGATTTGTTATGCTGTTAGGAAAATCAATTGGATCTTCATCTTGATTTGTGCTTATATTGATTTCTTAATTGATCACTTAGAAATCAAACCTTAGGTTCTTTAATAGATGCGAGAGCATTATTAATAACTTGAACTAATCATAAATGAGCAAAATATCTATTCGCAAAGAGATTTGATTTAGAGATTTTGTGAACAATCGAACCTGTTTTTAATGCTTGCCTTAATTGTTTGAATTTGCAAAGAGATTTGAAATTCTGGAATTTAGGCATAGATAACTTGTGCAACGAGAGTTGATTGGTTTTAAATTAGTGTTTCGAGTTCTAGACGGTTCTTAATAATTTCCTGACAGTATATTTTCTGCATTCTCGGATTCAACCTGCGAATTAACCTTGCCTAGCGCCTTAGTCTCCTGAACTTTAATCACCTTTAATTTCGTTTACTGATTCGCTTAGTAGTTTAATTTACTTTTATTGATTCGGCCTAGCATAATTTGAACCTAGAGACTATAGTGTAGCATCTACTTCCTTTGGGATTCGATAACCCTTTATACTTCAACTGCTTTGCTGTGCACTTGTAGTATTGATTTATTTGGGTAAAACTTTGACCCTATCAAGTTTTTGGCGCCGTTGTCGGGGATCGAATAGCTGCCTACGGAATCTAGTTTTGGAATTTTGACTATGTTTGTTTTATTTTGGGTTCTGACGTTTTTAGTTTATTCTTTTTGGTTTCAGGTGCATGCCTAATCGCAGTACCAGAAGCAACAAGGAAAAAGAGCTAATCAAACTTAACAACCAGGAGCTCGGCCGTCTAGAACGAACTAACCGAAAATCTGCAAGAGTGTCGATCGACACCAATAGGAGCATCAATCGACACCCTTCGCAGATTGAGATGACGGAGCCTGTGGTTTTGATACGTGATGCCGATGGTAATATGTTCGATGCGGAAGGAAATAGAAGGAATGCCAGAGGACAGAGACTGGATGAGAATGGAGCTGCTATCATCGAGCAGGCAGTACAACTAGCACCACCTGCAAATGCTGGACGAGGTAGAACGTTGGGCGAATACAACAGGCCAGACCAGTTCTACGCAAACAGAGCTGCGATTCGCCCACCTCCCTTTCAATGGCATGATTTTGAGCTGAAGCCTGTTTTCTACACCTTGGTTTCTTAGCATATTTTTCATGACCTTCCCAACGAACATCCTATGGACCACATAGAGAGGTTCGAAGATTTGGCATCCAGCATTAAGGCCAATGAAGTGTCCGACGACTACCTATTCTGCAAGCTCTTTCCATACTCTCTTAGAGGAGATGCAGCGTACTGGCTGAAGAAATTGCCACCAGGATCGTTGACTACCTGGGAGGACACAAAGAATGCATTCTTATGCAATTTCTTTGATGATGCAAGATCAGAAGAGCTGAGGACAAAGATCACGGCATTCTCCCAAGGACCTACTGAGGCATTCAAGGCTTCTTGGGTAAGGTTCAGAGCTTACCAGAGAGTTTGTCCGCACCATGGTTTCAGCGAACCACAACTACTAGGAATCTTCTACCGAGGGATCGATTGGAGGTACTAGATGGCCTTAGACGCTGCGAGCAATGGCAACTTCAACACCAGATATCCAGAAGATGCAATGGTGCTTATAGAGAATTTGGCCTCTAGCAACAGCACAAAGAACGCAGACTTTGAGAGGAAACAACATGCTGGTGGAAATGGAGGAAGCCAAATAACTGAGGTAAATGCGAAGCTGGACAGCATACACAACATCTTGGTGGGCAGGAAGCAAGTTCACTTTGCTAATGAGGTAGAGACATTCGAGCTTAATGATGAGTGTGAGGAAGAAGATGTCAACTACATCAATGAAGGTGGTTTTCAAGGCCAAAGGTTCGGGAATCAGCAAGGGAATAAGGGTTTTTATGGGAATTATCAGAAGAACTCATTCACAAGAAATCAAAACTCTTCTGGTTATACTAAAAAGCCCCCATTCCAGAACAGCAATTATACAAGGAGCTATGGTTCTTCTTCCCACCAGAATCCACCTGCAAAGTCTGCCGACAATGAAATGAAATCTATGCTAGAACAGATTTTAGAAGGACAGCAGAAGATTACAGTGGATTTCAATGGGAAGATTGATTCACTGTACCAAAACTTGAATGAGAAAATTGAGAGCTTGAACTCTCATATGAAGAAATTGGACACTCAAGTTGCTCAAACCGCAGGAGCTGTTAACTGGCAAGAAGGATTTCTTCCAGGAAAGACTGATACTAATCCCATACACCATGTGAACGCCATCACATTGAGAAGTGGAAAGAGTCTTCAACCTGTGCAGAAAAGAGGTCTTAGTGCTGAAGAATTCGAGGAGCTTGAAGACATTGAAGATGGAGAATGTGTGCCTACGGAGCCAGTGTCGATCGACACTACTACAGAGTATCGATCGACACCCATAGAGAATCACGACACATCGAGTCGAGACGAAGCACAATCAACCAAGCTCGACGCGAAGAACTCGACATCAAACATTAGTGTCGATCGACACCAGGTGGGTGTCGATCGACACCCTTCTCAGACATCACCAAATCCGCCCAAGACGACGAAAGCTGCAGAGGAAAGGGTATATAAACCAAAGATCTCTTTCCCCTTAATACCAAAGAAGTTTAAAAAGGAGCTACTTGATGCCAGATGCAAGGCTATCATGGACAGACTAATGGTCGAAATCCCTTTGATAGATGCCATTAGAACCACTCCCGTGATAAGAAGATACTTGAAGAGGATGATGACCAAGAATTTAGACGTTGAGGAAGGAGTAATAATGATATCTGAGCAAGTCAATGCCAAAACCGGATTCCAGAAAAACTCTCAAATCCTAGAAGCTTTGTTCTTGATTGTTCAATCTTTTCAGACAAGTTTGGGAGGTCCTTTTGTGATTTGGGTTCAAGTGTCAATCTTTTGCCTATTTCAGTTGCTCTTAGGCTGGACATGAAATATTTCCAAGCCACCAGGATCTCTTTGGTTCTTGCTTATCGTTCTGTAAGGATTCCTGAAGGTGTCTTGGATGATGTTCCTATCAAAGTGGGAGATTGTCTGATTCCCACAGACTTTGTGGTTCTAGCCTATGATGAGGAACCCAAAGATCCTCTCATTCTTAGCAAACCATTCTTGGCTACAGCTGGAGCCATCGCTGATGTGAGAAAATGAAGAATTGCACTGAATGTTGGTGACTTGGTGATGAATTTCGACATGGACAAGCTGATGAAAAGGCCAACAATAGATGGACACACCTTCTATGTCGATTCCCTCACCAACCTTGCAGAAGAGATTTTCCAAGAGGACAATACTACATACCCTTTGGAGAGAGCATTGGCGACTTCTACAACAGAGGCTGAGCACTTAGACGATGTCGCTGCTGGTTACACAAAGATGATGGATGCTAGTGAGCAAGTCCTGCAATTGGTCGCACAAGAGGAACTAGTGAGCACATCTGCGAAGGCTGCGACACTTGGCAACTTGAGTGAAGCTAAAGCTCCAAAAGTTGAGCTAAAACAGTTCCCTGCAGAGCTAAGGTACGCTTTTCTTGGACCAAACTCAACTTATCATATGATTGTGAATGCTTCTTTGAACAATGCAGAGCTCACTTTATTGCTAAGCAAGCTGCGCAAATTTCACAAAGCTCTTGGCTATTCTCTTGGTGACATTTCAGGTATCTCGCCAGACTTGTGCATGCATATGATTCACCTTGAGGATGAGGCGAAGTCATCAATTGAACATCAGAGGAGGCTGAATCCAAACCTGAAGGAAGTGGTTAAGAAGGAGATCATGAAGCTCCTGAAAGTTGGAATCATCTATCCCATTTCAGACAGTACTTGGGTCAGTCCAGTTCATGTGGTTCCTAAGAAAGGAGGAGTCACAGTAGTGAAGAATGAGAAGGATGAGCTGATTCCTACAAGGACTGTGACTGGACACAGGATGTGCATAAACTACAGGAAGCTGAATGATGTGACCAGAAAGGATCACTTTCCATTGCCTTTCATTGACCAGATGCTGGAAAGATTGGCGAATCATCCCTACTACTGTTTCTTTGATGGGTATTAAAGGTTCTTTCAGATCCTGATCAATCCAGATGACCAGGAGAAGACCACATTTACATGTCCGTATGGTACATTAGCATATCGCAGAATGCCATTCAGACTTTGTAATGCTCATGCGACCTTTCAAAGATGCATGATGTCCATCTTCACAGAT
This sequence comes from Alliaria petiolata, assembly GCA_020283515.1. NCBI lineage: Eukaryota > Viridiplantae > Streptophyta > Magnoliopsida > Brassicales > Brassicaceae > Alliaria > Alliaria petiolata. Next base: position 50,556,652 of record JAHZTW010000001.1, read on the forward strand.
ATGATTGAGAAGTTTATAGAGGTCTTTATGAATGACTTTAGGTTTATGGGTCATCTTTTAAAGCCTGTCTGGACAACTTATGCGCAGTGTTGCAGCGATGTGAAGAGAAACACTTAGTTCTGAACTGGGAGAAGTGCCACTTTATGGTTAGAGATGTCATTGTGCTTGGGCACAAAGTTTCAGCAGAAGGAATCGCATTAGACCGCGCCAAAATTGAAGTGATGACGAGCTTGAAGGCACCTGATTCTGTAAAATCAGTGAGGAGTTTTATGGGTCATGCTGGGTCCTATAAAAAATTCATCAAAAATTTCAGCAAGATTGCAAGGCCACTCACTGCTCTTCTCTGCAAAGATGTGAAATTTGAGTTTACCACAGAGTGCCATTCAGCCTTTGAGCACATCAAGCAAGCTTTGGTGAGTGCTCCAATTGTTCAGCCTCCGGACTGGGATTTGCCTTTTGAGGTGATGTGTGATGCCAGTGACTTCGCAGTAGGAGTTGTTTTGGGTCAGAAGAAAGACAAGAAGCTTCACACCATCTACTACGCTAGCAGAACATTGGATGATGCTCAAAGGAACTATGCAACCACTGAGAAGGAACTGTTGGCTGTGGTGTTTGCCTTTGAGAAATTCTGACAGTACCTTGTTGGCTCCAAGGTGATTGTTCATACTGATCATTCTGCATTGAAATACTTGATGCAGAAGAAGGATGCAAAACCAAGGTTGTTAAGATGGATTTTACTTCTTCAAGAGTTTGACATAGAAGTTAAGGACAAGAAAGGAGTTGAGAATGGAGTAGCTGACCATCTCTCAAGGATTAGGATCGAGGATGACGTCCCCATTGATGATTTCCTACCTGAAGAGAATGTCGCCTTCGTTGAGACTCGTTTTCAAGCCATGAGTTCGAGAAATCTGCAATCTTGTGCAGAGAAAAACCTAGTGTCGATCGACACCAGGCGGGTGTAGAATCAGTTTCCTTTTGAATCTCCACTATTACCTCTTCGGTCACGGTTGCTAGATTTTCCGTTGATGGTTTCTCAACAATCGGTGGTGTACTCTGTTTCATATCATTCGACTTTGTATTAACAAGAAAAACGGATGCAAGATGTCCCCATTTATTACAAGAAGAACACTTTGCCGGCAGCCACGGGTATGTAAATTGAACGATCGTATTTTTTCCTTGGTAGTTGAAATTCATTGATCTCGGTAGCTCCTTTGAAAGATCAGCCTATACAAACACTTTGGCTAGTTTGAAATCGAGACATTGTACTGTTTCCGGATGCAGTCTAACCGGTAATCCCACCGCGCTAGTCACGAAGCTCAGACCTTTCCATGAAAACATATTCATCGGCACATGTTTGAGATGTACCCAGAGCGGAACCGACGTAACCTCTGGCGATGTCTCCTCTGTAAATGGAGACCATTTGGACATAACAACAGAGAATTCTGCTAGATTCCACATTCCTCTTCTTAGAGTTCTGTTTCTCATGCTCGGATTTGAGATCATAAACTTCATTGTTGTTGAATTTACCACAAACACATCAATCATTTGAGATTTATCCCCCAAAGCCAAGATTTTGTTCACAATTAAGTGAACTTTAGCAACGTGTGGAGCCGTCGCCAGGAATCTTCCTATCAAAAAGTCCTCCCATAAAGGTGAACAATCCTGGAAAATCTCGTCAAGAACCGTAACAGATCCGACTCCATCTTGAACTGAGACATCCAAATCATACTTCTTTATAACTTTCTTTGGTTGGACCACATTAGCCCAAGACACCGTTGAATTCACCACACCTTTCGTTGTAGCCGGAGCCTGAACTTGTGGAGGATTGTCGTTCAGAGGATCTTGCACCGATGGGTTCCTTACTTGTTGCTGAGAGGTTTATGGATCCATGAACGAAGGTTTCTCCTTCTCCGGTGCCGACATCGGCCCCGAGAATTGACTCAGAGCTTTGCTTTGGAAGAACGAGATCGCACTTGAAATCGTCTTTGGCTGACGTCAAAATCGCACTCAGAGCTTTCTCTCACCAACTTTTAACTATTTCTAATGATTTTATTCTAACAATTAAATTCAACCTAGCAATTCAGCAATCACCTTTGAAAAACCCTAAACCTAACAAGCAAACTACTCAGACATGATCAATGAAACACAAATCATTAATTGAATAGAAAGCATAAAAGAAATCAATAGAAGAAATAAAGGAGTTCCAAATCTGCTCTAAAGAAGTCTTATTCTTCTCTCCAAAAACTCTCTACAAATCTCTCTCTAAAATAATGTGTGTGTTGCCTAAACAATGGCTCTGCAATCCTATTTATAGGCTCAGGTTCGAATCTTCAATTCCTTGGAAGATTAGGAAAAGTCTTTGAACTTTCATTTTCTGTAAAATTCTGGAAACTTCACGTCTTTGGAATAGGAAAACCTGGTGTCGATCGATACCAACAGTCTGTGTCGATCGACACCCATCGTGCAACTTCAATCTGACTTCAACACTTCGTGACTTCATTCCATTAAGTTCCAAAATGTATCCAAATCTCCAATTTAGCTCCAATTGTACCTGAACCTGCAGAGACTCTATATAGACTCGAAAATAGTACTAAGACTCAATAAAAACACTTATATCATGGTTCAAAATTGGGTAAAAACCATGATATATCATTAGACCATATGGAGCTATTGTCCTGACGAACTCCAAAGGAGAAGAGTTCATTGTGAATGGATAGAGGGTGGAACACTATTGGGCACACGCCGAGATTCCAGCAGGACACATTGTGTCTCTGGATGATGCACCCACTGCCTAAACGCATGAACAGTCAAATTATTAACGTTAAACGAGCGCTTAGTGGGAAGCAACCTACTAGTAAGTACTTAGTTTGTTTTATTTCATTTTGGTTTTTGATTTTACTAATAAGTATTGGTTTTTATAGTTAAAATATATATATATATATATATCGGACTCGACACGACCTAGTGTCGATCGACACCAAGCAAGAGTGTCGATCGACACCACGCGACAACACAAGTAAGTCTTTTAAAACCCGAGCTTTCTCTCTTCTTCCCCAAAACTCAAAACACGCCACACTTCTATTTTGTGCGGATTTTCATCCTCTTTCATAATTCATAGTCCATTATTTCGATCTGCCAAGATGCCTCCAAGGACTAAGAGACCACGGCAAACTGAAGCGTACGCTTCTGGGACTGCTAATGATGCACCGATTGCCTCACTTCCTCCTTGGCCTAAGCGTGAGACAGCGAGAATTCCAATGGGGAGAAACAGGGAAGACTCACCAGCAGAAGAAGTAGCGAAAGATGAATGTGTCTACCATGACATTAGCGAGAACTGGGATGAGTATGACACGCTATTCTACAATGCGTGGCTGAAAGTGGCTGTCACACCGACTCAATTTGCTGATCAGACGACGATGACGGAGTTGGGTATCAAGGACGACGTCCTGCAATTGTTGAGGAAAGCAGGAATGGGGACTATTGCAACAAAGCAATACGATCTTTACCCCGACTTGGTACGACAGTTTCTTTCCACCGTTCGCATCTACTACATGAATGAGGTGGTGAAGAATGCTTTGGAAGGGACTTTGACCTTCCTTGTCCAAGGGATTCGCTACAGGATTCCGATTCCAGAGCTTTGTGGAATCTATGGCTTTGAGAACGTGCACGCAACCGGTGTCTCCCTTCCACAGCAGCTTCCAGATAACCAGGACTTTTGGTCACATTTTGGGAATGGGAGGTATGACTCTAAGACTTCTTCACAGATGGATATCCGCCATCCTACTTTTCGCTACCTTGCTCGCCTATTTGCTACTACACTCTTGTGTAAGCATGAGCCAGGGAAGATGCGTGTTTCTGAGTTATTGCTGTTGTATCATGCCATTTGGTTTGTGATTTATGAGGAGTTTGGGCTGAAAGAGAACGTCAACCTCGGTGCTGTGTTTGCTCATCACTTGGTTTCGCTGAAGACGAAGCCTTTCACTGGATCCAACATCAAGCCTGAGACTGTTGGCAGTCTTCTCACTTCTGTCTTCCAGCATTGCGGGATAGACACTACCACTTGCTCCATTGTGACCACGCGTGCTCTGGTTGATATGGAGTATTTGCGGAGAGCTACCTGGGTGAAGCCAGCGAAGTTATGGGTTTTCAGTAACTCGCAAGGCGAGCAGCTTATGGTCCAGTTACCTGACAGGGACCTCACTCACATAACCACTGACCCTCACCGTCTCAGCTTTCAGCCCAGTCCAACCTTGTTGAGAGCTGCTCCAGTAGCCCGACGCAGAGGTGCCTCCTCCCGCGCTGCAGCTTCATCAGCAGAGGATGCACCAGCCGCGGATCACTCACGACCTTCATCCTCTAGGCACAGCAGAGCACCATCCAGTCTGCAGCATATTGGTCGCCATCATCTCCCAGTTGCTCCTGAGATCCCCATGGAGCAAGCTGCTTTTCAGAGATATGTGGTTTAGAGCTTTCAGACCATTTGGAACGCCATCACGGTTGTGTCCAACTGTGGTTGCGTCCGTCCCTCCACACCACCGCGATCAGATGAAGAGTAGTATTCCCCACATTCCTGGTTTAGTATTTCTTTTTCCTTGAGTCAGTTTTTCTTTTTCTTGAGTCAGCTTTTGTTTCCATTTGCTTATGTACTTTGCTTCGAAACTTGTTTGAACCTTTGAGATTCTGGATTATGTTGTGCTTTTAACCGTTTTGTTTAAGTTTTCTAACAGTTTGGATGACTCTAACAACAATCTGACTAAACACCATTCATGTTTGGTGAGTCGAACTCTGTTTTCGGACAGAGTGTCGATCGACACCATCATAGTGTCGATCGACACCACTCGCACGATCAGGTAACCCGTTTTCCTCTTGTTGGTTCAAGCTCTTTCACATTCCTTTCAACCAAACTCAAGCTTAATAACACTGGGGACAGTGTTGTTTAAGTCTGGGGGAGGTAGTTGCTAACATTGTGTCTTGTTTTGAGAGTAGGCTGAGTCAGTCAAAAACTTATTTTCTTGAGTCAAAATCAGTTGAAGCTTTCAGTTTTTCTTGGAACTAACCCTTGTTCGGAAACGCGCTACGCGTTAATCAGGCGTTCGGTCTGAACCTAGCGATTTTTTCAAAACTCGGAAATAAATCGGAGAGTAATCGGGGAGTAATTTTTTGTACAATTTAATATTTTATTAAACATTTTTATACATAACACATCAAAATTAAAATTTAGATTTCTTTAAGAATCATTTTTATACATAATGCATCAAGGCTTGTATAAATCAAAACCAAAAGTTCATTTAAAATTGTTAAACTAGATTTGTATATCAAACATCAACTAGGTTTCTATATCCAAGATCAACTGTTCGTTTGTTATTGAGATAAATAAAGATAAAAAAACCATCCACACAAATGCAGGAAGAAACATGATACACGAAGCTCCTAAGCATGACGGATCTTAGCAAAAACTTCTACTTCAGATACACGTATCACCCCATGTATTGCCTTCAGAAGAACATATGCAACACTGAAAGAGGAAACACTCACGACAACACCATGATCGTGTGGAACACCCATTGAACACGCGGGATCAGAAGGATGCTGCAAAATACCATATGGACAGTTGCGTTGATATACGAATTATTATAAGTCGGAAAGAAGGAAATGGGGAAGAAAAACAGGAAAAAAGGTACCAATAAACTTACGAAGACTCCTAGAAGAGCCATTGAGTGGCAGACTTGGCCATAAACTTAGCATCATGTGGCTCATCAAGTTGCAAAAAGTACCAATAAACTTACAAAGACTCCTGTAATGTTCAATCTGGAAGAACTATATAGAAAACTGAATTTCAGAAGTAGAAAGATTTTTTTTTTCATTTGAGAGAAGAAAATACAAACACGCATTATCTATTCTACTTACTTAAGCAATTACAGGCAGAATTTCCTATTATCTAAAATGAGATGCAATGAGGATAATTTGGGTTCCATACAAATCAAACGTGGGTTCCAACTCAAGGTGAGAAGCAATTTCATGAAACTAAAGCACAAAAACCATCAAACCAATATCTAATCGAACAAATCTTCACCATTTTTTAAGAAATTGAAAAAGAAACTTCAATAACAAAACTCAGATGGAGAGATTAATACCTCGAATTCGCTTCAATACAGGAATGAAAATGATCAACGAACTCGATTCACTGTGAATTGGTCTCGATTTGCTCTAGATTTGGTGTGAAGACAAATCCCCAAATATTTTTTCGGGAAACTGAGTCGAGAGAAAATAGTTTTTGGACAAGGCGGTTTTTCTTATTAACCGGCGATTTTTGTAAAACCACGGACTCGGCGGCCAGAAATCGGTTTGCCGGATAATGGCTCCGATCACCCCTAATCGCCACGGTGACCCACCGCACACCGCTTTCTCGGCCGCCGAATCGGCTAAGCGGCCGAGTTTTTGAACAAGGGAACTAACCACAGACCATTGACACTTGAAAGACCATTACTATAGTAGTTGATTGCAGGTTTTACTAAGTAGAAAACTGCAAGTAGATCAATCTAACAGAGAGAGTTCTGATTCCTGTTTAGAGTTTGGTATGCATTGGACTTGATTCCTCTTTCAGCACTGACAAGATAAGAAAACTACAGTCTCTCCTTGATCTTCCCTTGAGAAAAGAAAAGAAATAAAAAGTCTAAGTCAAGGAATAGTGCAAAGATCCTCATGAGCCTGTCTCCTCACAAGGAACACAAGTAGAGAGTAGCACTATTTCCCGAGACTTCAAAAGAATAAGAAGAGTCAATGAAAAGATCTTAGAACACCCTGAAAATGGGCAGCAGTTAACTAAGGGAAGAGAAAATAGGANCACAAGGAACACAAGTAAAGAGCTGCACTGTTCCAAGGCTTCAAAAGAAAAAGAAAAAGTCAATGAAAAGATCTTAGAACACCCTGAAAATGGGCAGCAGTTGACTGAAGGAAGAGAAAATAGGAGAGCTGTACCAAGAAAGTCTTGTTCAGGCACTAAGGAAGGAAAAGAATCTGTAAGTCCTTTGGTCAATACTGTTTGTTTGAGTTCGAAATTTTGAGAAGGAAGGGATCTGGACTTGAACTGGGAGATTGCTAAGCTTGTAGTAAGTACACTGAAACATTACCTAAGGTTGGCTCTTTGGTATGTGGATTCAAGAGTGTTAACCAATGTGGCGTTCTGAAAGTTAGCTGAATGTTTCTGCTTTCAAACTTCATCTCCATTCTAAGTTTCTGTTTTGCTTGAGGGCAAGCAAAAGGTAAGTCTGGGGGAGTTGATATATCATGGTTTTTACCGGTTTTTGACCATGATATAAGTCTGTTTTATAGAGTCTTTTGGTATTTTTAGAGTTCTACTAGAGTCTTTACAGGATGGCGTACATTTGGAGCAAAATTGGAGAATCTGGAACTGAATGGAGCAATCTGGAGAAGCAGCCGAAGTGATGAAGTCGGGAGCCAAAATACACAAGGGGTGACATCAATCAAGCCAACTAAGTTTTACGGACCTTAGCCAGAAAATGAATTCACTTGAAGTTTTCATTATTTAAAAGATTGCCCCAGTCGCGAAATTTAGGATATAAATAGGTTTTGAAGGTAGTGTTATCTTATTTTCTGTTTTTTGAGATTTAGAGAGAGATTGATCCAGAGCTTTTGGGGAGACAATTATGTACTCTTCTGAGAAGTTTTTGAACCCCTGTATCATCCTTTTTCTTATTTTTATGCAGTTTTATTCAGTTATGATTTGTGCTTTCAACTCCATGTCTGAGTAATCTGCTAGTTAGGTTAGGGTGATTTAGGGTTGATGATGAGTTTGTAGATTTGTTATGCTGTTAGGAAAATCAATTGGATCTTCATCTTGATTTGTGCTTATATTGATTTCTTAATTGATCATTTAGAAATCAAACCCTAGGTTCTTTAATAGATGTGAGGGCATTATTAATAACTTGAACTAATCATAAATGAGCAAAATATCTATTCGCAAAGAGATTTGGTTTAGAAATTTTGTGAACAATCGAACCTGTTTTTAATGCTTGCCTTAATTGTTTGAATTTGCAAAGAGATTTGAAATTCTGGAATTTAGGCATAGATAACTTCTGCAACGAGAGTTAATTGATTTTAAATTAGTGTTTCGAGTTCTAGACGATTCTTAATAATTTCTTGACAATATATTTTCTGCATTCTCGGATTCAACCTGCGAATTATCCTTGCCTAGCACCTTAGTCTCCTAAACTTTAATCACCTTTAATTTTGTTTACTAATTCGCTTAGTAGTTTAATTTACTTTTATTGATTCGAGCTAGCATAATTTGTACCTATACACTATAGTGTAGCATCTACTTCATTTGGGATTCGATAACCTCTTATACTTCAACTGCTTTGTTGTGCACTTGCAGTATTGATTTATTTGGGTAAAACTTTGACCCTATCACAAATCGATCAAATAAGCAAAGAAGCAAGAAAATAAACAAGATAAGCATGTAAACAAAGAAGCAAAGATCAAAGAATGAACAAAATAAGGAATCAAGGAAGCAAATATGTATGTGTGTATGCATGTAAACAATGTGTTCCGAAATCACAACGATCACACTATCAAAGGGAGAATATTGTTAAAGTAGTTGAAAAGTATTATAATAGATTCAAATACTTTAACAATAGTGTATGGCAAGAACATTCTAGATGATCGAAATAATGTTACCTTTCTCTCCAAATTTTCAATGCTTCAGGTTCACGGTACTTCACAGTCCTGAAACAGTTTGAGAAACTGGTTAAGAAATACCATAATATTAACTCAAACGAAATTACGTTTGAACCTGTTTTGAGAAACTTATCTTCAATTTTCAGAGGTGAAACCACTCGTTCGAACCCTTAAATATAAAACCGATTAGTAAATCTTGATATTATTCAACACTAATTTAACTTTCACATACTTTCTTATGGTCAAAAACCTATGATAATATCTGAAATTCATAATTATGACGAAGCTGTGAAATAAGTTGAATACCAGAAGCTACGGCGACCATTTCAGAGATTTTATTCTCTTCGAAGCTGTTCTGTTCTTCATCGAAAGAAGGTGAAAGAGATCCAAGATGAATAGACCTACGAAAATGAAAGAAAATCTTCAAAATTCTCACTATTGGAGAAATAATGAACCACAAAGACAGACTTAACTTTCCTTTAGTGTGTGTATATTGAAGGAAATTTGAAAAACAAACTGCGAGGTCCCTTCCGCCATATATAACTTTTTCGTTTCCATAGGTATTAAAACTATAAAAGCAAAAACAAAAGACAAACACTACAAGAAAACAGGGTAATTTCCGACGGAAGTTCTGACAAATACTCTTCCGTCGGAAATTTTCGACGGAATTACGACCATATTGTGACAAAAGAAAAGATCGTCGGAAATCCGTCGAAAATTTCCGACGGAATCATATCCGTCGGAAATACGTAAGAAATTTCCGACGGATTTTCGATAAAAAATATTCGTTGATTATTTCCGACGGATTTCCGACGGAATTAGGACCATATTGTGACAAAAGAACATACCGTCGGAAATCCGTCGGAAATTAATTTCATTAATTCTTTTATCTTTAATCTTTCATACCCTAAACCACATTTTAATAGATGCCGTCGGAAATCCGTCGGAAATTTCCGACGGATTTCCGACGGATATGTATATAAAAATAATTTTACACATTTACAAAGCGTTTTATAAGTATTCGGACATATCCGTCGAAAATTTCCGACGGATTTCCGACGGCATCTATTAAAATGTGGTTTAGGGTATGAAATTTTAACTCTAATTTTGTTTAAATCATATAATAACTTTATCTAATGTATAACAATTGTGCAATCTTATCTAAATTTAATATAATACACATTTATTGGTGTTTAGACAAAAATTTGAAATATGGTTAAGGAGTTAGTAGAAGTAGTATAAGTGTTAGTATATAGTAATAGAAAAGTTTTGTAAAATTATATGTTTGATTGTGAAAATATTAAAACAATTAGAAAATCGTATTGTTACAAGAATCAACTTATTTTGTGAATGTAACATGTTTAGTATTGGTTGATTAACAAAATTTGAAAGGTTGAAACCCTAAACCCCAAATATACCCTAAATCCGTCGGAAATCTGTCGGAATGTTTGATCCGTCGGAAAACCATCGGAAATGTTACGATCCGTGTGATCGTCGACTAACCAATAGAAACGCATGCAACAAATAATGATATTTTTTAATCCGTCGGAAATCCGTCGGAAATTTCCGACGGATTTCCGACGGATTTCGTGTTTTTCGAGAAGGCGCGTACTTTGACCGCGTAAATGAAATTATTATTTAGAATTCGACGGATTTCCGACGGATTGCGTCCGTCGGAAATCTTTAATTATTAACCGAAAACCCTTTCCTTTTTTCCCATTTCTTCTTCTTCTCTTCTCTCTCTTCCGTGAATTTCCGCCGATTCTCTCCAAAAAATCGCCGGAATCTCGACCTCCACCAACCTAGAACCGCCGGAATCTTGTGTTCTTCAACTCCATAGCATGAATAACTCGTAAGTCTTCTTTTATCCTTTGATTTTGAAGGTTTTTTTTTAATTTTAAAGTTTTTCTTAGATTTTTCATTGTAGATAGTGTTAGGTGGTTAGAAATTATGATTGAAATGAGATTATTATATGTTAGGTGATGTTTGAAGGTTAGAAATTAGAATTTTTAGTTGTGAATCGAATTTTAGAGGGTTAGGAATTAGGTTTTTTAGATTTGAGTTTTTAAATCAATTTTGTGTATCAAATAGAATTTTTTTTCTTGTTTAGATTAGGTTTCTTACAAATATGTTTTTTCTTAGATTTTGAAATAATGATAGTTTTTTAAAAAACTTTAATGATAATTTTTAAATTAAATTACAATTTTTAATTTTATAAATAGTGTGTTTGGTTAAATTGTTTACAACAATTTCTTTTTTGTTTCACATTTGTTTCATAAGTAGTGTGTTTTTTAATTTTATTTTAAAACAATTTCCATATATTATTTTTATTTTCATAAATTTTATTGTTAATTATATTTTTTATTTAAATAATTTTTTTATATAATTTTTTTTTATTTCCGAAATTAAAATCCGTCGGAAATCCGTCGGAAACAGTTCCGTCGGAAATCCGTCGGAAATCCATCGGAAATCCGTCGGAAATTCGTCGAAAACAAATCCGTCGAACAGTTTCGTCGGAAATCCATCGGTCTATTTCCATCGGTAATCTGTCGGAAACTTCTTACGGATTACCGACGACTGTTATCCGTCGGAAATTTCCGACGGATTTCTGACCACGACAATATTTCCGACGAACCATTTTCGTCGGAAATCCATCGGAAACAGCCATTTCTGACGGATTTCCAACGAAAACGGCCGTCGGATTTAAGCTTCTCTCTTGTAGTGAAAGCAGAAGAACAAATAGTTTAGAGTTCCATTTGCGATGGACCTGCAAATAAGCGTATACATCGCGTGCTTCTGATTGAAGAACATATCAAAAGCTTATAATTTTCTTAAACCAACGTAATCAAGTCCCCCAGTCGTTTTCTATTGAATTACCTTTTCCAAAAATTGGTTTCTTGCCCTTCTCTGTAACCATGTCATGCAGTGCTTCTAAGATGCAACACATACCTGAGAAGCAGAAAGACAGTAATTTGTTCAACTCCATTTGTGTGGGTAACAGCAAAAGACAAGAGTGGAAAAATGTTTATTTACAGAGAGACTAACGTGAACATCATATCATCATCAACCTTGATATAAAACTCTGTATCCCTCTAGAATGTTGCAGTGGGAAATAATATTTTGGTTTTTTGTTGAGGTTTCGCGGTATTCTTCGATATGTGCTCCTGCAACAAAACTAAACTGAATTTCAAAAACAGAAAAGAAGCGAAAAGTTGTATCCTTTCTTACAATTCTAGAAGAGTTTGGAGTCCATTTTCTAACCAGCCTAAGGAAGTCTTCATGTTGAGCATCTCTTGAATCAAATTGTTGAGCTTCTCCCCTGTGGCAAATACACATTTATTATTTTTAATTCGAGACAAAAAATATTAACGACCGGATTAGATTAAGAAGAGGTATCCACATTTTTCGTCAGATGTGTAAAGAGTGTTACCTTATATACTTATTTTCTTTGCTGGAGATTTGTAAAATAAGCATGCATGTCTTCTAGTTCATAATAGTCCATGAGACATCTCAAAAGAGTCAATTAAAAGCAGGTTATGTGTCAAAGAAAGGAACAACATGCAAACAAACACATCTGAGGAAAAGTATCATGTCAAAAAAGTTGCTAGTATATATGGGACATACTTGGTTCAGAAAATGGTTGCAAGTAAGTCCCAAGATCTCGAACCCTGGACAAATCAAAGATTTAGATACACACAGGATCACCTTGTATCAGTGTAACATATGGTACACATATGCATATTATATCTCACTGCATGAAGAAGTAAAGAGAGCAGAATGATCACAGACATTTTGATTCGGTGAAACCGTTGCTCCACTATACACAAAACAGAAAGGGATGGTCCAATGTAGCAGCAATGTTGATGGTGACGAGGAATTTTCCTTAATAGAGGCTCTGGACCATCTGAACTATCCTAAGGAAACAAGCTAAAGAGTTAGTTATGAGCATTGAAGTTAAGGAAAGGAAATAGAGAAATTAAACAAGTTCAGTATGTCTTATTAAGTAAGCAAGTTAAGCATGTAAACACAGAAGCAAGTAAGTAAGTGGGAAGTCAAAGAAAAAAAGAAAGAAGCAAGAAAGAAAGTAAACAACAAATCAAGAAAGAAGGAAATCAAAGAAAAAAAAGGAAAGAAGCAAGCAAGAAAGTAAACAACAAATCAAGTAAGCAGGAAAGAAAACAAGGAACCACACAACTAAGCAATGAATCAAGGAAGCAACTAAGAAAACAAACAAGCACGCAAGGAACCAAAAGAAGGAAGCAAAGAAGTAAACGACAAATCAAGAGGACAAGTAACTATGGGAGCTAGAAACTAAGCAAGAATAAAAACAGAGAATAAGGAAAGAATAAAGGAATCAAAACCGTAAGCAAAAATCAAACAAAGAATAAAGAAAGCAAGTAAGTAAACAACCAAGGATGGAAGGTAAGTGTGAATCTATACAAATAAGCACGTATGCAAGTATGTATGAATGCATGTATGTATGCATGTATGAATGCATGTATGTATGCATGTATGTATGTATGATGCATGTGTGTATATGCATTCTTTAAGTGACTGAGAAGAAGCCATTTGAGATAATATGGTTTCCGACTACGAACGCTGTTAGGATCTCCGATAATTCCAAGCCCCCTGATTCTTGATAATAACTACAAACCAAAAATCCCAGAAGACGCATAAAAAAAAAAACAACCGATGATTTCAAACAAACATTCATACTGAGAGAAAAAAAAACAAAAAAATTAATCGTATCGGAAAAGTTCGTTGAAAAAGGTGTCGGAAATTGTACCCTTTTTCGTCGCGGCATCATCCTCGGGCCTCTGATCCCTTCGCGAAATTTTCTCTGCAATTTATAAAAGACAAAGGTAAGAGAAACGATCGCAACATGGATTCTGGGTTTTCTACATCTAAATCGGACGAATCTATTCAAAATAGCGATAGATTTTAGGAACCCAAACTAGGTTTTGAAGTAAGCAACGAGTCGTAATTCGAAATCTTGCTATTAAATAAATTAGCTACAAATTGCGATTGAGTATCCCTAATTACTTTTACTGGAAAAATCGTTTCTTCCCCAGAAAACCTGATCAGAGTACTACAACCAAAATTTCAAAAGAACAACAACAACAAAAATCAAAGATCGAGGAAAAAAAATAATCGATTCGAATGTATAAAACAACAGCGCGTAGAAAGCGAGAACAAAGAGAGAAAGACTCACTGAAACACACACAAACAAAAAATAATTGTGAGAAAACCTAAAATCCTAATTGTTATTTAGCGAAATCGAACAAACAACTCCAAATTCAAATTCCAGATTCGAAAGCGTACCGTTGAAGCCAAGCTCCTCTCCAAATGGCTATTACTATTATTTTTTCCGTTGGCTTTACAAATTGACTCATTTTATTCGTTATATATTTAATATTATAAATTTTCAAAATTTGAAAAAGAAAAGCAAAAGCCCAAGACGAAAAGGCCCATTTCAAATTCTTAAAACTTGGCTACAAAATGAGATTGTCGGTTTGTAGCATTTGCTCAACATAGAAAAGAAGACAAACTATTCGTGTTGACCAATAAAAAAATAAATTAATCAACGGATCGTTTTTTTTCTTTTCTATGTTATTTTCCTCAAAGAAAAGCAAAAGCCCAAGACGAAAAGGCCCATTTCAATAATCGGGCAATTTGAAACAGAACCATAAAAACTGTTATTTCAATTTCATCTGATCATATCTAACATGGATGTATTTAGTAATTAGTAACCAAGTCATGTTTTTAAGACTCTATTTTAAACCGAGATAAGCACGATCTATTTCGTAAATTTGTAATTGATTCGATCAAATTTTTAAAAATTCTTAAACTTAGCTACAAAATGAGATTGTCGTTTTGTAGCATTTGCTCAACACAAGCTAGTGTTACTAAGCTTGAGGAAATAACATAGAAAAGAAGAAAAACGATTCGTGTTGAGCAAGAAGAAAATAAAATAATCAACAAATCGTTATACTTCTTTTCTCAGTTATTTCCTCAACGAATTATTGGAGTCCCAATTATTGCTACATCTAGTAAAAATAAAATAAAATAAAATAATCAGATATTATTGTAAAGGTAAGAAGCAATGAATGTGGTTGTGTGGTGGTGATTAAGTCACGATACTCTTCAAAGGAGGAAACTTCCATCAAGTTGCATCAGAAAATTCTGAGAAACACTTGTGAAATTACAAGTCACCACTCTGCTGCAGTTACTAAGTAATATGTGCAATCTATGGTTTCATAATAGATGACAGTTTTGTTTGATTAGCTAATGGTTATGTTTCTTTGATCTTTTTTTGTTTTTGTTTTTTGTTTTCAAGAATCAACACGTTGTTGTTCTTCTAAAGATATGTTGCCTCCTCTCGTTATGGCTTCTTGTTCCTCCTCCTCTTCTCGCAATTGGTCCTACGATGTTTTCCCGAGCTTCAGCGGAGAGGATGTCCGCAAAACATTCCTCAGCCACTTTCTCAGGGAGCTTGAACGGAAATCGATCGTTGCTTTCAAAGACAACGAGATGGAGAGAAGCCATTCAATCTCCCCGGAGCTTGTAAACGCGATTAGAGATTCGAGGATTGCAGTGATCGTGTTCTCCAAAAACTACGCCTCTTCAAGCTGGTGTCTAAATGAGCTGCTAGAGATTCTACAATGCAATGAAGAGTTGGGACAACTTGTGATACCGATTTTCTACGGTTTGGATCCTTCTCATCTTAGGAAACAGTCGGGAGACTTTGGAGAGGCATTTGAAAAGACTTGCCAAAACCAAACACATGAAGTGAAAAATCAGTGGAAGCAAGCTTTGACCGAAGTTGCAAATATCCTCGGATATCATTCTAAGAACTGGTATGTAACATATGTCTTAAACTAATTGCTTATTTTTTAGATGTGATTATTGATATTAGTTGTTTCGTGTTTGTGCATTGGCTTTTTTTTTTTTTCTCGTTAGTGATAGCGAAGCTGCAATGATTGAAGAAATCTCTAGTGATATTTTAGGTAAATTGGATTTAACTAAATCGAATGAGTTTGAGGACTTTGTTGGCATCAAAGATCATATCGCAGAGGTGATATTATTGATGCGTTTGGAATCCAAGGAAGTGAAGATGGTTGGGATATGGGGTACGTCGGGAATCGGCAAGACTACTATTGCAAGAGCTTTATTTAGTAATATCTCTAATCAGTTCCAAAGTAGTGTTTTCATAGATAGAGCCTTCATATCGAAGAGTATGGAAATCTATGGCCGAGCCAATCCAGTTGACTATAACATGAAGTTGCGCTTGCGAATAAATTTCTTGTCTGAAATTTTGGACAAAAAGAACATGAAGATCGGTGCAATGGAAGAAAGGCTAAAGCACCAGAAAGTTCTTGTCGTTATTGATGATTTGGATGATCAATACGTGCTAGATGCTTTAGCGGGTCAAACCAAATGGTTTGGAAGTGGGAGTAGAATTATTGTGGTTACAACTGATAAACATCTTTTAAAAGCCCATGGGATTGATTCTATTTATGAGGTTGGTCTACCATCCGATGAAGCAGCTCTAGAGATTTTTTGTCGATCTGCTTTCAGGCAAGACTCTCCACCCGATGGTTTGATGGAGTTTGCTACTGAAGTTGTAGAACGTGCTGGTAATCTTCCTTTGGGTCTTGACGTATTGGGTTCGTCTTTGCGGGGTTTGAACAAGGAAGATTGTTTGAATATGCTGCCTAGGCTTCGAAGAAGTCTAGATGGTAAAATTGAGGAGACACTAAGAGTTGGTTATGATGGGTTGCTTAGAGAAGATAAAGCGATATTTCGTCATATTGCATGTCTTTTCAACCATGTGGAAGTCAAAGACATCAAGTTGTTCCTAGCAGATAGTGAGTTGGATGTTGATATAGGGCTGAAAAACTTAGTTAACAAGTCCCTCATTCATATAAGATGGGGTAAAGTGGAGATGCATCATTTGCTACAAGAGATGGGTAAAAATATGGTTCGTTTGCAATCCATTAAAAAACCTGAAAAGCGGGAGTTTCTGGTGGATTCCAAAAATATATGTGATGTACTCAATGAAAACATTGTAAGTTTTTTTTAATCTTCGGTCCTTTTATTACTATATATAAGGTTAAGAACATGTCATTATATAAGCATGAATATCTAATCAATTTGGTCTCTTTCTTATTGATATTATACTTTTCAGGGTACCCCAAAGCTTTTAGGTATATCATTGGATATTGATGAGATTGATGAGTTGCATGTGCATGAGAATGCATTCAAAGGGATGCGTAATCTTCGTTTTCTAGATATTTACTCGAACAAAGTCAGGTTTGGAAATGGAGACAAATTGAAGTTATCCAAAAGCTTCGACTATTTGCCTCCTAAACTCAAACTACTAAGTTGGTTCGGGTATCCAATGCGTTGTATGCCTTCTACGTTTTGTACGGATAACCTCGTCAAGCTCATAATGCGGAATAGCAAGCTAGAGAAGATGTGGGAAGGAGTTATGGTAAGTTTTGAGGATAATTGTTATGTTACTAATATAGAGAGATTCTAATGGATTTGATTGATATGTCATCTAAATACGATAATATTAGAATAAATGAATAATAACATAAATGAATCAATAGGAAGATAAAACTCAAAACTTAAAACGCCAAAATCTACTGTTTTTAAATGAATAACATTTTGTGCAAACTAGTTGTAAGACTAAAACATGCTGGATGGATGAAAAGATATTTTGTTAATTTTCATTTTTTATCTTTTCGTGCTTATTATTATGAGAGGTATATATTTGGTGGAATCACGTTTTCTAAACGTGAAAAGATGTAAAAGCTATATACCATTCAAACCAATGCTTATTTCACTTTTTGGATGGCAATCTTGTCACATGATGCGTAATTTCTACTAATTTCTGTGTTTTGTTTTGTTGTTAAATACAGTCGCTTACATGTCTCAATGAGATGGATTTGTGTGGATCTCACGACCTGAAAGAAATCCCAGATCTTTCGATGGCCACCAATCTCGAGAAACTTAATCTTCAGTCTTGTAGGAGTTTAGTAGAGCTTCCTTCCTCAATCCGAAATCTTAATAAACTGACCAAATTGGACATGCAGTTCTGCAAAAAGCTGGAGACTCTCCCAAATGACATTAACCTCAAATCTCTCGACCACCTCAATCTCAGTTTCTGCTCACAGTTGAGGACTTTTCCCAAAATCTCGACCAATGTATCATTTCTCTTTCTAGAGGAAACAAACATTGAAGAATATCCCTCGAATTTGCGTCTCAAGAATCTCGTTAAGCTTCGCATGTCAAAAGTAACGATAAAGAAACTGTGGGAAAGAGTACAGGTACATATTTCTAAACTTAACGTTTTTCTCCATTCCTTTCACTAACACTTTTACAAGAAATCATTGTCACTAGATCTAATTTCATACACGTGGTGTACCATTAGGGTTATTAAAATATTACTCTATATGTTTGTAAGATACTTTTTGTTAAAACAGAGGAATTAAGGAGTCATAGGAATTATAAATACTTTGTACATATCAACTCTATAGATGAACATATAGATGATTTGTCAAAAGAATTATACAAAAGAAAATCCTATGTTATTTTTTTTTGTTTTGTTTTTTTATGAAGTGTATAAGGGTAAACCTTGCATTCCATGTTACATAGTTAAGCAACAGCCATGCCAAGAATGCAATCTGGTATTGTTAAAAAAAAAAAAAAATCGTAGTGGAGATTAATTAAATTGAAAATCTCAAAGTTAAAAGCCGTTTGCAGATGAGAAATTACAAAAAATAATAGTTTTTGAGGTGATTTTGTTTAACCTCTTTTCTTGTTTTTATTTGTTCAAATGTTTAACATTTCTAAATTATTTATTTGGTTCAGCTGCTTACACCCTTCATGTCGATGTTGTCTCCCTCTTTGACGGAGTTATGTCTCTCGAACATTCCAAGTTTAGTGGAGCTTCCATCCTCATTTCAAAATCTCAATAACCTGAAAGATTTGAAGATTAGTAGATGCATGAATCTAGAAACTCTTCCCACAGGCATCAACCTCAAATCTCTCGAAACCCTCAATCTCACTAGATGCTCACGAATGATGACTTTTCCTAATATCTCAACCAACATCTCAGATCTCGATCTAAGCTACACAGCGATTGAAGAGGTTCCTTGGTGGATCGACAACTTCTCTAAGCTCAAATACCTAAATATGGAAAGTTGCAGCAAGTTGGAATATGTACACCTAAACATTTCTAAACTTCTACATCTAGAGTCTGTTGACTTTTCACACTGCGAGGCATTGGCTGGAGCTGATTTGAGTGGCCAAACTTCAAGTAGGATGACAATGGAAGCATGCAATACTGACATAGTTCCCGAGGAGGCTTCCTCATTGCTTCCAGATAAGTTTATCCCGAAAGTTGGATTAATCAACTGCTTCAAGTTTAATCAAGATGTTCTCTTTCAGCAACTATCAGTTTGCTTCAAGTCCATGATGTTGTTAGGTGAAGATGTGCCTTCATATTTCCCTCACCGTACTACTGGAACATCCTCCTCTCTGACCGTCCCTCTACTTGACACTTCTCTCACGCAAACATTTTTCAGATTTAGGGTTTGTGCTGAGGTTGTTTTCGACTCTCTGCCTAGAACTGGTCTCAATGGATTAAAAATCCATGTAAACTGTCGGTTCAAAGATGAATGTGGAAACATCTTTGATTCCTCTGGTGAGCCACATAGCTTCCGCACACTTGAGAAGGATAGTCGGCTGTTTATATTCGACTGTTGTATCCCTCTGAACAAAGACAATGCTCAACGGAACTCCGATCATGTGGATATGCAGATTCAAATAAGTAGTTGGCAGTACGACTCTACGTTCAGGTTAAAAGGATGGGGTATACGACTCTATGACGGACTTGATAATCCAAACACTCGTCCACATGTTTGTGAAGCTGATGAAGAAAATATGGTTAGTGATGATGGATACCATGAGACTGAAAAAGGTGAAGAATGTGGAGGCAGCGATGTAGAGACAGAGAGAAGCCAGAAGCCACTTGTGGTATGCATTAAGAATGAGACTGAACATAGTGAAGAATGTGGAGACAACACTGAAGAGATAAGGGGAAGCAAGAAGCCAGTATGCATTAAGCATGAGATTGAACACATTGAAGATTGTGGAGACAGCACTGAAGAGAGAAGAAGAAGCAGGAAGAGAATGCGTGCGGTAAGCATGTGACATAAACTTCATAGAAAAAACAAAAAATATATATATTACAACTGACTGTAATTGTTTTGCAGATTATATTGGGAAGATTACTATTCAAGAAACTACTGAATCGCTATGCAGCCAAACCGCAAGATACATAAGAGAGAAGCAGGAAGTGAATGCGGGTTAGCCTTAACCATTAACTAAACAATATGCTAAATATCTCAGAACAAATTTTAGGATTGTTTATAATATAGATCACTGGATTTATTTATTTATTATTTATTTTTAGCAGTTACATAAAGAAACTTTTAATCTTTGGTGGTATATTAGTTTCTTTCCCCCACATCAATTTATCCTCCAGATTACACTAGTGTTTTGGCATTTGGTTATCAGTTTACCCGAGAAAGCTATAATTAAATATTTAATTAGAGAATAAACTTTATTCAACAGTACAAACCATTACATTAAATAACACAAATTAACGGTTTTATTGTTTCTATAACCGTTTAAAAAAGTATTATTTCTTCTCTTTTATTTATTAATAAAATCTCAAAGAGTTTTAACAACTTGGAGTAGCAACACCACAAGCGGCGAGGACCTTGCGAGAGTTAGGAGAGTTAATGTATTGGGCAAACGCAGGGTTCTTAGAAAAACCACACAAGCATGGTTGTTGGTCTTTCAGCTTTGCACAACAATCAGACGAGGGTTGTCCTCCTCCCGTGATAGCGGCCAGGCAAGGCTGAAGCAGCCTTGCGTCGCATGCCCCTCCTACGTCGGTGTCTGCCGCTTTGATGGGAGCCGGAAATGTTGTCGAGAGTATGACGAAAACGACGAGTATCAATGCCAAGATCTTCATGTCTAATGAATTAGTTAGTTACTTAGCTCTACGATGAGAAATTGTTTGGAGTTTAATTGTTGTTTTATAGTTTTTCTAAGGAACATTTGAGGTCTTGTTTTGGTATTTATTGGGTATGGGTTCACATTGCATTGCATAATGCAAAATGCATGTGTTCTTGCATTGTTAAATAGCGTGAACGTAACTGGTTCTTCATGCGAAAGGAACCTGGAAACTGAAGGCCGAGAACAAGTAATAGTGACACACGTATTTGAAGTAGGGCTTACTAAGTTAGATCAAAATACCTTAGGTATTTCCCATTGACGTATATAGTACAGGGGCTACGAAAAAACTCAAGTTTATGAAAGTGTCGACGATAGGGAAAAAATTGATTTAATCCAATTTAATATGCATAATTGATTTTATATCCGATCAAACTACGGACCAAAATCGAAACTTCTGATTAAAAGCGAGAGGTAACGTCATGTATGTATATTTGTTATACTTGCTATTTAGCATGCATATCATTTAACTTATCTGCATGCTCATTAACTTATCTGTAAGTTAACAATCTAGTAAAATATATATCTAAGCCCAAATCCAAACCAAAGACCTCCAATGTGTGAGACTAGTGTGGTTATAAGATTCATAGCACATATTTTCTGTTCCAACTATGAACAATTTTAATGTTCAAAAACAAATAAAAACTATGGACAAATTAATTTTAACAAAAAATTGTTTTTAATAATTTAACTATGCATAACTGGTACAAATAATAGGTTTTAAACAAAGTGGCTCTCCGAGAATTTTATTTTAAGGCGATTGTTCAAATGATCATGAAACTATGTAATATTATCAAAGAACCATATATATAAATATACCAACTAAATTTATTATTTAACTGGTACAAATATATATGGTTCTTTGATAATCTTACAAATATATATTTATTTAAATTTAGTGCTGACCCAAAAAAATGTTATTTGAACTTACCAGAAAATGTGAAAGAAGTCTAAAAATTATTTATAATAGGTCTCAGTATGGTACAAGCCTTTTTCAGAATAAAATGTTATTTGGACCCTTATTTCTAAAGCTGTTGGTGGTGTATTGATTTGACAATTGTTTGTGCAGCTACTCAAGTATTTGCTATTTGCTGATCCTCAAGTAACTTTTGACAATTGTTTGTGCAGCTACTCAAATATTTGCTATTTGCTGATCCTCAAGTAACTTTTGACAATTGTTTGTGCAGCTACTCAAATATATGCTATTTGCTGATCCTCAAGTAACTTTTCTGCTTTTAACTTTTAATTGTTTGTGCTACCTTGTGGGATCTTTGGCCTCATGTCAATGTCCAAAAGAAACAATATGAATAAAGCTATGACATTATCACCAACCCGTATATTGTTCTTTTATAAAACGTTAGACATATCGTTATGTGTTTTTCATTTATTTACATTTACAAATCCAGAAATCTAACATCTGGGGAAAGGAATACCACAAATGTCTAAGAATTTGCGAGCGTTTGGCGAGCTAATGTAAGACTTAAACACTGGATTGGCCATGTATTGACACAAACAATGTTTTTGCTCACTTAGTCTCATACAACATCGATACTCCGGCGGTGCACCCTCATTGATAAACCACCGGCAACCCTCGAGCTGCTTTTCAGCACACTTTCCTTTTGCCATATTACCGGCGCCGGCGACTTTGGTCGGACCTGGAAATGGGGCCAAGAATATCAAGAAGGCGATGATCACCAATTGTATGATCTTCATGTTTAAATTAATTATTTACTTATTATATCTATAGCAAATTGTTTGGATTACTACTATTTTTTTTTACTAACATTTTGATTTGTTTTGAGTATTTATTGGGTTATAAAGTCGCTTGCATTGCATGGTATTGCATAATGTAACGTGAAAGTAATAGGCTGTCATGCAAAAGAGACCTGAGGTTACAAAGGTCGATACGATTACCACAAATATTTTTACACATGTACGAGTTAAATTAATGCCGAAAATAAAACCAAAATTAATTTTTGATTTTCCTAATTGTTATTTAGAACTCGACTGGTTTTGAAAACATGTCTCATCGGATGCTGGATACTGTGGAAGTGTGCGTTTGTCATTCACAATAATATTTCTCTCCAATAATTCTTTGCTTTTTTAATATTTTATTTAACATACTTATTAATCGTTTGACCTTTTTGTAGTTTAATCTTGTAACTCTGTCCAACGAGTCTTACAAATAATGTGATCATGACTACTATCATGTTTCTCCAATCGTTGTACCCAATAATCGTTAACTAGACAGCCTTTTGCTCATGTTTAAACAACTTACAACAAAAACAAAAAGTGTTATCTAAAATTTTAAATAAACAACCATCTTCTATCCTGCTTTTTTCCATTGACCATATTTCTTATGTAGAACACACAAGAAAACTCAGAGAAGTGTCTACAGTCTACCAATATTATCCTTAGGAAATCAATAATAAATTGATAATTTTATCGCGGGACCTTTCTCAACCAATAAATCTCTCATTTTCATATCAATGTTTCTCTAATTCGTAAGGAGAACACTTCGTAATAGTGGGTAAAAACGCTGCGCTTTGCTCTGAGGGCGATTCAAAGGTGGATTAAGGTTTCGAGTTTCGTCTCCATCAAAGCAGTCCGCCGCCGCCGGCTTCTCTTCTTCCCGGAGGAAATGACCTCGACGGTGGTCACCGTGAATGGGGAGGCCAGTTCTCCAACAGTTACAGATTCAGTAACAGTTAAAGGAGTGGTGAATCATGGTATTTCGTGGGCTAACATAGTCCAGTCAAAGAAAGTGTTAACAAAATACGATTTGGAGGTTTCAGTCCAAGATGGAGTGGGATCGGTTACAGTTCCCGAGGAGATTTTTCAGAATTACTCACCATTATGGGAGGATTTTCTGGTCGAAAGGTTTTTAGCAACTGGTGGTTTGTTTGTTGAATTCATTGTTGATTCAACACCATTATGGGAGGATTCTCTGGTTGAATTCACATACTCGTGGTTACCACCTAAGTGTCATTTGGCATCTGTTTGTTTGGTCAATACAGCAAAAGAGGCAATAATAGAACAGAGCACCCCACCGGTTGTTGAGAAACCACCGACGGATGCAACTATTTCTGAAGAGGTAATAGCTGAGACTCAAAAAGAGAACGAATCAACATCAAATGAGGATACAGAAAAAGGGGAATGGTCTACGGTGTCACCATCAAAGGCATGTCGTAGTCCGGCTCAAAACAAAGGTCTTGCATATGGGCAGGTTTCTATTCTATCACCTACACGGTTCTCAGTTTTTGAGAACAATATGGAGGAAGATCTAATGGAAAATCAAAACATGGATCAGTCAGCGGACACAGTTGAGACGGAACCTGAAACGGATGAGGAACAGGAGGAGTTTCAACCTCAAGCACAGATTCCGAAAAAGGGTGGTGGAGGTTTGCCAGTTAGACAAAATCCTTCTCGTACTTCAAAGGAGAACCACAGTGTTCTAAAAAAAAGGTCTCTTCCCGAAAATCCAATTAATGTCGGGATTCTTCTGGAATGTTTGTGGGTTTAATCAATCAACAAAGCATTCCGTGGTCCGAGATTGGATAAAAAAGGGTTCATTTCAATTTGGCTGCTTCATAGAGACAAGGGTAAAATAAAGAAAAGCATCGAGGATAGTATCTTTGGTATGTAAAGATTGGTCATATCTCTCTAATTATGATTTCAATAGAAAAGGAAGGTTGTGGGTGGTTTGGAGTCCGCAAGTGCGAGTTACTCCATGTTTTACCAGTGCTCATATGATAACATGTTCTATTCTACTAGACGGAGCAAAGGAGGAGTTCTTCTGTTCTTTTGTGTACGCTTCCAATTTCATAGAGGAAAGAAAGGAATTATGGGCTGATCTGAAGAATCATCAAGACTCCCCTCTGTTTAGAAATAAACCTTGAATGATCTTTGGTGATTTTAATGAGATTTTAGAGGGAGAGGAGCACTCAAATTTTGATACCTCGCCATCCATACCTGCTGGGATGCGAGATTTCCAAAACTTAGTGAGATATTATTCTCTTACGGACATGAAGTTTCACGGTCCACTGTTTACTTGGTGCAATAAAAGAGAAGAAGAGCTAATCTGCAAAAAACTAGATCGAGTTTTAATAAACGACGCATGGATGGCTTCTTACACGCAGTCGTACAGTGTTTTTGAACCGGGAGGGTGTTCCGACAATCTAAGATGCCGTATTGCGATAAATGCAAAAATCACAGCAAGACGCAGGAAACCTTTCAAATTCACAAATGTGTTAGCTACTACTGCTGGATTTCTAACTCTGGTCGAGTCTCATTGGGCAGAATCTGAAAATTTATTCAACTCTACATCTACATTGCACCGGTTATCAAAAAAGCTGAAGGAGCTGAAACCAAAAATCCGAAAGCTTAGTAAAGATCTCTTGGGCGACTTAACAAAGCAAACGAAGGAAGCTTTTGACATTTTATGTGAATGCCAAAAGAAGACCATGTCCAATCCGTCTCAAGTCGCTATGGAAGAAGAAGCGAGAGCGTACACTAAATGGCATCACCTGACTGATATAGAAGAACGGTTTCTACGTCAAAAATCAAAACTTCACTGGTTACTTGTAGGAGATGGCAATAATCGAAGTTTTCATCAAGCGAAAATTCGGGAGGTGAGGAATTCGATCAAAGAAATCGAAAGAGATGATGGAACTATAGCAAACACTCAGGAAGAATTAAAAATAGAAGCAGAAGGTTTCTTTAACGAATTCTTGTCTCGCAGACTAGACAATTATGAGGGGATCACGGAAGATGCACTAAGTGATCTGTTACAGTTCGAATGTAGTGAAGTGGATAAGGCATTGCTGGTTCGGGAAGTTACAGAGGAAGAGATCAAGGATACTTTATTTGCCATGCCAAATAATAAATCCCCTGGTCCTGATGGTTTCATTACAGAATTTTTCAAAGAAGCTTGGCTGATCGTTGGGAAGGAGTTCGTCATTGCTATTAAATCTTTCTTTGATCACGGTTTTCTTCCAAAGGGAGTTAACTCCA
Organism: Alliaria petiolata; assembly: GCA_020283515.1. Lineage (NCBI taxonomy): Eukaryota > Viridiplantae > Streptophyta > Magnoliopsida > Brassicales > Brassicaceae > Alliaria > Alliaria petiolata. The sequence continues at coordinate 50,582,455 of JAHZTW010000001.1, forward strand.
CCATTATGGCTTTAATTCCAAAGACTATGGAAGCAAGGAAAATGAAAGACTACAGGCCAATTTCATGCTGTAATGTGATCTATAAGGTGATTTCGAAAATCCTAGGAAACAGATTGAAACGAGTGATCCCTCTATTCATTGCTCCAAATCAGTCCGCGTTTGTAAAAGACAGGTTGCTCATGGAGAATGGGCTATTAGCATCTGAACTGGTGAAAAACTATCATAAAGACTCTGTATCTCCTCGGTGTGCCGTCAAAATAGATATATCAAAGGCTTTCGACTCGGTTCAATGGCCATTTTTGCTCAATACCCTCTCGGCTCTGAAGTTTCCAGACACATATATACACTGGATTCGTTTGTGTACTACGACAGCCTCTTTCTCAGTTCAGGTGAATGGTGAATTAGCAGGGTATTTTCAAAGCGCAAGGGGACTTCGTCAGGGATGCTCTCTCTCGCCATATCTCTTTGTAATATGCATGCACGTCCTCTCTGAGCTACTGAATAGAGCGGCTTTGGACAGGAAGTTTAGTTATCACCCCTACTGCCAGAATCTTAAACTCACTCATTTGTGTTTTGCGGATGATTTGCTGGTGTTTTCAGATGGAACACAGCGTTCTATTGAGGGCATTCTAGAGGTTTTTCGGGAATTTGCAGGATTCTTGGGTCTCAACATCAGTCTTGAAAAATCGACGATATATTTAGCTGGTGTTTCAGAGACAATCAAAGCGGCAATATTGGATCAATTTCCGTTTGATACAGGCGCATGATATGGGTCAAATTTACCCGTTTAAGAGATCATTTGTAGTACTTAGGGATCGAATCCACAGAGAAGGGATAGTCACACAGCAGTTTTCTAATTTCGAATTAAGCTAAGAAATAATATGGAATTAAAAGACAGAAAGCAATTAAACGATTTAGATTCAGGAGACGAAACGCTAGGTTCAGGAAAATTCTCAGGTGATCTAAATTGCAGGTCTAGACAGAATGTTAGGAATTATTAAGATCTGTTCTCGAACTCGAATCACTAATGTAAAATCAACCAACTCTCGCTGCGAAGATTATCTATGTCTAAACCCTAGAATTCTAAATCTCTTTACAAATTCTAATAATTCAAACAAGCATTAAAGTTCAGGTTTGATTGTTCACAAAATCCCTAAACCAAATCTCTTTGCGAATAGGTATTTTGCTCATCTAACATTAGTTCAGGCAATCAATAATACTCTCGCATCTATTAATTAACCTAAGATCAGATTCTAGGTCGCGAAGCTAGAATAAGCATTAAACACAAATCCAGATGAAGAACTCTAATGATTTTATCCTAACAATTTAATTCGACCTAACAATTCATTAATCACCTTTGAAAAACCCTAAACCTAACTAGCAAACTACTCAGACATGGTGAATAGAGAAAACATCATGAATAAAATAGTTTGCATAAAAGAAATCAATAGAAACAAAAGAGTTCCAAATTTGCTCTGAATGATACAAATTCTTCTCTCTAAAATCTCTTTAAAAATCTCTCTCTAAAATAATGTGTGTGTTGTAAAGTGTAACCTAAACAATGGCTGAAAAACTATATTTATAGGCTAAAACACGAGTTAGAGCACTTTTGTAAATAAGGAAATCTTCTGGGCAAATTTCCTTTTTCTTTAAGATTTGTAAAATCAGGCGGTTTTAGAAATCCACGATTGGTGTCGATCGGCACCAATTGGTGTCGATCGACACTCATTCCAAAATCTGGCTCTCTGACTTCATCTTTTTGTATCTTCCACAATGCTCCAGAATGATCCAAAATCTCCTATTATACTCCAAACGTAGTCCAACCTGTAAAGACTCTAAAGAACTCTAAAAATACCAAAAGACTCTATAAAAAGACTTATATCATGGTTCAAAAACGGGTAAAAACCATGATATATCAACTCCCCCAGACTTAGCTTTTGCTTGCCCTCAAGCAAAACAGAAACTTAGAATGAAGTAGAAGTTTGAAAACAGAAACTTTCAAGTACCTCTTCAAAACGCCACATTGATTAACACTTCTTGAATCCACATGATATAGAGCCAACCTTAGGAAATGTTCAGTGTACTTACCACAAGCTTAGCAATCTCCCAGTTTGAATCCAGATCCTTTCCTTAGATAAATTTCGAACTCTAACAGTGGTATTGCCACAGAACTTTACAGATTATTTGCCCTTCCTTAGTGCCTGAACAAGACATTCTCATACAGCTCCCCTATTTTTTCTTCCCTTAGTCAACTTCTGCCCATTTTCAGGGTGTTCTAAGATCTTTTCGTTGACTCTTCTTATTCTTTTGGGATCTCTGGAAATAGTGTTACTCTCTACTTGGGTTCCTTGTGAGGAGACGTGTTCAAGAGCATCACTAATATTGTTCCTTGTGAGGAGACAGGCTCATGACAAAGGCATTATTCCCAGACTTAAACTCTTTTTTCTTTCTTTTCTATTCTCAAGAGAAGATCAAGGAGAGACTGCAATTGCCTATCTGTTCGGACTGAAAGAGGAATCAAGTTCTGCGCATACCTAGTTCTTATAAGGGGATCTGAACTCGCCATGTTAGACTGATTCCACTTGCAGCTTTCTACTTAGTAAGTCCTGCAATCAACTCTTATAGCAATGGTTCTTCAAGTGTCAACTTCCTGTGCTTAGTTCCTAGAAAAAAAACTGAAAGTTCCAACTAATTTTGACTCAATAAAACAAATTTTTGACAGACTCAACTGACTCTCAAAACAAAACACAAAGTCAGTAATCACCTCCCCCAGACTTAAACAACACTGTCCCCAGTGTTATCAAGCCCGAAGTTGGCTAAAAGAAAGATTAGAAACAACATAAAAGACCAGATAGAAGACTTACCTTTGTCTGCGCATGGTGTCGATCGACACCTAGTAGTGTCGATCGACACTGGTCAAGGTTGAGTCCAATGTCTCCTTTTTCAACTGACTGAAACTAGGACTTAAGTAAAACCAAAACAAAATAAAAAGAAAAATGTACCTAACAGTGGGTTGCCTCCCACTCAGCGCTCGTTTTCAGTCATTAACTTGACTGTGTCGGGGTTCAGATGTCTGGTGGATCAGAGGGTGGCATCGAATGCTTCCCAGACGAATGTCTTCTCATCCATGGTGGTGTATAGGCAGTAGATGCATGAAAGCGACCAAGGAAATGAGGAACAGCAGCAGGGTGGGTCTTGAGTTCGGGTGGGACACTTCGTTTTCCTGCAACATCATCAAAAGAAACACCAAGCCTTCTACGAGAATCTCGTGGTTTGCATAAGTGTGAAGCAGCTTTTGAACCTTTGGTATTCTTATGAAGAGGATCAGGAGGTTTGGAATTGATTCCAGGAAGTGCGTACCTTTGCTTTCTTCGAGGTTTCGGGGCAGAAGGATGTGGAGGCATCTGTTTGACAACATGTGATGGAAGTGCAGCATTTGAAACAGCTTCTGGTGTGATCCGCGAAGGGTGTCGATCGACACTAGTGGTGTCGATCGACACCAACCCTGCAGCTCGCATCTCTGCACTTTTTCTGCAGTTCATCTCTGCAATCTTTGCTTCCATGATGAAAACGTCTTCCTCCATTGGTTTGTCATTGATTAGAGCTTCATCTTCGCCCATAGTCCTGAAGATATGATTGTTTCCACTCCAATCTTCAAGCTCCACAGCTTCCTCAGAATTCTCAGCTAATGCTTCTTGAACAACCAGTTTTTTCACTTGCTCTTTAGAATCCAGCTCCTCTCCAGCGATCACAGCAATACATGAGATGTGCTTGGAAATTTCAGTAGTAGGGACAGCTTTGTAGAACACTTCTTTGTCAACATTAGAGAAATACATTCTCTTATTGGGCATGTCTACAATAGCTCCTATTGTGGCCATGAATGGTCTTCCAAGGATGAATGGCATTACATACGCTCTGCTTACTTCCACAACCTGAAAATCCGTTGGAACTAGGCAATTCCCAATTTTGACAAGTAAGTTTGGAATTGTATCATATGAGACTGCAGTAGAAGAATTTGCAAATTCAAGAGTCATGATTGAAGGGTGAATGTCAGTAATCCCCAGCCCCTCTGCAATGTCTTTTGTCATGAGGTTCACGCTAGCTCCTGAATCGCAGAGGGATTGTTTAAACTCAACTCCATCAATGGAGCATGGAACCATAAACATCACAGGATCTTCAACCTTAGGCAACTGCTTCATTGGTGGTGGTGAATTCCTTGCTTTGTGAAAGAATTCTTCCATCTCTTCAAAGGTTTCTCTGTTATTCTGGAAGAAAGCACACAAAGGATATCTCTCATAAGCTTCATCAAAGGAGATCTCCTTAGGAATCATTTCCACCCTCTTGTTGAAAGCAGCCAGCTTCTCTGAACTAATTGGCGGCCTTAGGTGGTTGGGTAGAGGAGGAGTTGGAATCTTGGTCTTGTAGACTTTTTCCAATGCATCTTGTGAAGCTTCATGTGATGTCTGAGAGTGGTGTCGATCGACACTGATGTTTTGTGTTGAGGATGCTGTGTCGATCGAGCTTGATTCGTCTGGTTTCTCCTTGAGCGTCAATCGACACACAGTAGTGTCGATCGACATTGACTCCACAGCATTTTCTACATCTTCAAGCTCCTCGAATTTTTTAGTATTTGGCCCTCTTTTCTGCACAGGCTGAAAGTTCCCTCTATTCTGGATCTTAATGGCATTCACATGGTGTCTCGGATTCACATCTGTCTTTCCAGGAAGAAATCCTTCTTGTCTCTTTAAAGCTCCAGCAGTTTGAGCAACTTGAACATCCAATTGCTTGACATGAGTACCTAGAGACTCAATTTTCCCATTCAGATTCGTGTATAAAGCATCAATCTTTTCATTGAAGTCCACATTCATCTTTTGCTGTCCTTCCAGAATTTGCTCTAGCATAGACTCCATTTTATTGTCTTGTGCAGGAGGCTTCTGGTAAGAAGAAGAACCATAGCTTCTCTGGAAGTTGTTGTTCTGAAAAGGCTTTTGGTAAGAAGAACCATAGCCTTGTTGATTGTTGAACCTCTGTCCTTGAAAACCAGCTTCATTAATGTAGTTAACCTCTTCTTGCTCTGGCTCAAAGGTCCCTACTTCTGCAGCAAACTGAACTTGCCTTTTTCCCACCAAAATGTTGTGGACGCTGTCTAGCTTCCTGTTAACCTCAGCTATTTGGCTTCCTCCATTCGCACCAGCTTGTTGTCTCCTTTCAAAGTCAGCGTTCTTGGTGCTGTTACAAGAGGCCAAATTCTCTATAAGCACCATCGCGTCAGCTGGGTATCTGGTGTTGAAGTTGCCATTGCTCGCAACATCCAAAGCCATCTGGTACCTCCAATCGATCCCTCGGTAAAAGATTCTGATAAGCTGTGGCTCGCTGAAACCATGATGTGGGCAGTCCCTCTGGTACGATCTGAATCTCACCCAAGAAGCTTGAATGCTTCAGTTGGTCCTTGAGAAAATGTGGTAATATTTGTCCTCAGCTCCTCAGATCTCGCGTCATCAAAGAAGTTGCATAAGAATGCATTCTTTGTGTCTTCCCAAGTAGTCAAGGATAAGCTGCTTAAGCCAATATGATGCATCTCCAGCAAGCGAGTAAGGGAACAGCTTGCAGAAGAGATAATCATAGGTCACTCCATTAGCCTGGATGCTTGATGCGAGGTCCTCAAATCTCTCAATGTGGTCCATCGGATGCTCATTAGGAAGACCATGGAAGGGATGCTGAGCCACTAAAGTGTAGTAAGCAGGCTTCAACTCAAAGTCATTCCTCTGAAATGCAGGAGGACGGATCGCAGCTCTATTAGCATAGAACTGGTCTGGGCGGTTGTAATCTCCTAGTGTCCTTCCACGTCCAGCATTCGCAGGGGCGATTTGTATGGCTGGTTCGACGATGACGGCGCCAGCCTCATCAAGTCTCTGTCCACGATTGTTTCTTCTATTACCGTCCAAATCCGTGAAGTTGCCAGCTTCATCACAAATCAAAATCACAGGATCTGCCATCTCGGTATGCGCAAGGTGTCGATCGATGCTTTTGGTGTCGATCGACACTCGGGCAGATGCTTGGTTCTTGCGTTCGAGACGGCCTAGTTCCTGGTTGTCAAGTCTGATTAGCTCATTTTCCTTGTTACTCCTGGTATTGCGATTAAGCATACACCTGAAAACAAGAATAAAAAACTAAAATTAGTAACCAAAAACAAAAATAAAAACCTAGACAAAATTCTAACACTAGAAATCTGTAGGTAACTAATCTCCTTCCCCGGCAACGGTGCCAAAATTTGATATGGGTCCAATTTACCCTAAAGCAACTCTCTCAAATTAAGAGATCAGTTGTAGTACTTAGGGATCGAATCCACAGAGAAGGGATAGTCACACAGCAATTTTTTAATTTCGAATTAAGCTAAGAAATAATATGGAATGAAAAGAGAGAAAGCAATTAAACGATTTAGATTCAGGAGACGAAACACTAGGTTCAGGGAAATTCTCAGATGATCTAAATTGCAGGTCTAGACAGAATGTTAGGAATTATTAAGATCTGTTCTCGAACTCGAATCACTAATGTAAAATTAACCAACTCTCGCTGCGAAGATTATCTATGTCTAAACCCTAGAATTCCAAATCTCTTTGCAAATTCTAATAATTCAAACAAGCATTAAAGTTCAGGTTTGATTGTTCACAAAATCCCTAAACCAAATCTCTTTGCGAATAGGTATTTTGCTCATCTAACATTAGTTCAGGCAATCAATAATACTCTCGCATCTATTAATTAACCTATGATCAGATTCTAGGTCATGAAGCTAGAATAAGCATTAAACACAAATCCAGATGAAGAACTCTAATAATTTTATCCTAACAATTTAATTCGACCTAACAATTCATTAACCACCTTTGAAAAACCCTAAATCTAACTAGCAAACTACTCATACATGGTGAATAGAGAAAACATCATGAATAAAATAGTTTGCATAAAAGAAATCAATAGAAACAAAGGAGTTCCAAATTTGCTCTGAAGGAGACAAATTCTTCTCTCTAAAATCTCTCTAAAAATCTCTCTCTAAAATAATGTGTGTGTTGTAAAGTGTAGCCTAAACAATGACTGAAAACTATATTTATAGGCTAAAACACGAGCTGGAGCACTTTTGTAAATAAGGAAATCTTCTGGGCAAGTTTCCTTTTTCTTTAAGACTTGTAAAATCAGGCAGTTTTAGGAATCCACGATTGGTGTCGATCGACACTCATTCCAAAATATGGCTCTCTGACTTCATCTTTTTGCAGCTTCTTCCACAATGCTCCAGAATGATCAAAAATCTCCAATTATGCTCCAAACTTAGTCCAACCTGTAAAGACTCTAATAGGACTCTAAAAATACCAAAAGACTCTATAAAAAGACTTATATCATAGTTCAAAAATGGGTAAAAACCATGATATATCAGTGCACTGCCTGTACGATACTTGGGGCTCCCACTGTTAACTAAACAAATTACTGTGCATGATTACACACCTCTTCTCAAAAAATCAGGAGTAGAATCACTAGTTGGACCGCTCGGTATTTGTCGTTTGCAGGCCGCCTGCAGTTGATTGCATCTGTGATTCAGAGTCTCACCAACTTCTGGATCTCTGCTATTCGCTTGCCAAAAGCCTGCATCAGAGAAATAGACAAGTTGTGTGCAGCCTTTCTCTGGTCGGGACCAGATTTAAACACAAAGAAAGCCAAGATTGCATGGACAGAAGTATGTACCCCGAAGGAAGAGGGAGGTTTGGAGCTACGCTCAGTAACGGAAGCCAATAAAGTAAGTTGTCTAAAACTTATTTGGAGGATTTTATCGGCTCACTCTTCCCTGTGGGTCAACTGGATTATAATGTATCTTATTCGTGAGGGTTCGTTCTGGTCAGTGAAGTCATCGCCATCTATTGGTTCTTGGATGTGGAGAAAGTTATTGAAATACAGAGATTTAGCAAAATCATTTGCTATGATGGAAGTGAATAATGGGGCAGGGACTTCTTTCTGGTACGATAAGTGGGCACAGCAGGGCCGTTTATTTGAGCTCACTGGAAATAGAGGCTGCATAGACATGCCTCTGTGGCGTCGGTATTGGTTGCACACCGTCGACGCAGGCACTGGGTGGAGATTCTGAATACAATAGAGGATGAGATTGAGAATCTACGCAGAAAAGCAGACCTGCAATCAGAAGATCGGGTCCTATGGTGCCAAGGGGATAAATATAAACCAACATTTAGCTCAAAGGAAACATGGGTGCTCACTCGGGAGACGCGGACAGTTTGTGCGTGGCATAAGGGTATCTGGTTTCAATACAGCACACCTAAATACTCGTTCATTACTTGGCTGGCTACTCGTAATCGACTCTCCACCGGAGACAGAATGATGACATGGAACATTGGAGTAAATGTCTCGTGTAGTTTCTGTCACGATCCGTCTGAAACTAGAGATCATATCTTCTTCCGTTGCTGTTATTCAGCGAAAGTCTGGGAAAATTTAACAAAGAAGATGCTAGCTGCGGATTATACGACTGCTTGGGACGAGATTATGGAGCTCTTATTGGATGGATCGCGTGAAAACATCTCTCAATTCCTACTGAAATATGTCTTTCAAGTAACAATCCACTCAATATGGAGAGAAAGGAATTGTAGAAGACATGGCGAACCTCCTACTTCTCCTTCTCAAATGGCTCACAGGATCGACTAGCCCTGAGCATTCGGATATTTGGTTCGGTTTCGGATAAGAACCGATCGGTTCCGGGTCTTTCGGGTAGACGAATTTTTTACCCATAGAGGTACCGAATACATTTCGGATCGGTTACGGGTAAAAACCGATCGGTTCCGGGTAAATTCGGTTCTCAAATCTTAGAACCGTTTAAAACCCGAAAAGAATCGGTTATGCATTGGTTCCGGTTCGGTTCGGAGTTTTTAACCCGTTTTAACCCAAAATAGTTAAAAGTGTAACCGTATATCCGAATTATAACCGAATACTAAACAAAATTAATTACATATCGTATTAAGTTTAGTTAAATTTGAGAGTAATTCATTAAAAAAAAATTGAAATCGAGATCTCTATCGTGAAACCGAATACCAAACCTAAGTAATTACAAATCAATGTTTTCTTCTCTCTCAGCTTCTTCATCTTCTCCTCTTCTTCTTCACAAAATATCCCTCTCGAAATCTAGATCTCTATCGTCTACTACAACTCTCCTCTTCTTTCATCTTCCTCAAATCCCTAATTTTCAAGCTCTGCCCATGCACTCAATCTCTGTAATCATTTAGCGTATTTCTCAAAAATCCAATTCAGATCTTCTCCTAATTCAAAGTATGTATTGAGAAACAAAGAAAAACCCATTCAGATCTTCTCCTAATTCGTTCGCAGATTGAAAAATTACCATCATTTCATTAATACAACAACAAAACCCATAAGATCTCAAACCAATCTCATTGTTATGAGCCTTCTCCACGATGTCTGAAGATATTTGATTTTGACAATAATTGTGTCGATGGCATCACGACACCAAAGCCTGAAATCAGTAGGAACTTGCTTATTTCTGTTGCGTGATGTGCGAAGTTTCTTTGCAGGTTCACCAATTAGATCAATCGGATAATATGCTGTGTTTAGGAAGCTGGATCGACAAAAGTTACAAAACCTAAATGCATAAGTGTTTTCATTTCGGTTAACCGATCGGGTAGGAACCGGAACCGACCCGATACCCACGGTTCTCAATTTCATTACCCATCGGGTAAATAGGCAATAACCGAACCCGATCCGAACCAATTATTTCGGGTCGGTTCCGGTTCGGATTTTCGGATTCGGTTTTTATGTCCAGGGCTGGGATCGACAAGCAAATGCGCAATCGTCTAACAACAATTCGAAGACAAGGTGATCAGAGATATGAAGCGGGAATAGAGCTTTGGTTTTCTTTCCGGTGATTTCGTGAGGTTGTAAAAGTAGTTTGCTCTTTCAAAACTTTTCAAACAAAAGATGCATTCATTGTAAAAACGGCTTTGATTGGATTAATTTAACATTTTCATTCAAAAAATAATAATAATAATAATTCATAAGGATTAGAAATATATATATATATATATATATATAACACAATCTCTTCGTTGTTTTTCCCTTTTTCTACTTTTACTTTCAGATACAATATTTTCACTTTTAAAAATACTATTTTCTAATTCTCCTTTGTCACGAGCATCCATATTTTCATAATCCATATCATTCGCAATGTCTTCATTGTTTCTCTGAGAATCAGATACTTCACCAATTATAAGGTTTTCAGGTTTTTTGACATACCTTAAAATAGAAATTTCTTGAGATTTTATTGATTCTTTTTCTCCTTTTTTTCACTCTTCTTCTTCCGTTTCCTGTTTTATGTTTTCTTCTATCCAAATGAGCCCTTTTTTTGAAAAATCAACAATAAAAGAACGATTAAGACATAAGCAATTATGTATAAGGATTTAGTTTTAGTCAAACAAAAAATCTTTGTTGGCTACTTTAGGTTCATACACCTTGAGAAACTAAAGGGCAAAGCAAGTCAAAGATGATTAGTAACAAAATCAAAAGAACTTTAGTCTTAGAAAGATTATTAACAACTGCGCAAAAAAATTAATACACTCTAATAGACACACATTCTAATAGATTTTTAGACCATCTGCATCAATGGATTCTAAAATCATCTGCAATTACATAGTCTCTCAACAAAATAGTTTAAGAAAGTAGTATAAATATTAATATTTATTATTTTATAGTTTGTGAGAAACTCATGTGAGAGACCCTATTAAAGATGCTCTAAAAGAATCTCTCAAAAAACAATAAAATAAAAAAAACTAATATAATATTATATGGATCTCTCAATTTTTGAGATACCCACATATTATTCTATTATTAAAAGTTTTCTCTATTTAATATGATAATATTATTTATTATTTAATAGTTATTAAGAGACTCTTATGGGTTGCTCTTAAACTTTACAATTTTCCTAGAAGAAAAAAAAACAATTGATAAAGCTCTAATTGGTGCAAGTGCACGGTTATGAAAACGCAGTGTTATGAATGGATCCCACAAATATTAAGATCACACACTAGAGAACAAAATAATTTAAAGCCACTGGTTTTTGTGTGTTTGGTTTTGTTTAAGAGTTACAAAATGCAAAAAAAAATTAAACTTGTGATAAACATTGAACTATGGGTTGAACTATCATAAAAATAGATTAACAATTAAAAAAATTATACAATAAATTGAACTAAACACTACCCTGGAGTATGGAACTCTTAATTATAGCTAATACACTCTTAAACTTTCATTTGCAAATTAATTAATCAATTTCACTTGCCTTGCCAAAGATACCTCAAGTAACAAAATACAATCAAAATACCACTAAATGTATAAAAATTAAGAAATACAAGAGAAATACAGTAAAACAAATACAAAAATAGTGGTAGAATAATGGTAATATAATAGGGTTGATTTTTTTATACTTCGGTTCAAACCTAATTTCGAATACTATAAAAAATTATGGACATTGTCACTGTTTAAACAAAGGGGCAATTGGCAAAGTATCCTAATTAACTTTTGTAATTTGAAAAATACACTGCTTTAATTTTTTTTTTTTTTAATTTATGGATAAATAAAAAGACTATTATGACCAGATTTTAATAATATATATTTTTATAAATTAAAATAAAAATCGAAAATTAAATATATGAGAGATATTTAATTAGTAAATCTTAGGATTTTTTCTAAATTATATATTTATATAAGTATTTTAATTAGATAAATCTTAAATCAGATAAAAATTAATATTTGAGAAATGTCTATACAAATTTAAAACTACTTTTAGTAGAATAATATATAGATAAGTATATAATATATAAAAATCTTATGATTTATTTTTTCTTTTTTCCCTATGAAAAATATATTTTTATAGAATATTCTATAGATTAGTATAAAATTAAGATTTTAGAATTTATAAATAAAGTAAATTCTAAATATATATTATTTAGTTTCAAAAGGTTATTTTATTTTGATTTTATTAAATAATTTTAAATTATAAGAATTCAAAATAAAATTAATTTAGTCATTTCATATATAATTAAGTCTAAAAAAGTTTAGAAAATAATAAAGGTGTAATTTTCAAATTATAAACTAGTTTTGGTTTATTTTCCCAAATTTTCTCTTAAACAAATAACAAATAAAAAAAAGTAAAACAATAAAAATGAAAAATGAAAAACAGTAAAACAAATAAAAACACAAGGAATTAGACGGTTTTACCGGTAATATCGCCTGTTCACATGTTGTCTTTTTTATTGAATGGTGCAAAATTGCTCAGAGGTATGAATATTGTTGATTAATATATATATTAGGTGAGATTTATATTTTTTTGGGTAAGTGAATTTGAATTTAAAATATAATAATTTCTAACTATTTTGGTATCAAATTTTCATTAAATTCTTATTATTAAACGGGATTAGTAAAATAATATTTAGTTTTGTTTAAATGAAGTTGAAGGTATTTATTTTTTAGTTTTCAGCCACGGTATTTAGTATAAGGTTCTTCAGAACGTCGCTCTTGAACAACCACGTTGTTCATGGAGAACCCAATGGCGTGTATGCCTAGCAAGAACATTCAGTCAATGCAAAAGGTATGGCGCAAATTCACAAATGGAGAAAGTATTGAGTGATGCTTACAGTGAGGTGAACATCTTTGGATCTACAGAACTCTAGTAGCTTAGCAATTAATTATAATTCAATAATGTTAACGATGGTATTATTGAATTTTCGTTTTTTGATTTTTTATTAATATTTTTGATTTTAACCTAGAAAATATGTTTTAATTTGTTATAATTTTCTATTTTTTTTATTAAAATCACACATATCTAAGTGTTTTTTATTGTAAACATATTTTTCGCCTAAGCAAAAAATAGTATTGTGTATAAATTATATTGTATTATATCATAAATCATCACATAACAGAAAATTCGATTTTAAAGAATCCAAAAATTAAAACATAATTTTCAGGGTATATTAAAAGTAGTTAAAAGTAATAAATGGTTAAAAGCATATAATATAATTAGTTTAATCAAAAAAGAAATTTTTATTAAAATAATGGAAGAATAAGTGTGGTGGTGACACATCGGTAAAATGGCACCACTGTAAATAGTTCAAAAATAAGATTACTCTCTAAAAATGTTTGGGATATATATTTCACACATGTTGCACGGACTTGCATGAATCTATTTATGCACATGCATTATGCTTCAATTATTGCTCAGAAAATAATAATATAAAAAGACCATATACATACAAAACTCAAATACAGATAAACTACAGATGCTTGGTTAACAAAACTTGAGTTCATTGTTTATTTTTGATGAAATATAGTCCTCACATCTAACCCAAAAAAAAAGTCAATCGTAGTGAGCAACAATGGCGGATACCTCATCACCATTGTTGACCAAAATTGAAGATGAAGATACTTCGTCTCCTTTGAACTTCGACAAGATCGTCGAACGGAGTTTGTCTGATTTCGGCTTCTCACAGATATTACAGATCATTCTTGTTGGCCTTGCCTCAACCTTCGACTCGCAGCAGATATTCATCACCGTCTTTACAGATGAATACCCCACGTGGCACTGTCTCGACCACACGATCTGCAATCCGGCAACCACCGACATCTGCGAGATTCCCCGGCCAGCTTGGGATTGGGACGGCGGTTTCAAGGGTAAATCCGTCATTTCAGAGTTCGATCTTGAGTGCTCGACCTCCTTCCTCAGAGGTCTCCCCACATCAGCTTTTTATGTGGGTTCTATCGTTGGAGGTGTTTTCATGGCTATGATCCCAGACGGTTTCTTGGGACGGAAGCAACTACTTTTCTTCTCAACTTTAGCTATGTCACTTATCGGAATCTCCATTTTCTTCTCCTCCAACATATGGATCTACGCTTTCTTGAAATTCGCTATCGGATTCGCCCGTGCCCCGATCGGGTCCTACGCGTTTGTTCTGATAAGCGAGCGAGTTTCCACCAAATGGAGGCCGAGAGCTACTATGATTCCGTTTGTTCTGTTTGTGTTAGGGTTCATGTCGCTCTCTGGAATCTCCTACCTTTTCCGACACGCTTCCTGGAGAGTTGTCTATCTCTGCACATCTGTTCCCGCGGCTGTCTACTGTATTTTCCTGTATTTGTTCGCCATTGAGTCTCCTCGTTGGCTCCATTTGCAAGGGAAGAACGAAGAAACTATTGAAGTCCTCAAAAGGATTTCACCTGGAAACAGAGCTTACTTGGAATCAGTATCTTCTAGGTTACCTCCAAAGGAAACCCTAGAACAAGCTCCAAGCTACTCGCTCAAGGACTTGTTCATCCGAAAATGGGCTTTTCGAAGGATACTAGTCGTTATGATCATAATGTTAGGGTCGGGATTGTCGTATTACGGAGTTCCATTAGCCGTTAGAGACATAAAAGTGAACATCTACTTGAGCGAAGCCCTAAACGCAATGGTGGAGTTACCTACCTTTGTTATCACACCGATCTTGCTAGAGAAATTCAGCAGAAGAAGCTCTGTGGTTCTGAACTGCTTAATCGGAGGAGCATCAGCATTGCTCTGTTTCGTCGTGAGCGTTTTCGGGAGAACAAACATGGCTTTCGCTCTCGAACTCGCTTCTTTCTTCTGCGCGAGGATCCAATTCAATTTGATGGCGGTTTATATGGTTGAGTTGTTCCCAACATGCGTGAGGAACAGCGCAACGATGATGCTTAGACAAGCGCTTGTGGTCGCAGGAGCTTGTTCTCCGATCATTGCTTCGGTCGGAAGAAATTTCCAGTCGCTCTCTTTCATGGTTTTCGGGCTAGCAATGTCGTGTCTCGGGTTATTTGCTTTGCTTCTTCCTGAGACTAAAGGGTCAAGTCTTTGTGATACAATGGAAGCACAAGAGAAGAGAGACCAAGCCTTGAAGACTAGCCATAGTTGCTAAAAAAATAGAGTTTCATAAAACTCTGTTCTTTTATTGTTTAAAATTGCAAACTGAGCATAACCGTGTAGCTCCGATTAACCAAAACCATCTTTGGTTTTCGGTGTATTTGATATGTTAAAGTGAAACCCACAATGTCATATCTTGATAAACTGAACCATTTCGATCATTCTAGCAGACATCTCTCTGTTATTCTCAGTATCGCGTAAGAACAGAGAAGCTAAACACAGTGTTATGAAGAAGTCTGAGTCTTTCTCATTAGAACCAGACAAATAAATAGTTTGAAAATCTTATGAAGTCAATGGATTTCGAGAATTATAAGAAACTGGAGGAATTGAAGTCAAAATTCTGAAACCATAACGTAATGCTACACTTTCAGAATCAAGCCCTAGAATCAGAAGCTGAATTGAATGAAGACTGTGTTCCAAGACAAACTCAACGTTTACCTCACGAGGATTAAAATCGATAGAGATGTCGAACCTTGTTCTCATAAGCAATTATTTTTGTCGGTAAGATTGTTTTTTTTTTTTTTTGTCGGTAAGATTGTTGTGTTCTTTTATTTCAAATCAAATGAGAGCCTGAATTGTTTTCAATTGTGCAATCGTGGGTCCAAAAAAATTTCAAATGAGAGCCAATTTTTTTTAGAATTGTGCAATCGAAGGTCCAAAGTTTCCCACCAGAAACTATATACTCATCATTATACACCTAGAAAAAAAGGAGAAGTACTACCTGTTACTTCCCAAAAATAACCAAAGATTCACCATTCATGGAAAAGATATTCTCACATTGTTAATCATCAAGCAAATCATACTTTTATTGAAATGAGAATGTAGTTATCTACAAAATGGAATACACAACTTAAGTTATAACCTACAAAATATGGTTCTAAGACTCAAGCCATTGTAAATTTGCAGGCGAAAAAGCAATATATTAATTTAAATATAAGATTATTAAAAATACATAAACAAAATTAGAATGAAAAATGATGATATATAAACGTGAACATTCATAATTTTTTATATAATTATTAAGGTTAGAAGTGAAAAGATAGAAAATGAAAAGACACAATCTTCCAAAAAAAAATTTGGATTATTAAAAATTGAATAGAAATGAAAAGATACCACAAAGTTATAATAATAATAAAAAATACAATCCTCTATAAGAGTAATGAAAAAAAGATATAACCCTTTTAAAACATTTGCTTGGAGTTAAAACGATTATATATGAAAATATACAATACAAAAGTTATGATGAGCATATTAGATTTTCCAAAACATTTTTAGTCTTTAAAAAGGGTTATAACTGAAAGGATATAAAACAAAACAAAAAAAAATTGACGATAAATGGTGGTGGCGACGGTAGTGATGGTGGTGGCGACTACAGTGACCGCGGTGGTAACAGTAATATGATGGACAGTTGTAGCGGTTACATGACGATAATAATAATGCGGATAGTGATGGTGACGACAACAATATTGAAAGTTAAGCAATAATAAAGTTAGTTAAGTTTTTATCGGTATTTCATCATATAATTTTGTGAAGTTAACAAAATTATTTAAACAATAACACACATTTTTCTATGATGTGATAAGTTAACAATAATTTTTTGATAACTGGTTAACCGAATAACTGGTTAACACGATTATTCTGATGTTTTCATATTTAGTATTTTCTATTGTATGATAACTCGATGAACACAATAACTTTATGATATGATAAATGGGTTAACATGTCAATTTCATGTTTTTAACGATACGATAACTGGCTTATCATGCTATTTTTGCGATATGCTAACTGTCGTAACACATTAATTGTGTAATAATAGTGTTAGCCTCTATGAACAGTATTTTCAGAGAAATAGTGAACAGTGTTTCCAGACGGATGGTGAAAAGTGTTTTCGAAATTTTACGTCGGTAATAAAGTTTTTTTACGAATGATAATTTTTGTAATTAAACCAAATAAAAAAAGATATTTTTGGGTTAAATTTATTTGCTCTTTCTTTATTACCTAATTTTTTGTTATTGATTCTTAATTACTTAATTTTGTAATTACTTAATTTTGTAGGGAAATAACAAAAGCGGATTTGGCTGTATTGGAATGGAGAAATCTTTATTGTTAAACTAATCTGAACTTCAGTGTTAGATTGCATAATTGTGAAAACAAGTTGAACTTATATCATCTCTATCAATCTAAAGATACAAATAACAATCAAAATATTAGATAACATTTTTTGTTTTCATTCACAAATATGCAATTTAACGATTATGCAATATTATACTTTTCATTTATTTTTATAAGATGTTTATGTAAAAATCGCGGAGATTAAGAAACCATATAAATTATATTTGTTTTTATATTAAAAATATATATAAAAACGTGTCTAAATGAATAAAAAACATTGCACATATTTTTCAATGTCAGGAAATCTAACTATTTATAAATTAAAGATTGTTTAAATTTTTTATTTGTCGCTCTAAATGGAGATTGTTTAAAAAAAAAATTTAGTGAATAACTAAAAAAAAATTATAATTTACAAACTAACATTTTTCTCTCTTTATCTCTCCTTATCTCTCTCTCAAAATGATTAATTTTTTAAATATAATTTTTTGTGGTTTTTTTTTTTGTAACAACTTATCATTATATATTCAAACTCTATAAGGGTAATACAAATAAAGCACCATCCACGAAGGTGATCCAGAGTTAATTAAACATAATTCAGGAACATCATAACTACGTTTCGAAAGCAGATCGGCAATCATGTTTTTCTCTCTAGGAACATGAGCTATAGAACAAAGAGGAAGTTGCTGCATCCAATGTCGTATATCATGTAAAGCATTTGCTAGCTTCAAATTGTCTTCCCGGTTATTTATTACCTTGATAAGCTCTTGGTTATCTCCCTCAAACCATATTTGACGCCATCCTTGCATCCAAACTTGTTGTAAGACATAGAGAAAACAATTTCCTTATGTCTGCAAGGGTGATTGAACATTCGAAAATCGCACACACCATGAATCAATATGCTATCCACAATTATTCCTCACTATCCAACCTAGACCCATTGTTAATGAATCCACACGGAAACTACTATCAAAATTGCATTTATACCAACCTTCTGGGCGGAGGTTCCCATTGGCTGTTATGATCCCGAGTTCTTATCTGTGTAGTATTAGGTTGATGTGACGGGTTGGCTTCCAGATACTCCATAACTGCATGTATTCCCCGTTGTGCATCCTCCTTCGGGTGCAAATTACGTTTAGCAAAGAGAAACTCATTTCGTGATTTTCATATGATCCACACAATCCAGAAGGGCAATAGACATGGCTGTGAAGATAGAGTTTGATTCTTAAATATCTGGAACATAATCTTGATGTTCTCTTCTAGATTTTGGCTCGGATTATCAAACTGGTAATAGTTAGCACATCGCCAAATCCCGAGAGCATGAGGACATTCGAAGAGAATATGATTAATCGTCTCTTCATCCCAGCAACATCGTTGGCATATTGGATCTGCATTAATATTCCTTGTCCTTAACCTTGTAGTTGTTGGTAAAGCACGTGATAAAACCTGCCATAAAAAATGTTGAATCTTTGGTGTTATTCACATTTTCCCAACAGGATTATTTAAACTTATAGAACCTGGCGGAGGAATTAATGAATCATCATCTTCTAGTTGATGTGTAACTAACCAATAGCCGGACTTCACCGTGTATTCTGCGTTCTTCGTATACGGCCAGATGTACGTATCTCCTCTTGCATTTGAGAGTCGTATTGTTGCAGCCAATTCCACATCTTCTGTAGATAGCATAGCTGACAACTTTTCCCTATCCCATTTTCATAACCCTGGTTTCCAGAGTTCTGTGACATTGATATTTAAATTTTGTCTCTGACCCAGTACCAATCTAGGATGCAAAGTAGGTAACCAAGGATCAGTCCATACCTTAGTATTATTGCCATCCCCAATGTTGATTCGTAACCCTTTCTGTAGCAAGTCTTTTCCTGCTTGTATTGATCGCCAACCATACGAAGGCTGACTCCCACACCTTGACTGTAAGAATGAGTTCTTATGGTACCGACCCTTATACAATCTTGAAAGTAAAGATCCGAGATTTTGTTGAACTTTCCATGCTTGTTTTGCTAATAATGCCAAATAGAAGCTGTGTAGATCTCTAAACCCAAGGCCCCCTTCTGACTTTGGTATTGATAGACGCTTCCAAGAGATCCATGGTAGTTTCCTCTTTCCATTATCATGTCCCCACCAAAAATCCGTTAACACACTATTAATATCATCGCATATCGTTTTCGGTATCAGGAAGCAATTCATGGAGTACACAGGTTTAGCTAGAGCAACCGATTTTATCAAGATTTCCTTGCCGGCAAGACTGAGAAACTTATTATACCATCCACCAGTTTGATCTTTGATCCTAGACAACACATAAGAAAATAATTCAGTTTTATTTCTTCCAAATTGTTCCGGCAATCCTAGATATTTGCCATCTCCTCCTACCCTGGTTATTCTGAAGATGGACTGAATACTCCGTTTCCTACTCGCCACTAGTTTCATTCCAAAGATTATGGATGATTTTTGTAAATTAATTTTCTGACCTGAAATCGCTTCGTAATGCTGTAGAATCTTTGACAATGCATCACAATCTGAATATGTAGCTCTGCAGAAAAAGATTGAGTCATCCGCAAAAAAAAGGTGACTCACGGTCGGACAAAAGCGTGCTAGTTTAATCCCCTGAAACTCTTTTCTCTGTTCGGCATTATAGAGCATTTGAGATAGAACCTCAACACAAAGTATAAATAAGTAAGGTGAGAGTGGATCCCCCTTTTGTAATCCTCTAGTTGGTTTGAAATCAGCGTATTCAGATCCATTAATAAGAACCAAAAATGAGACAGAGCAAACAGATGACATTATCCACCCCACCCATCTGCTATCAAACCCCATCATTTTCATAATCTCCTCTAGAAAATCCCATTCTACCCTATCATAAGCTTTGCTAATATCTGTCTTTATTCCTACATATTTCTCAACACAATCTTTCTTGGACTTCAAAGCATGTAACGGCTCGAGCCACTAAAATGTTATCCTGGATACTTCTTCCCGGAATAAAGGCTGCTTGAGATTCATATATAATATAACCTAAGATTTCTTTGAACCGAATAACCAATATTTTTGATATTATTTTGTAACTTACAGTGCATAAACTGATAGGCTGAAAGTCTGGCATTGTCTTTACCTCTGTTGTTTTTGGAATCAAGCATATTTGGGTATGATTTGACCGCTCCTCCATAAGCCCAGAAGCAAAGAAAGTTTTAACCATATTACATACATTTGCACCTATCTCAGTCCAAAACTGTTGATAAAAAGCTCCAGTATAACCATCCGTACCAAGGGCTATGTCTGGTCCAATAAGAAACACTGCATTCTTGATTTCTGCATCAGTAACTGGTCTGGTTAGTAGTTCATTCATCTCGAAGGTGACCCTTTGTTGGATGTCTGGCATAACCTCATCTGTAAGCTCAATATTCGAAGTAGTGAACATATCTATGAAATAGTTTTCATCTATCTTAGCTATTGCTTCATCTTTTCGATGAAAAATGCCTTTGTCCTCTTGTATTTTCTTAATACAAAGCCTTGGTTTCCTAGCCTTTGTGACACCATGATAGAACCCTGTGTTTCGTTCCCCAACATGTAGCCATCTTTTACGACTTTTAATTTTCCAAAAGCATCCCTCATCACGATAGGCTTGGTTGAGATCTCTCCTCATTTGATGGATTGTTTTAATCGTGAAAGTCGGATCACGCAAAGCAATATCTATCTGCTTTCGAATAACCTGAATTTTCTCCGCCGAATTAGTACGATTATTTCGCTTCCACTTTGCCACCTTAACACGGCAGAATGCCAATTTCGTTGTAAAGTGTGATAGCTGAGGGCCTCTATTTTGCCAGAAACCTTTAACTATCTCAACATACTCTGCCTCTTGGAATAAGCTTTTATCATATCAAAACTGTCCTCGCTTTAACCTCTCTCGATACTCAATATTCACCACTAAAGGCTGATGGTCGGATTCGGCAAGACCCAGGAACTCTGTTTCCGATGTTGGAAAGTTGTTGAGCCATTCCGTATTAACCATAACCCTATCCAAACAACATTCAACAATAAAATTTATGCGCTTACCAACCCAATAAATGGGTTCCCTTTGAATTTCAAGTCTTTCATATCAAAACCTGAAGCATTGTGTTGAAGTCTATGAAGCTACCATCATTGCGAACTCGACCTCCTCGTTTCTCTGTAGAATCTTTTATTTCGTTAAAATCCCCACACATCATCCAGGCTCAGACTCTTGTAACAGCTATTCGCTGCAATTGTTTCCAAAGATATTTCCTTAGTCCCGTGACAGGATTTCCATAAACACAAGACAAGTAAAAACTGAAAGATTTATATTCCACATAAAGATCTACAAGTCTTGCATCAAAGAAAATACACTAAACAGAAATAAAAAAATTTCAGTACTAATCCCCCACTTAAACCTTCATGTGAAACAATTTTCATTTGATCATACCCTAGAGCAACTCCTACATCCCTAACATAGTCGTCATTTTGTTTTGTCTCGATCAGAAATATCAAGTATGGGAGGTACATACGATACACCTCCGTTAGACGTCAAACTGTGAGGCGCGGTCCCAAGCCCCGACAGTTCCAAACTGATACTCTCATAGAACAGGTGGTGGTACTGGGCCCACCGCGCCTCTGTCTGTTGGGTTTGAGATGGGAGAATCACTCTCCTCATCAGAGTAGGAAAGCCTAATCTGCTGCAGGCCATCCCCCGAGACTTGAGAAGAATAAATGACAAATTTGTCAATGCTATCACATTCCCGTGACTTCGCTTCCTAACAGGACCATTGTCAGCATACACTATTCTGTCATCAGTCTCAATCGGAAAGGATTGTGTACATGTATCGTTCAGTGCAGAGGTTTAGTTGGAGTCTTCTTCAGTCACCGATAGTTGGTTTTCGAAGAAACTGCCATATTGCTGTAAATCTTTGTTAGCAGCCCACCTTTATTCCATTGCACTTATCCCATATCATCATTCTCATCAGGAAATCCCACAGTTTGTTCAGCCTGTCGGGTCCCCACCAGCAAAGACTCTTGACAAAGCTCATTGACCATCTGTTCCATGAATCGCCGCTTTCGTTTAGCATTATCGCTGGTTGTGATGATTGTCTTTGCTCTTTCAAAGTCACGTCGAACATCAGCCTCCAAACAGTAAGCAAGACCACCCTCCATAGTTCCTGGTAATGGTTGAACATCTCTCATAAGATCAGTGTAGTCTCAATCATCCTCCTCCAGATCTTCCTCGTCGTTATCTTGAACGTTATCACCATGTTGAGCAGGATCCTCAGGCATTGCATTCTCATCATCATTATCATGCGCATCATGATCATCATCACCATCATGCCCTGGCTCCTCGTCCTCGTGATTCGGAGCACACTCGCTGGTTATGTGTGTTAATGAACCACACTCAGCCTCACAGAATCCACGCAGCCTCTCATAACGGAACTTAAGTAAGATATTCACTCCCGGAGTGAATTGGAAGTTTTTTTTAGAATCGCAGGAGATTATCCACATTGTAATTTATCTTCACTCGTACAAACTCTATTGCATCTGGATAAAGGGCTCGACTACCCTCCAAAAAAAAAAAGATCCATCTACCCTTCCTCTAATCTTCATACCCTTCTCTTATTTAATCAAAGATGAAAATCCTATTCTATCCCTACTAAACCAAAATCGTAAAACCAACCGAACCAACCATTTCATTTCCCTTCCCATTAACTCATTTAAATAATTAAAAACAAAATTCTTATCAACCAATGAGAAATGAGCAATCTAGACCAATGAGAGCACTCGGATCGCGACATTCTCTCTCATCTCCTCCCAGACGCGATACAGATACGCCATTGAAGACATCTCGAGCTTCGGACGGACTCCGCCTCCATTGAAACTAGATGGGTATTTTCAGATGAATAGAGGTGCGTTGCTGGTATCGAAATCGTGTATAGAAGTCTTATATCAATGAGCATTTTATTTTTGTGTTTGCAAATTGAATAGAATTGAGATTGAGATGAGATTGAATTGGATTTGAAATTCAAGCCATTTGGTATGCACATTTTGATTTCTAATCTTGTTGTATGCGTCGAAAGCAAAAGAATGGATTGTACCTGTTGAATCGTAGTCAAATCGTAAGTAGATTAAAAACCCAGATCAGGCAGAAATAATCTAATCTGAATGGAATGTGGTGGCGATAGAACAAATGGTAATATTGAGTAAGAACGGATAATTGGGTGGAACTAGTAATACTGAGTGCGAAGGTATAACTGGGTGGAACTGGTAATACTGAGTGCGAAGGTATAACTGGGTGGAATAAGTAATATTGGCTGAATTAGAAATTTGAAAATTAGAAATGGTTTAGAGCAATTATTCATTTGGCATGCACAATGGGTTACAAAACATGTTTTATGTTGTAGTTAGTGACTCATAGGTAGAATAGACGCGGTTCATGATCCAATTTGATTTTAAAAAAAGCACAACTTGGTAACATTTGGTATTAGTGATTGATGTTGACAATATATTTTTTTTATTCTTTTTGCAGGCGACAATGAGCAAGACCATAAACTTATATTTTGATTACGGAGGAAGTTATTCAAAGAGTAGAGTAGATGAAATATGGAATTCTGTATGTCACATCTACGGTTTACCATTTAAGACATGCATTGAGGAGATAAGTTACTCGGCGTTAAAGAGTAGGATATGCAGGAAGATTGGGTTAGATGAAGCTACGGTGAAACTGCAAATGAGCTTCATTCCATTGGTATGCAAACCACAGAGATCATCATTGATTTTCGATGATGATGATGTGTATAATTATCTTACGTCCATGGATGAGGAGCATTGTAGAAGTGTTTTGCATGTAGAGGTCATCGAAGATATGGTAATAGATAAAGGGGGCGAGCAACTTTCTAGAGTGGGTCGAGGAAGCTCTTTTGGGGTCAATTATGAAGAGGAGTTGCATTCAACTGATGATGTAATGAATACGGGTGCCATAATTGTTTACGTAGGCAATGGAGAACCAGTAGAACAGAAAGATCCGTTTGAGCAAGATCCGTTGGAGCAAAGATCTGTTGGACGTTGAAGATAACTCTGTTGAAAACGATTTCGGGAATGATGAATATGTTGAGCCTACAGGTGTTACACAGGATAGTCAGTTTATAGAGGCTTGGGAAGACGGTTTGGATATAGAAGTAGGTCAAGAATTTGGAAGTAAGCAAGTAGTGCAAGAGTTGGTTGATAAAGCTGCATTTCAGAATTGTTTTGTGTTTGGAGTAGCCAAGTCTGATAGGAAGTTATTAGTGCTCAAATGTCGCCAAGAAGGTTGTAAATGGCATTTACGAGTTGCAAAGGTAAACAATTCAGATTGTTTCTCTGTTAGAGTATACAGAAAAATGCATACATGCTCCAGAGCTACTGCGAGTACAAGCATCAATAAAAGGAAAGGCACACTCTGGTTCAGGGAAGACTTGGTGTGGCTGTTTCATATTCGACCGCATTGAGAGGAAAAAAGCAAGCTATTAGAGATGTGCGTGGTAATTGCGAAGAAAGTTATGAGGAGCTGTACAGTTATATGTACATGTTAGAGAAGGTGAATCCTGGTACAAAAACCAGCGTAGTGGTGGATGAAGCGAAAAAATTCAAGTAACTATTTGTCGCTTTGGGAGCTAGCATCGAAGGGTTTCAAGCGATGAGGAAAGTGATAGTTGTGGATGCAACTTTCCTGAAGACCGTATATAAGGGTGTCCTAATTTTTGCCACGGCTCAGGATCCTAATCACCACCATTATCCTATAGCGTTTGGTGTACTAGACGGTGAGAAAGATGCAAGTTGGAATTGGTTTTTCAGTATGCTGAAAACGGTCATACCGGACTCTCCTGAATTGGTATTTGTTTCTGATATAAATTCAAGCCTCATCAAGGCAATATGTGAGGTGTACCTGATCGCTCAACATGGGTATTGTCTAATGCATTTGTCCCAAAATGTGAGAACTAAAGTCTCCAACGTTAACAAAGACATAGTTTCAGCTAAATTCAAAGCTTGCGGTCAGATTTACACAGTGGCTGAGTTTCACCGGGTTTATGCTGATTATTGTAGGAGATATCCTTATATGGCTCAGAATCTGTACGAAAGTTGTGAGGTGGAGAAATGGGCGAGGTGTTATTTTCCAGGAGAAAAGTACAATATAGACACTAGCAATATAGGAGAATCCATGAACAACGTTTTTAGGACAGCAAGAAAGTACTCCTTATTACCCTTGATAGATACGATAATTGAGAAAATTGGTGAATGGTTTAACAAACATAGGATTGGCTCTCAGAGTGGATCGAGTGTACACAAACTGGTGCCTATTGTGGATAACTTAATACACAGTAGATGCGAGATTGCAGCGAAATTAACTGTGATTGAGCTAAACACATATGAGCTTGAATATCGTGTCAATGGAGCTAATGGGAAGTCCTATGTGGTGAACTTGTTATGGAAAAGTTGCACTTGCAGGTGTTTCGATATTGATAAGTATCCTTGTGAGCATGCAATAGCTGCTGTTACGAAGTTCATGAAGCGTAAAGATAGAGACCGTGATATACAATTTCATAATTTGTGCTCACCTTATTATTTGATGGAGTAGTGGGTAATGGCATATTGCAGGACGATTTATCCAGTGCCGGCTAAATCTGATTGGACTATTCCGGATGAAATTAAAAATTTGCAGGTCTTACCGCCAAGCTACACCAAAAAAAAGGGAAGAAATAAAGAAAAGAGGTATCTATCGGTTGGAGAAAGGCGTCCAAAACCAAGCAATAAAAAGGTGTCAGGAGTAAACATGGCTAGCTAGTTCGATCCGGTTCAAAGTACTGAGCCATGAATGTTTAAGTAGATTTGTGTTCTTCTTTCGCATGATTTGTTTTTGAATTTGTATTTCTTGGATACTATGTTTTTGTAATACTCGGTATAACTTCAGCCATGAATGTTTAAGTAGATTTGTGTTCTTCTTTCGCATGATTTGTCTTTGAATTTGTATTTCTTGGATACTATTTTTTTGTAATACTCGGTATAAGTACAACCATGAATGTTTAGTACGAGTAAAATAATATTTACAATATGAAAAAAAAATTACAAATGACATGACACAAACTAAATAAATATAAGTCATGTAAGTAACTATTAAGTATAAGAAACATGTCATCATTACTAAAAAATAGGAAATTAAAATTCTCGTTTTATTATAAAATGCAATCAACAAACACCTTACACTTTTATGGTTACTTTGTTAATATATGCCACATAAAGATGCAAAACATTGGTAAAAACAAATATAACACTTTGTAAAACATAAAAACCTTGGAATGTACTTAAGTTTACTAAAATGATTGATACAACTACAAAATGTAAGTTTTTTTCAAGGTAATACTAAATAAAAGTTAAAAAACACCAAAAATAACACTATTTGGATGCAAGTAATACTGGAAAATTAGGTACAACTATATGTGAGTATTAGGCGGCGCACGTGTCGATTTGGCGGCGCACGTGTCTATTTGGCGGCGCACGTGTATTATGTATTGCCACTCCTGATTTTTATTATTTTCTACCACCTTTTTCCCTTCCAGATTAATCTTAGGGAGATTAATCGATCCAGATTAATCTTTCAGATTCGTTTTCCCCTCCAGCCCGAAATCCCGTTTTACTCCCATCTTCTCGAGGTCTCCCTTCGAATCTCATTGCAGCGATTTCTGGGTATGAAGCTCCAAGGTACCTCGATTTTATTTGCAGACATTTGTCATTTGTCTAGGGTTCGGGTTCTTCTAGGGTTCGCCCATGAATTTAGGATTCAGGTTCTTCTAGGGTTCGCCCAGCCAGATATTTGGGATTCGGGTTCTTCTAGGGTTTGCCCAGGATATTTAGGATTCGGGTTCTTCTAGGGTTAGCCCAGGAATTTGGGATTCGGGTTCTTCTAGGGTTAGCCCAGGAATTTGGGATTCGGGTTCTTCTAGGGATTCGTTTCTCTATGTTTGTCTACGTTTGTGTAGGATCCGTTTCTCTATGTTTGTCTACGTTTGTGTAGGGATTGGATAGCGTTTTACATATAGTAATACTTGTGGGTCGTAATCTTTAGACTTATGAGTAGTTTGTTTCTTGTAATAGACATATGAGTGTGTAATAGACATATTAATGTTTTTATCTGAATTTTATGTTAAACTTTTAAACATCATCAAAACCAAACAACCAAAATAACACATTTTCACTTAACAATACCAATACTACATAAAAGATAAGAAACCTCCCATTTTCACTTAACAATACCATTATTATATATCGGATTGTTTTTTACTCTGCCTCGTCACTCTCTTTCCCTTCTCTTTTTCCTCTGTGAAAGGAGTCACAATTAGTTGGGATTTCTTCTTCTTACGCTGTTTTCTTCCTTCACCTCCCAGAACTTCCTTCTCAACTTCCTTCTCTCCTTCCTTCTCTCCTTTTCTCCTCTTGTCGTCATCTTCACCTCTGGTTCCTTCTCAGCGGAAGCCTGCAATCACATTCATGAGTTAATTGTTTACAGTATTTCCAAGTGTTTCATTTTTGTTTTTAAATTTAAACAAAATGTTACCTTCTCCTCAGATGATGATCTTTTCCTCTTAATCACCGTCCCTACTCCTTTCTCTTGTTCTTCCTTCTCTCCTCCTTTCTCTTCTTCTTCCTTCTCTTGTTCTTCCTTCTCTCCTCCTTTCTCTTCTTCTTCCTTCTCCTTCTCTTCTTCTTTGTTCTGTTCTTCGTCCTTCTCTTCTTGTTCCTTCTCCTTCTCTTCTTCGTCCTTCTCTTCTTGTTCCTCTTCTTCCTTATGTTCTTCGTCCTTCTCTTCTTCGTCCTTCTCTTCTTCGTCCTTTCCATCTTCTTTCTCTTGTTCGTCCTTCTCTTCTTCTTCTACTCCTTCCTTCTCTTCTTCTTCTACTCCTTCCTTCTCTTGATGTTTCTCAACCACCATGTCTACGGAAGTAGATAGCACTGCTGCTACTTCAGGAGCCACAACTCATTGGTTCTCCGTATCAGCTACAACTCCTTGATCCTTCGGATCCTGAAAATAACACAGTTTTTCTTAGCGTTTCCTAGTCTTACTTTTTTCCTTTTTACCATACAACAAAACAAACTAATACCTCAGGTGTTGGCTCCTCTCCTTTTTTGTCTACTTCCGTAAACATCTCCGGTGTTGGCACATTCTCTACTTCCGTAGACATCTCCGGTGTTGGCACCTTCTCTCCTTCCGTAGACACCTCCGGTGTTGGATCCTGCAAAACAAACACAGTTTTACTTAGTGTTTCCTAGTAACAGTTTTACTTAGTGTTTCCTAGTAACACTTTTTCATTTTACCATACAAAAACAAAACTAATACCTTCTCTGTTACACCTCCGGCATCTTGATTATCATTAAAATGATAATCCATCCCGTCTTCAAATGCCATCCTAGCATCTAATTGTTCTTTCACATACCCTTCCACTGCTACAACTCTCTTGTCCAATCCATCAATCTTCTCATTGATTTTCTTGAACCCTCTATCCATGCTTAACTCCAGCCTTACTATCATACTAATCGTAGCCACATTCTCCCCACGAGCAGACAAATTCTCCACAGGGATGGCCGCGATATCTTCCTCCTCAGCCTCCTGATCCTCCTCCTCATTCTCCTCTTCTTCTTCTCGGGAAGTCACGTCTTCCTGGTACATCTCCTCAAAACATATCGTTTTTCCTTTATCAATATGTTTCATCCACCCATCAACAACAACATCATCAACATCATCTTCATCTCCTACTTCCATAATTCGATCTAAAAGATCTTCTTCATCATTGGTTGTGACCAACAAACTTTGAATTTCTTGTCAATATAAATAAAGAAAACACATTCAAAAGAATTCAAGCTTAAATAATGAAAATGCAAAGGATTACTAGTTTAGATTTCTAACCTTAGTATTACCGAGTACTTCATAAATATCTGAACGAGAAAATCATTTCATCGCCGATGGCTTGAACTTACTCTTACACATACGAGGACAGCTGCTCACGACGCCTCTGTGGTCCTCTCGGAATTTCTTATTTAGCTTTGCAATTGCTTCAAACGCTAGCATCTGCACAAGACACATTTAGTTAGAGAGTTAGAGAAAACATCAAAACAAATTACTAAAAATACACAAATAATCATGTTTACCTCCAAAGAAGTACAAAAACTTGGAAACTTGCATGTTCTATCGACCACACCTTTATAATCATCCATTTCTTTCTGGATATCTCTCAAATTCTGATCAAATGCGTATCTCCCCCAAGGAAATGTCTCACAGAGTTGAAGATCATCCACAGCTCTTATAAAGAATTTCTCAACAGATGGTGCTCCTGCTCCTGTCTTCTCCTTCCCTACAATGACGCTAGATAGGAAGTACAAGACACACATCTTCAGCCTATCTGCAGAATATTTCTTCATTTTCAGAAGCTTTTTCTCGACTTTTGCATACGTAATCGTTACTTCTTGGCCAAATTGCCTTTGCGCAAATTGCATACCCCCCCCATTTGCGTGAAGTTTTCTGGATAGCTATGACAATCTAGTCCAGAAATCAGAGCATGTTCTCTCAGAGAGTACCTAATGGGGACTCCGTTGACCACGAACCAAGCTTCCCTTTTCTTCTCTATTTCAGATGTTCTAAGCAGGAGCATCCACATGCCCATAACCTTGTGGTTTTTGTCAGAATGCATATGGAAGAAGTGCTTGAACTGTGGGTGATTGTAAAACCAATTCTTCTCAGACACTTGGAGGTTCAGAGAATTTATAATTTCAACCGCCTTGTGGATGTAACATCTGGTTGATATCTTCACCTGTTTGTTGTACTCACTCGGTGTAAAGTACATCCGCATAGGTTGCATCAACTCTGTATCATCATCAGAATCCTGCATCGATTCAAGTTGAATCAAGTGTTACCAAGTTTTACTTTTATTTTTGTAATACTAATACATCAAAAATCTAATAGTGTTACCAAGTTATACTATCGAACAAATACATACCGCTTGGAGAGGGAAATTAGACAGGGTTTTTCTAATGCTCTCCTCTCTCTCTTCTTCTTCTGTTGGATTCTCTTCTGCTCGACTCGGATGCTCTTCATCTCGCCCAATAAACTTGTCTCCGATATATGACGCATTTTTTGTACGGGCCTTTCTTGTTCTTCCCAAATTCACTGAAATTCCTACACAACAAGTCGGGAATCGACACAATTAGGACACGTCGGGAGTTAACAACAACTCGGGAGTCAACAACAAGTCGGGAATCAACAACAACTCGGGAGTCGACACAATCGACAATATTTCTACACTCTAACGCAAAACCCAATTTAATTCGAATGGGCTCGGAAGAAGAAGAAGAAGTGGGTTTCAGAAGAAGATGATACAAATTCTGGAAATAAGTGTTTAAAGATCGAATCCTACATACCTCCGGATGACATTTTTGCTTTCAATTTTCCGGACGATTGCTCCGACTGCGAACTCGAAACCGATTGCTCCAACTTGCTTCTTAGTGTTTTCTAGTTACTCGTTTGTAACCGTCGGAAGTTGGACAGTTGGATCGCGAGGGGAATCGAAGGTGATTCGGTTTTTCAAACCTGGGTGAAGTGTATCCGTTTGATGTGGATTGATCGGTTAGGGTTATGAAATCCGAATTGAATTGTGGTGGAATGAATGGGTCGGATTTTCTTCAGATTTTCTCAATAAATAGGTTAATTTTTTAGGGCTAACATAGTAAACAACCAATTTTTGAATTAAAATTAAATAGAAAAAAAACATAAAAATAGAAAGGAATATTTAAGATCTCTTTTTTAGATCAAAGGGTAGATCAGCCATTGATTTATTGCCACTTCACCCTCGGGATTAAATGGAACCTCCATGACCTCGCCAAGACGGTTAGCAACGTATCACCAAATTCTCCTTTTGTTTAAATTAAGATCTAAAAAAAAAAAATTAAGGTTCTCATTTTTGTTTTTAAAATTATTTTAGGTTCTTTCACATGTCATATATGTTTGTGCTACTTGTGGTATCCTTGGCCTCAGATCAATGTCCAGAAGAAACAAACTTTCATAAATTCCCCAGAGAGAACAAAAAACAAAACAAAAATGATAAGAACGCAGAGACGATGTGAGCCAATCATCTCCTTCCCCTCCGTTTATTCTCTGCTACACATAACAACAATCTTTCTCTTCTTCCAACTTCTCAATCACCTGTAAGTTCTCGTTTAAAAAATTCCCTTTGCTCACATCGCTAACTCAATTTCAAACTAGAAAATTTATGTATCTTTTACGTTTCTGGAGAGAATTACGTGGTCACTCTGTTTCTGTAACTTTTATTTTCTAAGAAAAGATTGAATTTTGATTTGCCGAGTTTAAGTGTTTAGGGTTTTTCTGGGTAAATCTTTGAATTTCAGTGAAACCCCAGAAGGAATAAATCAATGGCCGAAGGGAATTTAGTTGGAGGAAGAAGAATCGGATCAGTGAAAGCCGCCATTAACATCTACGGACAAAAAGCTACTCGAAGCGTCTCTCCTCAGCTTGATTTGCCAGAAGTTAAGGTGAGACCAAAGATCAGTTCTTTAGATTCAAAAGTGTGTACTTTCGTTTATAGTTTGTGCCAAGAATGCTCTTAATTTGCTAAAGTTTTGATTTTTGAGTAATTTCATTCATTGTTTGTGCAAAGAATGCTGATAGTTTGCTAAAGTTTTGATTTTGAGATTGAATTTGTATTCAGTGAACTTGTTGGTGATGATTATTTGTCCTCTGTTTTGTTAACAGCCGTCTCCTTCGGTCGCGGAGGACTTGCATAAGTCAGGGAGGGAGCTTAGTATGTACAGAGAGAGCAGAATAGCTTCTGAGTCTGCAAAGGCGAAAGCCGAAGCTGAACTTAGCAAGGCGAAGAAGACGGTGCAGGAGCTAACTTTACTAATAGAGGAGTCGAATCGAAGGTTAAAGTCTCGGAAAACCGATATCCAAGCTGTGAAGAAGTTAAAGATCGGTGGAAACGGCAGGTACACTCAGATCATGAGAGAACTAGAGGTTGTGAAGCAAGAACTGAGTAGGCTTAAGCTTGATGTAGCGTATGTTTCGAGAGAGAAAGCTGTGGCTGAGAAGGAAGTAATGGAGCTAGGGATTAAAACGGAAGAGAATTTGAAGTTGCTTGAGAGTCTTAAGTTAGAGGTCGATCTTGCTCACGAGGAACATGTTTTGGTTGAATTGGCGAAGATGGAGGCTTTGAAAGAACGTAAAGAGGTCGAAGAGCAGGGAAAGAGAGAAAGGAAGGAAGCGTTTGATTCTTTGGATAAAAGGAAAAAGAGAATGAGAGAGATGATGAAAGAGATCGAGAGATCAAAGGAGTATGAGACTGTGTTATCTGAGACTTTATCAGATATTGAGATGTTAGAGACTCAGCTAAAGCTTGTCAAGGACATGGAGAGGAAGGTTCAGAGGGATGATAGTATGTCGAGATCCCAAAACCGTTTTTTCGAAAGAGGAACCGACAATTTGTCGGTTTTGAAAGAAGTTACGGAAGCGACAGAGGCCAAGAAGGAGGAACTCGCTTGTATTAAAGCAGAGCTCTTTTGTCTCGTCAATATGATGGATGCGTTGAGGCGAGAACTTGAAGAAGCGAAACAAGAAACAGCTCGGTTTGACAAGATCATACAAAAGGATGATGTGATGATCGAGAAACTCAATACGAAGCTGCTTATGGGGAAAGCTAAATTGGAATCAGTAACTGCAGCTGAAGAAAGAATCAGCTCTCTTGCTGACAATTTAACTTGTTCGTTCGAGAAGCTAAAGAACGATAAAGAAGCTGCAAAGAAAGAGGAGATTAATCTTAAAGAAGAAGCAACGATCATCAAGAGTGAAATACAGAAAACCGAAATGGGTTTTGGTGGAAAGGAGAAAGAGTTGCTTTCCAAGTTAGATGAGCTCGAGAAAGCAAAGCAGGCAGAGGTTTTAGCTCTCGGGAAGCTTGAATCGATGGTAGAGAAAACAATGGAGACTCGGGAAATGTATTCTCAGCGTAATTCAACAATCACAATCTCAAGATTCGAGTACGAGTATTTGAGTGGACAAGCTTGTCACGCTGAGGAAACTGCAGAGAAGAAAGTGGAAGCGGCAATGGCGTGGGTCGAAGCACTCAAGGCAAGCACTAAATCGATTCTGATGAAGACGGAAACTTTGAAAAGAGAGAGTGGGAAAACAATGGTGGAAGAAGAGAGGGAATCGTTTAGGATGCAGAGGTCGCTGTCGATAAAAAGACTGGTCCAGAACGAGATTCAGAAGTTCAAGGAGAACTCTGAAGACAAAAGCTTGATCTCTCCTAAACCGGTAAGAAGATCGGTGAGGCTGAGCGGGAAATTCAATCCGGTTCAGGGAGGGAACGCGAGGAGATACTCATCAGGTAACCGAGGGACTCCGAGTTACTTTATAATCAAGAAGAAGAAGAAAGTTCCGAACTTGGTCAAATTTTTTAGCCGGAAAAGGAGGGATAAGTCATCTTTAGAACAATGAGAAGTTTAGTTTATATCATCTTGTTGTAGTGACTGAAAGTTTTTTGCTTGCATTTTAAGTTTCACATTGTTGTAACTTGTAATTGGTTTATTTGTTTTGCATCTTAATGTATTTATGTATACAACTTAGGTGTATATTAATCATATGATAAAAATATTGCATTTTTAGTTATTTGAACGTTTGTAGAAAAGGCTTCCAAATCGGTATGTAAAGACGAGAAGACCCTTCTTCTCATCCGGTTATATTTATTTGTATTTCATTTTTTTTTTCCTTTGATTTTTTGTGGGTGATCCGGACGAACCACCGACTGATTCTAC
The DNA here is from genome assembly GCA_020283515.1 of Alliaria petiolata. Classification (NCBI taxonomy): domain Eukaryota; kingdom Viridiplantae; phylum Streptophyta; class Magnoliopsida; order Brassicales; family Brassicaceae; genus Alliaria; species Alliaria petiolata. Next base: position 50,616,389 of record JAHZTW010000001.1, read on the forward strand.
AAATATGCAAGTTCGTTCGTGAAACACCGACATTTCAATATTGAACATCGGGATCTCCCTCACTATATTAGTGGAATCCCTCGTTATCCAAACAAACCCAAAGCCCACTGATCTATAAACAATGCTCCAAATTCCGAGCGAGAATTGAATCTGAATTTCTACAAATTTACGTCATGAGACATAGATTGTCATTGACCCGGCTACCACCGCTACGGGCCTTCCCAAACACAAAGCATAGATACCACTAGACCACGAGCAGAGCCGCGTCTGAACAGAAACATATGATACATCGATAAAGGGTCTCAGATTTTTTGGAAATTTTTAGGCCCAGTTTGTTTTTCATGCGTGAGAGTTTTTGGTTGCAACACGTGTTTGATTTATGTTGTTACATAAACAAAGAGCATTTGGGCTCTAAAAACTTGTACAAGCCACACTTTAGACCTCCTAAATAAATCAAAATTTGGTTAGAAAAAAAAAATCGAACAAATATCTAGAACCAACTTACAAAAGAACAAATTTAATTTTTTAAACATGATATTTTTTTATGTATTATATGATATCTAGAGCTCCAATTTTTTTATTTCGTATCGCACCCCAAATATTTCAGACACGGCTATAACCACAAACAGTCTTATTTATTTGTATTTCAATTTTATTTAAAATTTTTAATTATGCTCAAAATAACTTGTATTTAGTCGGAATCAAGCTTTGTTAATATTATACTAAATAAACATATAAAATATGTAAAAATCAAAGTAGACATAATTGGTAATGATGACTCAGGAGATTCACTTCAAGTATGTTTTTCATGTATTTGATTGTATCTAATTCTCCAAACTAGTTAGCATAACTTCAGACTCCAAATAAAATAAAATAAAATCTTTAAAAAATGGAAAAAATCATATCGAACCGAACTTAAATTGACCGCCACAATATTTTTTCTGGTGGAGAGATTTGACTTTAGGATCTAGAAGCAAAGCGTCAATACATTTCCCCCACCACTAAACAACTAGAAACTCTATAAAGCTGTTCCTCATTTACATTACGTGCCCATACTGTTCCAATTATCGCCTCAATCGCCGCTAATTCCCATCGAAACACAATTTAATTCCTCTAGAAAAATATTCGGTTTAAAATATTCTTTATGATATTTTTTCTTTGGTGCATGACTTGTAAACTTTCTTTCAACAAAAAACAAAAATCTTTAAATGTTAGAATTGAAAATAAATTACAACTGTTGACTTGGAAAACTAGGCCAGTCCAAGGTATAGGAACACTACTGATTAAAGCTTGACACTTCTATCATTTTTTTAAGATATATAGGAGCCAAACTTTACTCAATTCAGAATTGTTTCTCTCTTAGAGATGGCTCAATTATTTCTCATTCTCTGCTTCATTCTAACCCATTTCATTTCCATGGCTACTTCTCTAAACGATCAAGGTCTTGCTCTTCTCTCTTTTAAGCAGTCCTTGAAAAACCAGAAAGACTCTGTTTTTACCAATTGGAACTCCTCAGATTCAAACCCTTGCTTTTGGCAAGGCATTACATGTAATGATGATCTGAGAGTTGTCTCGATTCGTCTTCCCAACAAACGCCTTTCGGGTTTGCTTAATCCGTCCATTGGAAACCTCTTGTCCCTTCGTCACATTAACCTCAGAGACAATGAGCTTCAAGGGAAGTTACCTGTGGAACTCTTCGGACCAAAAGGGCTTCAAAGCTTGGTGCTTTCTGAAAACTCGTTTTCCGGGTTTGTTCCTGAAGAGATAGGGAGGTTGAAGAGTCTGATGACTTTGGATCTTTCGGAGAATTCTTTCAACGGCTCGATCCCTTTGTCGCTTATTCAATGCAAGAAGCTGAAAACGCTTGTTCTTAGCAACAATGGTTTCTCTGGAGATCTTCCAAACGGGTTAGGTTCTAATTTGGTTCATCTCCGGACGCTGAATCTTTCTTTCAATCGCTTGACTGGATCGATCCCTGAAGATATAGGAAGTATGAGGGATCTGAAAGGTACTCTTGATCTTTCTCATAACTCCTTCTCAGGTATGATTCCAACAAGCCTTGGAGATCTCCCGGAGCTTCTCTACGTCGATCTTTCTTACAACAATCTCAGCGGTCCGATACCAAAATCCAACGTTCTGTTGAACGCCGGTCCAAATGCTTTCCAAGGGAACCCTTTCCTCTGTGGATTACCGATAAAGGTTTCTTGCACCACAAGAAACACACGTATAGTTCCTTCTCAACTGTATTCAAGAAAGGCCAACCATCATTCTAGATTATGCATCATCCTTACAGCCACCGGAGGCACAGTCGCCGGAATCATCTTTCTTGCTTCATTATTCATCTACTATCTCCGAAAAGCATCCGCGGCTCGTGCAGACAAAGATCAAAACAACCAAACGTTTCATTCCGAGGGGAAAGTGAAGAAGGCAAAACAGGAGTTTCTCTGTTTCAAGACCGGGAACTCAGAATCCGAACCGCAAGATGAGAGCAAAGCTCAACAGGTTTTCATTCCAATGGATCCGGAAATCGAGTTTGACCTCGACCAGCTTCTGAAAGCCTCGGCTTTTCTTCTAGGGAAGAGCAGGATCGGGCTTGTCTACAAAGTTGTTCTTGAAAACGGGCTAATGCTAGCCGTTAGAAGATTGGAAGATAAAGGTCGCTTAAGGTTCAAAGAGTTTCTTGCTGATGTCGAAGCTATGGCGAAAATCAAACACCCGAATGTCCTGAATCTCAAAGCTTGTTGCTGGTCTCCAGAAGAGAAACTCCTAATCTATGATTACATACCAAATGGTGACCTTGGTTCTGCAATTCAAGGTAAATCATAGAATCAATTCGCGTAAATTCTTGAAAGTTAAAAGACCATTTCTTCAAAGTTAGAAACTTTAGTTTCAAGCCTGATTCATACATGTTATATAACAGGTAGACCTGGTAGCTTGTCCTGCAAGCAACTATCTTGGACGGTTCGATTAAGAATATTGAGAGGAATCGCAAAAGGATTGACTTACATTCACGAGTTTAGTCCCAAAAGATACGTCCATGGACATATAAACTCCAGCAACATACTCCTCGGACCAGGTCTTGAACCAAAAATTTCAGGTTTCGGTTTAGGGCGTATCGTCGACATGTCTTCTTCAGAGATCAGATCGGACCAGATCTCTCCGATGGAGACAAGCTCACCAATCGTCTCTAGAGAATCATATTACCAAGCTCCTGAAGCTTACAAGATGAATAAACCGTCTCAGAAATGGGACGTGTACTCATTCGGTTTAGTGGTACTCGAAATGGTAACCGGAAAATCTCTGGTTCTGCAGAGGAATAGTTCAGAGACGGATTTGGTTATGTGGGTTGAATCGGCTAGTGAGAGAAATAAACCGGTTTGGTATGTTGTTGATCCGGTTTTAGCTCGAGACAGAGATATGGAAGAAAGTATGGTTCAAGTGATCAAGATCGGTTTAGCTTGTGTACAGAAGAGCCCAGATAAAAGACCAATCATGAGAAATGTCTTTGAGGGCTTCGAAAAACTGGCATCTTCGATTTAAAATATTCAACTTATTATATGATAATTTTTAATGTAATAATCGTAGCTATTATATGTTTTATCCTTCATCATTGTGAATCTGTGATATTAGCTATGTAAGAAAATTCAAGCAATTAATAAAGACAAAAAGGAAGAGTATTTTGATTGAAAATGAATAAATTAACAAAAATGTCTCAATAACCCATTAACAATCATTTACCCGACCCGGAATCTTAACCGGAGCTTTTCCCATAGGTCAATTTATCTCCAATGTCATCGAAATTGATTCCGCCGCCAACTCCAAACCCGTACCCAAGGCCGAACCCGATACCGCAGCCCATTCCGACGCCAAACACCACATTAGAATGGTTGATCCCTTCGGAAGCGACTACTCCGAGCCCGCCGGTGAGTCCAATGCCGAGTCCAACGCCGCAGCCTAAACCGCCGCCGATCCCGGGGCCTCCGGTTTTGTCCTTGATCTTCTCGATGTGTTCCCGGAGGAATCTGATAACCGGGAACTCGGATTTCCCGGTTTTGACGATTGGTTTTCGGGTCCAGAGGTTATCTGATATCATGGTTTTGTGATTGTGAATTTATGAGTGAGAAACCAGATAAGATTGAGAGAAATTAAGTATAGGCATATATGCATTTACGTATAATACACATGTGGACAGTATTATTTACGTTTGTATTGGGCTTAAAAACCATTTTAAGTGGCCCATTTTAGTATCTTCAGTCTCGCGTATGTTATGTTCATCACGAGTCCACGACACAATTATATATTTACATGCCTTATTTATTTTTTTATCAGAAATAAGTTTTTTTTTCCAGATAAACGGTGAAAATTTCAAAACCTTTATCCTATAATTTTTTTTCAGTACCCAAAATCAGTATTTAAATATTATAATTTAAATAATAATTTTATATTTTAAATGGAAATTGAATTTTAAATACAAAAACTATTTTTTAGTTTTTTTAATCTCGCATAATATATATTTTATCACTGACACAATTACATATTTACATTATTACATAATGCTCTTTTTATCATTTTTTCCAGATAAACCGGGGAAATTCTAAAACTTTCAGCCTATAACCCTTTTTCAGCACCCAAAATCAGTATTTAAATATTATAATTTAAATAATAATCTTATATATCTTAAATAAAAATTGAATTTGGTTACGATCTGGTTCAAAAATTATATGTGCCATGTGCCATGCTAAATTTTTTTTATCTAAATTGTGGTTTTATATTTATGAATTTGAAAATTAGATTTTATTTTGTAAAAACATAAAAATTTATGGGTTGTTTTGGTGAATAACCAAAACCAAAAAAAAATTAAGAGAATAACTAAAATCTTAGAGAGAGATAGGAAGAGGTAGTAAGAGAAAATGGTTAGATTGTAGGTTTTGTTTTTATTTTTGGTTATTGAGCAAAAAATCTCAAAATTTAGAACCCTAAAATAGTAAAAAATAAAAATAACCAAAGATGTGGGACTCTGTATTTGCATAATTGCATTGTCCGTACACATTTAACGCCGAATCTGATTATCACTAGACTACTATTCATTTAGTAAAAGATAAGTTAGTATGCCTATCAAAATTTGTTGTGAACTGGTTTTGCCAAAAAAAAAAAATTGTGAAATGTCAAAAACGAAAATACTACCTCAAAACTTCAGAATTGACAAATAAAATGACAATTGAGAGAGATCCTATAGTGATTAATCGTAAGAAAGGATTAAAATAAAACGTCTTAGAGAAGGGTAAGAAAGTAAATTCGGCTAGGTAAGGTTGTTGGGTTAGAAGGAAGGAAACATCTTGAAGTTAGTTAGCAACAACGAAAGATTTTGATTGAAGTATATACATAGAGTAAGAAGAGGGACCATACAGTTAGTTAAAGCTGTGTTCTTGAAGCAAACCCCTCTAATATTCCTTACCTTACTACGGTCGTTTCCAACGTGAAACTAAACAAAGACATCTAAATTTCATAATTATTATATTTAGTCATCAGTTAATTAACTATTCTAAGTATTCTTATTCATGATTGGGCCAACCAAACTTTAAATATAAATTTCCTTTTTTCCCCCTTCTACAAACGCATCACTACTACTTCTTTATTTTCCGAATTACAAATCCTTTATTGACAAGCAAAACTTCCCCCCTAACAAACTTTTGTTTCCATCTAAATTTTCAAAATAAGTTTATTAAATTTTTGTTTAGGGTACGTTGGTATCTATAGTTGCTCATACAATATTAGTAATATTTGCAATAACGGCGGATGATAACATCGTAAATATATAAATTGATTTATTTACCAAATGTGTTTCTTTTTATAAAATAATATAAATATGCGTGATTTTAACCAAAAATCATGTTATTTTACCCCATTGCAAGGGAAAACACACCATTTATAACCATTTAGCTATCGCATTTTGTTTTGCCAATTTTAGTAAAAACTTTAGTTACCTATAAAATAATCCCTACCACTAAAATAATCTAGCCTAATATCGAAACTACTACTGCGATCGAAATTTTGAAGTAGCCAGAAAATTCATTCATGTTATGGTGAATTTAACATATGATGGTGAATATATATTGTTACAATAATCCTACGTTTAAAATTATACACCAAAACGAATATATTAATCTTTTTTCTCACTGTGTGTATATGCAATTTGCAAACACAAATTGTTATTGAAGTTATCTACGTTCTCTTTATTAACAAAAAAAAATAAAATAATAATATTCATCTCTAACGGTTTCTGAAGTAGGCGGGAAAGTGAAGTAGGTAGAATACTCTTCTGTGCTTTACTTAACCACAGGGAAGCGATTTGCTAACCAGTTAAATACAAGCAGATCCTTAGATCGTCTCATTGTACGGTCTCGATTGAGTAGTGGAACAAGCTTCTCGTGGTCTCTCCCGCATATGATCTATAACTCTACTTCTTCCTCACCTCTCTTGTTCTGTATTTGACAGTCTGTATATATATATATAGCATTCTTCAACTTTATTTCACCGCTCTTTCTCTTTGCTTCTCCAATCTCCAAACTTCAGAGATATTCAGGTTCTCTCTCTCTCTCTCTCTCTCTCTAGGTTTTGCTCGTTCTGTTTTGTTTTGCACTTCTATTGTCTTCTCCGATCAAACCAAAGCGTAATGACAGTTGAATCATTCATGATTTCATCGAGATCATCCAATTTTTAGTTTCGGAGTCTGGAGATTTTGTAGATCTATCGCCTATCGTAATCAATGTTGTTGATGCACACATCAATCGAGTTTCCAACGCTTTAATCTCACCGTTCTACTAGTTTGATCGGAAAAATTTGCTCCGGCGTTATCTCTTTTCCTGTTGTGGATTTTGGATTTTGATTTTAGCGAATTTCTGAACAATCTTCTCCAGGAAGCTTTTCCGAGATCGCAAATGGAGAAAGTCGCGTCTACTGCAACGGATCTGGCATGCGTGACGGCGATAAACTCGTCGCCGCCTCCGTTATCGCCGCAATCTGACAAAAGCAACAACAAACACCAGGAAGAGTTCGCCGCGAGCTTCGCGTCGCTTTACAACTCGATTTTCTCGCCGGAATCTCAGTTCCCGAGCTCGTTATCCCTATCTCCGTCTCCTCCATCCTCCTCCTCTCCTCCGGCTCGCGTCGACACCACCACAGAGCACCGCCTTCGCCAAGCGCGGCTAATCCTCGAGTACGACGAGCTCAACGAGCATTACGAGCTCTGCATCTCCCGTCTCCAATCCCTAATGACGGAGCTCGACTCTCTCCGCCACGAAAACGACTCTCTCCGCCAAGAAAACGTCGATCTCCTCAAGCTTATCCACATCTCTACTTCATCTTCCTCCTCCGTCTCTCCACCGCTCGTCCATAACCGCCAAAACCGCCATCAGATCTCCGATTTCGGTAGCCAAGCTGGGGTTAATAAGCATTGTCGTCCCGCGAGGAAGAGCGATCCGGAGAGAAACTCGTTGCCTAAGAGCATCTCCGTCCGCTCGCCGGGATATCTCAAGATGATGAACCAGGGAAGCCATGGATGTGGCGGTGCGGATCGTCAAGCGAGTCAGCTCAGCTTCACGAGTCAACTCGGCTCCGAATCGGTAATCCTCACTCGATTAATTAATTAATATATTTTTCTCCAGAAAGTAATAAATATCTCGCCAAAAAGGAAAAAAAAAGGCACAAAAATGAATTTTTTTCTGCCAAAAAATTGTGAAATTGAATGATATTAAGCGTTTTTTTTTTCTTTAAATCTTTTTCCAATTTCTACTTTTTGTTTTACTTATAAAAAAACGTCATAAATCTGTGTGAAGGTATCACAGAAGGTGTGTGTGCCTACGAAAGGAGAGAGAGATGCTTTGGAGCTTGAGGTTTATCGTCAAGGGATGATGAAGACGGAGCTCTGCAACAAATGGCAAGAGACCGGAGCTTGTCCTTACGGCGATAACTGCCAATTCGCTCACGGAATCGAGGAGCTCCGTCCGGTGATAAGGCACCCACGCTACAAGACCGAAGTCTGCCGAATGATCGTCACCGGAGCCACGTGTCCTTACGGCCACCGTTGCCATTTCCGTCACTCCCTCACCGAGCAAGAGAGGATGCTTCTCACTCGCTGATCTGCGGAAGAACAAAGGTCAAAAAATGGGGTAATGATAATTAGCGGCTTGTACAGATTTGATGATACCTTATAAATATCGTAATTTTTTTTTCTTTCTGGGTAATTGAATGATACGTTTAAAGGGGGAAGAAACATATTTGGATAGGAATAAGGAAGGGGACGATGATAAATAATGTTTGATACGATTATAGGAATATAATTAGGGATGGAGATGAGAGGAGAATGAAGAAATGTTTGCTTCTCGTTTCTATTCTTCGGATATGCTGTTTGTAACTCTTGGATAAAGCAGGAGAGAACCTGAAATGGATTTTAGATTCAACAAAATGTGAAATTTCTATTGATGAAAGTTTTTAACTTTGTGCAAAACTATGGATTTTTTCTTTCAAATTAACTCTTTCAGTGTTCTGTTTGATTTGTCTTGAGAGTTTTGATTTCTTGGCTTTTTGATAGTTATGAGTCGCAGTGCCGAAGTACACATTCTGAACTTTTGAGTTGTTGTACTTTCTTGTTGATCTAAACGTTGGACAGGAAAAGAGTTAATTAGGTTTCTTGGCGATTGTATTTATGTCGTAAGTGTAATCTTTGGAAACCCCACCACTCAAATCAATAGTGGTTTCCCTGTAGAAAACTATTTTCTTGACGAGTTCGTGATAAGAAGTGCATGTGTTAGTTGATCTACTGTTCCTACTGTAGCCTGAAAAAACATAGTCTAACTCATAGGATGTGCATGTGTTAGTTGATCTAAAACTAATTCTTTTTGCAAAAAAAAGGTTTCAACTTGCAAGATTGATGAAGTTTGTAGAATGTCTTTGGGGGTACTTACTAGCTGGAAGATAGAATATGATGAATCTTTATGACTAACAAGATCGAGTTGGGTTAGTTTTGCCTTTCATTTTGAGGATGCTTTCTCTATTGGTTGAATCTGGGTGATTACAATGGTACTAACTGGTAACATTACCAAGATATGGTATATTCTTTTTAACTAATATTAGACTGTTTCATGCTATTTTGATACGGAGAAAGTAAATGCTGTGACAGTCAAATATATAACATTTTGACCATCTTTAGAAAAAGTTGTACCTAAGAGAGGGATTAAGTTTCACCACTGCCTCAGATTAGAAGAGTATTTGGCTGAGGATTGACTCTCCCTGTAGATTCGAGCAAAAAGTTAAAAACAAAAAAAGGAAGAATCTTGTGTTCATTCTGCTGTTCTAGCTCTAGTGAAGGATTCAAACAAACTATATTTAACCTAAATGAGTAACTCCGTTTACCTATATGCATTGGGAATTTAGGATTATGCCCTGTTATCATTTTTAGTAGCTTGGAGCTACAATAATGATAAATCATCTACTTTATCCGTTTGCAGGATGTTTAGTCCTACATTATTACATTTAGAAGATTTCGATAAAGATTGCTACTGGATGCTCCATAACGTACTATAGTATTCGCTTTTAGTTTGCAGGTTCTTCTACAAAGTGTGTGGCTTTCACGAGTTATAGCTATGTATTGGACTTAGTATATAATTTCAAAAGAAAAAGTTCTTGCCTTCTTTAGGTAGTGAGTTTACTGGAAATTAAAAGCTCATCGATACCTCATCTAAATAATAATTATTGCTTAATGTGGTTCTATCTCTAACTTAGCATCTCCGGCCTCAGTGCATCCTCTATGGTTCTCATATCGTAATGTTGATGTGTTAAGAATCCCACATTGGATATGAAAGGAAGACAACAAACTAATGCTTTGTAAAACTTAGAGACAACCTCACTCACAAGCTAGCTTTTGTAGTAAGTCTTACTCTCGTTCTCTGTGGGCTTGGTTTGGGATAACCCTCACAAGTGAAGCGTTGCCTTATAGTCCAATTTACAAGGGATGTAAATGCATCCATTCAGTCTTTGATTCTCTGTGTATACTTGAGCCTTGGAGTATAATTATTTCTTAGAATCTTTAAACTGTTGGTGAGATGATTATCTTCTACACTTAATGGCAATTTTTCTATGGCCAGATAGACGTAGTCTCTGTAATGCAAAAAAAAAACACGATAATGTATTTCCTTAGTGGCTAATCGTGTACTTGTTTAGACCATCGATATAGGAAATAAGGAGTACTGAATCACCGGACTTCCTTACGTTTTCCACACTTGTTGATAGCTGGATTCTTTGATATGTTTTGGTGAATCGTAGGATTCAGAAGTCGAGATCATTTGTCGTTGGCTAGTGTAAAAAAGAATTATGAAATCTTGAAGTCAAGGTATGAAAGTTAAAGCAGTTGTTTCCTCCGTCTTTTCCACATCTTTGTGAATTTCTGTTACTGTGGCTTTTTCAATTTCTGAAATCAGGAACATGTCTGATAAAATCCGCACTGTGATATTAATTATCCGTCAAAATGGGTGAAGTTGTTGGTTTTGCGAGTTGTTTCTAGGATCTGTCATTTAAGATAAACAGATCACAAGTTTGCGTTAACATCAAATAACTTAGGAGCAAGTAGATGCATGCTCTGTTACACATACATTCATCTTTTGTTCTCCGTGTATGCTTGAGTCTTGAAGTATTATGTAAACTGTTTGTGAGATGATTATCTTCTATACTTAATGGCAATTTTTCTATGGTCAGATCGATTCTGGGATCATTGAGATTTGTTTATCAATTAATATTGGTGAATAAGTTTGTTTTGCGAGTTGATGGATCAAAAGAACTGAAGAGCAAGTACTGCATGAATGAGATATGATGTTTCAAACTTTTCAATCACTCATGTTTATAAAAGCTTGTGAGAAGAGTTCTTCAGAGCTACCAAGGCTCTGAATTGCACAGGGAGTCAACCATCCAGGCGCGGAGTGTTATCTCTGAAATATTCACAAGATTTTGCTAACTTATGATTATTTTCGTATCGACATGGTACCTTTGAGACTGCACTAGTACACTGTCCTGCCCTCTATCAGGTATCTTTATTTCGATCTTACCGGGTTAAATCACATTTAAGCATGCAGTAATTGTGTATAATGATATCATAATATTGATCTAGGAAACGGCAGCAAACACTCGCTAAGTTGATGTATGTGTGGAGCTAGTGTATCTGCATTTTGTCATTAAGACACTCATTCAAATGATTATTGACTCATCATAATTTTGAGTTTTATAGCTATTGTGATTTGTTATGGTAAAACATAAAAGAGGACTATTTAGTTTAAACTATGCCAATTATCTATAGCTTTCAAGATCAGAGGATCATTGATGGACTTATCGACTTTGTGTATAGAGAGGCTCTGTATCTAGCCATGTGTTAAGGTTGAACATTAGTTAAGTTTTAGTCTCTAATGATTGTATTTAGAATCCTGGAAACATATTCAAGAACAAAATTACTCATGATGTTCGGAACATGGAGAATAAATAATGGTAGGAAGCTGAGAATATATGGCAACATGCTTGATGTGTAAAAGCCGCCTGGACTCTGATCGGTATTATTGTAGAATATAACATCAGAATAATCCCTCTCTTTCACTTTGACATAATGCACATAAATTAAGAAAAGTTATAATAATACCTTATCATAATCCTATCTTATATGGGTCAGAATCATCCCTCTCTTTCACTTTGACATAATGCACATAAATTAAGAAAAGTTAGAAAAATACCTTATCATAATCCTATCTTATAATCCTATATCCAATATTCTTTGCATTGAAAAGTTAGTACATATCTTGAAATGAAACAATTCTTTCTAGCTAAAAATTATTTGTAAATATGAAGTGGAATGTAGTATTTGAATTCAGATAGCCTTGAAGGAAACATGAAAACTACTAGATTACAAGTTTTGATGAGTCTTTTTCAAAAGGTTCACTTGAAAATGGTTCATATCTACAACACATGCTTTAATAATGTTTTGGTCAAATAAGTTATAAGCCTATAAGTTTCCTTTTAATAAAAAAAAAGCATCCAACGATATAAAAAGTCAGCAAAACTCGATGAGAGAAATTCGGACTTTAAATTACGATCTTTATATTAATGTTAGCCATGCATGCAACAAACTTTAAAAGTTGATGTTTTTCTAAGGTCCATTCAAGGGGTCTTTGACATAATTGAAACACTTGGAAATTTGAATTTCCAATCGTTTCATTTGTTCTTTTCCCCCAAATATATAAATTAAGAAACATCATAGTATATAAATTGTGACTCTAACCTATTAGATACTTTTTTTTTTCTTAATATTTTGTATAGTTCTTGATTATAACAGCAACAGTTACGATATCAGGATATGCAGTTTAGTGGTTTGTATATATCATCGATGTGTGCAGATTCAAACCCATGCTTATTGTTAACAAAAATAAAACCATGCACACTATATAACTAATATGCGCTTTTAAAAACATTTGAACCTAATGAGCTCTTATATAACAATCCCTATTGAGATCATATGCGCCAAAACTAAAGTTTGATCTCCAATATTTCACTCTAACAAACAATTTGGATGAAGCCTAATTCATATACCTCTCTAACCAGATTTGAATATTCAACAACTCAAATTATAGAAAGTCAATATATGAATTCAGTTTAGAACATATGATCTATAACAACATGCAAGTTCAATTTTTCTTGATAAAAACATGTTTAGGGCTAAAATGTGCATTCCTTATAGTTTCAAGTAGAAATTAAGTCATGGCAGAAACAATATGTTATATATATATATATATATATATATATATATATAAAAGATATGGGTTAAGGCAAATAACGGGTGATGACAGAAGCCTAGAGAGCACAAAGGAGTAAGAAGCAAAGAAGCTGCTCCGAATTGCATCTCATCATCTGTGCTCTCTATCTTCTGTCAACACTAGTATCAATGCCTCTTGAACAATTAAAGATCGACTTTCAAATTCAGACTGAAAAATACTGAATACAAGAAAAACATAAAGAACCTCCCTAAAGTGGATATCAAGATCTTGGTAACAGAAAAAACCAAGTTTGATGATCATTGTAGTTATTACTCAACATCTTTTCTCGAGAACTATATGATATATTTATATGTATGGATGTAGAGAAGTACCAAAAGGGTTGTTGATGAGATGATGAGATGATGAGATGATGAGATGATGAGATGATGAGATGATGATGAGGAGATTTCTTGAAGCCACTATTTATAGACGCGCAGAACCTAGCGAGAATATATTACTTCTCCAGTTGCATTAATAATTTTGTTTGAACAAGTTTGGAATAATATTGTTATTAATTGAGTTCATTTGGTATATACGGATTATAAAATCAATTCTTGTTAACTAAAGAAAAAAAAAAAGCAAAGTTATCTTCGTCAAAATTTTTGAGCTATTTACATATTTTGCAAGATTGATTTACCTCTTTCAAAGAGGCTCTTTGGGATAAAAAAAAAAAAAAAAAGAGTCAGATCTACATGTAAAGAGATACCGGATACGTTTACAATATATCTTTATATTAAGTGTGACATCACGCCCACAATTTATATTGATGGAATATTATATCAAAGAGAACGTTTAAAAGAAGAAAGAATTACTAGATATTACACAAAAGTTGGTTTATTACTAGAATATTATACATTTTTAAAAAATTATTTAAATATTTTGTGCTTTTGTGTAATTACAATTAACACTCTTCATTAATTTGTAATTTTTTTAATTTAAAAATGATTAACCAAAAATTAGTTTAATCCACCTCATTAACATCTAATCCACCTCATTAACATGAAAAAACTAAATCCACGTCATGAAATACAGTTTCGGGAAAAAAACTTCTCTCTCGCCGGCGAAACCTCTCTCTTTCGACGATTTCGAAGTCGAACCCTAATTCCGCCGTCGTATCGTCTCTTCCGGCCGCTTCTCTTATCTCCGTCGCATTTCGTCTCCTTTTTCACGAACTCGAGTGGGGACTCTTCGTTTTCTCGGCTAAAAATCTCTCTTTTTCACGAACAAACTTGCTCCGGTAAGTTCGCGGCTGAGTTATTATACTTTACGGCTGAGTTATTATACTTCACGGCTGAGTTATAATACTTCACGGCTGAGTTATAATACTTCATGGAAGACGAAAGATTGCGTAGGTTAACTCGGCGAAACCTCTCTCTCTCTCGGCGAAACCTCGTCTCTTCCGGCCGTCGTATCGTCTCTTCCGGCTGCTTCTCTTATATCTGTCGCATTTCGTCTCCCTTTTCACGAACTCGTGTGGGGATTCTTCGTTTTCTCGAGGGGACTCTTCGTTTTCTCGAGTGGACTCTTCGTTTCCAATCCATAAGTCAGCCGTAAACAATCCTTAAGTCAGCCGTAAACAATCCTTAAGTCAGCCGTAAACAATCCATAAGTCAGACGTAAACAATCCATAAGTCAGCCGTAAACAATCCATAAGTCAGCCGTAAACAATCCATAAGTCAGCCGTAAACAATCCACAATTACCGAAATGGGGACTCTTCGTTTTCTCGAGGGGACTCTTCGATTTCTCGAGCGGACTCTTCGTTTCCAATCCATAATTCAGCCGTAAACAATCCTTAAGTCAGCCGTAAACAATCTATAAGTCAGCCGTAAACAATCCTTAAGTCAGCCGTAAACAATCTATAAGTCAGCCGTAAACAATCCATAAGTCAGCCGTAAACAATCCATAATTACCGAAACCAGATCCATCATATATCGGAGAAGGGTGAACGAAAATGAAAAAGAACGAGGAAGACGATGACGAATTGGATGTTCAAAATTTATGTTCTGGATATTTCTGTTGATGTGAAGAACAAGGTGAAGAACAATGACGACGAGAAAGACGATGACGACGACGAGGAAGACGAAGATGACGCTTCGTATTTCTCTGTTGATGTGAAGAACAACGACGACGAGAAATACGATGACGACGACGAGGAAGAGGAAGACGACGTTTCGTATTTCTCTGTTGATGATGACATGGAAATATGCATATGACGTTATTTTTTAATTGATGAAGTGGCAAGTAAGCCACCAAGCGATCACGTAAATAAACTGTCTTAAACCAGCCATCAAACAAAACTTTAAGTCAGTCGTAACATGAATACTATTACAGTAATTAAAAAACGAAAAAAACGGTTGCCAAATTCAGTCGTAACTCAAATGAAAATCTTTAGCTCAGCCGTATATTTTGATAAGTCAGCCGTCAAAACATGCTATTGTAGTAATTAATCTTTCGCTACTAAATCAGCCGTAATTAGGCAGAGTTTTTCGTTAACCCAGCTCATTACGGCTGAGTTATGACACTTACACGAAAATCAGCCGTAACGAAGCAATAACTCAGCCAGCCGGAGAAAGTTACTTCAGCCGTGTCGAGACAATAACTCAGCCAAATTTTGACAAATCAACCATCGGGTTATAACTCAGCCGTAACTTATGGCTGGGTTATCTCGTAAGTCAGCCGTTTTCTCATAACTCAGACATATTTCATTAACTCAACCGTAACGTATGTCTGAGTTATCTCGTAAGTCAGCCGTTAGCTCATAACTCAGCCATTTTTCTTAAATCAGCCGCAACATACCGTAACTCAGCCGTGATTGCCGCTGTAGCGCTTTACGGCTGAGTTCATTAATACACGTCAGCGATTTCTGACGTGGCGGCGCGTTTTTTCTAATGTGGAGTTAAAAAGTAATAGTATTCTTTGTAATTACGTTTTTTCCTATAACATGTAACAAGGGCACGCTGCGTATGGAAAATATAGGCGAAATATGATAGTAATAAAAAAAAAATGTGTATGTTTCTGATCATTTCACCTAATTTGTATGATATCTGAGTAAACTTTCCTTAAAAGAAATAAAACAAATGAAGGATTTGATTCTTCTGAGAATAGCCATTAATAATTATTATCGAAAATGGACGTATCTTTAGCGTTGAAAATGAACCATTTTAAGTCGATCTTATGTGTTGTATTTCTCACTTTAAAATCGTTTTTCTGAGAATGGGATTTATGATCCAAATCCTAACAGTGAATACCAAATCCAATAATCTCCGTATCAACTGATAATCTTTTTTTTTTTTGTCAACCAACTTATAATCTTTAAAACTCCTTTCAAAGAATATCATACAGTTAAGGCCCGTTTCAAACAAAAAAAAAAAGAAGAAGAATATCAGACAATCATTACAAAATTTCTTGTACGAAAGTTCATTAACATGTGCCTGTAAACTAATACTATAGTATTCATGAACTAAATGAGTTAAACAAAATAGGTTATGCATGTAACCATTCTCCATTGCAGACTGCAGTAAGTTCTTTTCTTCCTAGTTCACATATTTTTGTGGAGACATAATATTTTATTTTATTTGGGGTTAAACATATAAATACAATAAATATTATTTTATTTTTTTTAATAATTGAACGATTTGATTTGGGTCACGAGTAGATAATACAAAGAACCACCTTTGAAAATTTCGAAATAAGAGTAAATATGATTACAGGTATTAAAGAAAGAAGATTGCATAACGATGCCAAGAGAAACAAAAATATGTTGAAGAGGAAGAAGACGATCAAATCTTTTAAAGATACCCACCCAAAATGGAATAAAGACAATGAAGCCCATTCACACATTTTTTATTCTTCGATACCCCTTTTGGCAACAATTTTCTCAAATGATGGTTCCCAAAAAAAAAAACAATTTTCTCAATTTCTCTATATTGTCAAGTCCTTATGAGACCATCAATCAATTGACAAGGTACATATATTGAGATGCTTTTTTATCAATACAAAATTTCCATTTGGCTTTTTTTTTTTTTTGAACAAAATTTCCATTTGACTATTGTATATATTTAACAGTAAATACAAAGATAGTCCAGACACATGATTTATGTGGACAAATCATCTGGGATGCGATCTGATCCTTACATGAAAAATTAGATGTATTCACTGTTTTTGGATTCAGTTCTAAGTTTTCAGCAATTCTGCAATATTATTATCGGTTATCCATTTTTGATGGTATATAAAAAAAAATTAAGCCTTGTTAGAAAATCACATGTTGGAAGTAGAGATAGATATATCATACTAGACATTTTTCTAGATATTTTCTTACTTTTCCCTTTTTTATCTGTTGCCAATTGAATTTTAGAGTAATTAATTTTTTTAGTTTGTTCAGTCAAAATTAAATTTGATGACACTATATATTTTTGTAAATTAATTTTATTTTCGAATTGGGTAACCAACCATAGAGTCATTTATGATTTAAATGTATGTTAACACACAGAATCCTATATATGTTGAAATCAATCATGCACTTTATTTATTGTTTATTGGTTTTGAGTTGAATTTTTTTCTTCTTAAATTTTTTTATTTTTCGAGATTGCTCACAATTAACCACTATCTCTGAGTATATGTAAAAGTTAGAGACTAACATTCGTACAATAGAACTGATCCATATTGATCTTTTAACACCAGCAATGCGTCAATATAAAGATAATCATTGATCCAAAACGATCTAACATTATATTTAATAATACCTACTTGTTGCTAGTTAAACGAAAGCGGAGACGTTGATAACACTAATTATTTTCATTGATCTTCAAATATCCTAATATTTAATTTGTTTATATCGATGATTCGTTAAACAAATACTAAATATGTGGATCCGACAAAAAAAAATACTAAAGATGTGGAATAGATTGAGAATAATCTCAGTTTCACTAATCAACATTATAACTTATAAGTAGAAACATTTCAAAATCCTATCACATTTTACAATATTGGAGACTTTACAAATTAAATGTCTATATAAAAATATTCAAAAATTCTATCACATTTTAAGTTACATGTTCTTATATATGTATTAGTATAGAAAAATAGAAAACAGGTAACTTAAAAGTCTAAATACTATACGCTAAAGATTACAAATATCAAGTCTTGTAAGATATTATAGTTTTGAAGTTTATAATTACCCAATCACCCCCTTCATTTGTAGCAACAAAAAAAATAAAAATAAAAGTAAATCCAATCCAAAGAAATTAAAAAATAAATAAAAAGTGTTTTGATAAATAAGATCTCTCTTTATTTTTATTTTTTTTTATCAACCAAGATCTCTCTTTATTAACTAAGAGTTTTTAAAATAGTTTCTAAGTGTTTTTCTACATACAGTAAAACCTCTATAAATTAATAATGTTGAACTTCAAAATTTTATTAATTTATAGAGTTATTAATTAATCGATAAATTAATTATTAATTATTAATTTATAGAGATATTTTTGGGTTCGAATTCTTAGTGTTCATCAAAACACACAAAAAAAGATATTTTAACAATGTAAAATTCATTCAGAAAATATCATATCAATAAATTTGAAAGATAAATCAAACAACATTTATAAACTTGAAACAACAATATAATCACATTTAACTATATTACATTATTTATATATACCTAATTGTATAATTATTAATTTAACTAATTATTGGGATCATATTTTTACATAAGAGTTTCAAAAAAATTATTATCTTATTATCTTATCGTAATTTGCTAATTTTTACACTGTCCCGACTCGTGACCGGCAAAATTTATTAATTTATAGTGATTATTAATTTATCGAGTATTAATTTATAGAGGTTCTACTGTACATATATGACCAATAAATTGGGCACCTATTAGCAAATTGTTATTATTAATATTATTATTATTAATTATTCTTATTTGATTTATAAAACTTATTCATAAAGAGGAATTATATAGGATCATAGTAGTTGGTAGGTCTACGACTTCGGTTACTTCAGATCGGTTCGATGCGATTGGGTTTACAAGTATTTTGGTTTTTATAAAATCTGTCGAATATAATAACGGTTTGGTTCGGTTTGACATCAGTTAGTTCAGTTTTTGGAATTTCTTATCGAAGTGAACCGAAATTTTATAATTTCAGATGTAAAATCAGGTAATGTTGTGTTTAATCGGCTATATTAGTTCGAGAGTGAAAGTGGTTAATTCGGTTATCTGCTGAAATCATATCAAAGCTACTATGTAATATTACTATGCCACTACTTTTTTGGTATGTATTGACTAAAGTTTTGTAGGTTATATATATATAATGCTAGAAAAATTATATATGACTAAAGACGTGTGATCAGATAGTGCTAGAATTGGATATATCACATGTATTTTAACCTTATGTGGGTTGGATATGGACCATGTGGTTCAATATAATTTTGTATATGTTAGTTTTGATTGGTTGAAAAATCAAAAGAAATAATTCTAAACAAAATTTAAATTTTGAGTGGAAGTATTGCAGCTCTATTTAGGGAAAAAAACTTAAAAAGGATTGCAGCTCTAGTTGAGAGATGTATGGGGCCGTAGGTCTTGGCGCGGACCGGTTATCTGGAAATTTTCTAGTATTTGTGATTTGTTTCATTTTTATCGGATATCTAATTTTTTTGATTTGATTTGTTCCGAAAATATACGGATATCCGAAAATTTGGATATCCGAAAAATTTACGGCTATTTGCGGATATTTAGGGATATTTACGGATATTTGCGTATGTTTAGTTTAATGCTTTTAATACAAACAAAAAACAAAAAATACATACTTTTTATGAAAAAATATATTTTTTTTATCTAAACTATCTAATAAATATTAAAAAATAAGAAAAAAGTTAAAAATTTAACTTATAACTGAAAGAATTTCCTATAAAAAAATCTTTTAATTTGTTAAATTTGATTATAAAAATATCTAATATATAAATAGAAATTTACAAAAAACTTATATATACATATAAGAATTATATAATATATATAATTATTTATATACATATAACAAAGCGGATCGGATATTCGTCTCTTAAAATTTTAGTATTTGTGATTTGCTCCGTTTTCAATGGATATTAATTTCTAATATTTGTTTTGCTCCACACCATTACGGAAATCCGAATTTTTCGAATCGAATCGAAGCAAATAACGAATCAAATAAAATATAACAGATATTTTGCCCAGTTTATGGGGGTTCAGTAGTTTGGAAATTTTGGTCGTCGGTCAAAAAAGTAACAGTTGATAGTAGTATTATTATATATAAATATACCAAATAATTGGATTCTCGAATATGATGTAGTAGAATCTTATGCAAATCACACTGTAGCTTTGGTGCTTTAAATTAATGGAGAAACTATCAGTCTATGAGCCAACCAATTAACTTTCGAAAGGTGTAATGGAATTAAACTAGAGGTGATCGACGTGATTGAGTCTTTCTCAATGTGGAATGTGACACAGAGATAATTGGGCGTAGAGTTTAGATTTGTCTCCAGAAGCCTTGAAAGTCCAGAGACAAATCAGAATTTCGGTTAAAATTCATTTGGTATATTTATGGAGTATATAATAATAATACTACTATCAACTGTTAACTTTTTTGACCGACGACTAAAATTTATAAACTAGTGAAACCCATACATCTCTCAATCAGAGCTGCAATAGACCACTCAAATTTTAAATTTTGTTTAAAATTATTTATTTTGGTTTTTCAACCAATCAAAACTAATCTAATCAAAAATATATATTGAACCCCATGGTCCATATCCAACCCACATAAGGTTAAAATACATGTGATATGTCTAATTCCAGCACTATCTGATCACACGTCTTTAGACATATATAATTTTTCTAGCATTTCCAAATTAACCTACAAAACTTTAGTCAATACATACATAGAGGTGCTGGCATATTTTTTAGTACTACAAAACTTTAGTCAATACAAAACTTTAGTACTATAATGGGTTAATTCTCCTGTGCCTTAAATTCAAATCTATTTTGGAACAAATAGTTATTTTTTAAATTGAAATATCTAAAGGTTGATTCTGAGTCGAAGGTTTGTGAAACTCCCAAAATATTTTTTTTTTAAAAATTTAGTTAATACAAAAGAGAACCCGATTCAAATAGTTTTATGCAAAAAAAAACATGGTTTTAAGTGAAAGTTGAAGTAAGCATATAGTTATGTCTTGTCACTTTTATAAGTTGAGATTCCGTTGATGTTGGAAACCAACTCTAGTGTCTTCAAAGCTACGTATTCCAGCAAACACTCGTTCTCACCTAATGAATGAACGTAGTTTTTTTTTTTTTTTTAAGTTTGAATGAATGAACGTAGTTGAAAGGATTGTTCAAAAAAAAAACGTAGTTGAAAGGACAGTAATATATCATATTAAAATAATGCTCCGTAAAATCAATATATTAGAAGAATATATGATATATATATATATATGTATGTGTGTGTGTGATTCCACTATCTATATATATTCTTAGTAACAAACAGCCCAAACCAAGAAAAATAATAAAACAAAACTCTAAGTTTGGCTAATTAACCAAATAAAATCTTAAGTTTATGACTCGTCAAATAAATCACGAAATTTGCTTTGATTGAGCTATATCAGATTATTGTTTTCGGTTATAGTGGTTGTTTACTTTATCAAATGTACATAAGCTCTAATTTGAGCATTATCCAATTTAACATAATTTTTTCTCAAAAAAATTTTCTCCTTCATTTCTCGAGCTCATCTTTGCAATCCATCTCTGATCGAGCTTGAGATCATTCCTGTTCATCATCTTCTCTTCTAATAAGCTATTTTAGACCCGAAAATAGTCAACATGAACAGTGCCGTTAATGGACGTTAGTATGTGTTTATTATTCGTCTTCTTTATCAATTTTAAAGAAAATCGTCAAAATTTTCTCAAACCCTAAATCCCCAATTCTCTTCCCTAAGTGACATTTGTGAATTTAAACATGGACTTCATATAATAAATCGTCGCATTGTCATCCCAAATTTCTTGGGCCTCTCCACAAACACCTTAGTCGACCCCTTTCTCTCTCCAAGTATGATTTTTATTTTATTTGTATTTTTATATAGCTGCATATATTTGGTATATTTGTTTAAGTAATATATGTTATGGGTGTTAAGCTTCTGGTATAGAATCTTGGAAAATCGCTTGTGTTTGTGTCCTAATTGTGATTCACAGTGTACTTTTATAAATGTTGTTTGCTTGTGGAATATGTATGTTTACCGGTTTTAGACCATAAATAGCAAAGCCGCTGGTGAATTAGTGCATTCGTGTAGATTGGGATGACAATATGAGGATTTAATTTATATGAACTCTATTGTTTAAATTCACTTTTGTTATCGTTGGGAAAGAAATTTGGGGGGTTTACTTTATTAAAATCTACGAAGAAGAAGAATGAAACGCATTGTTAAAAAAAATTAGGCAAACTTGATGTCCATGGCCATGGGTCACGTTATAATTGTTAAAACAAACAAGAAAATGGAATGACTCTGTCATATTATATCCAATCATAATATTTATTATATTTGGAACAAAAGCATCGAATTTGAGTACAAATATGGCATGCTGTCACAGCCTTGTCTAATCATAGATGATGCATTGCATCTAATATAATACTTTTTATCAGTTTTCTTTTTAGATATATCTATATATATTCTTCACTCAGCAAGAATTTTGTCTAGATTGTTGTAGAGATGATAAGATTGCATGTGCGCTGTTTGGCTTGACCAAAACCACAAAGTCTCTTTTTATTTGGGGTCAAAAACCCACAAGACTATCGATAGCTATTTACATATACATCCCGTAACTAAAAGTAATGTTATAATTGAATAATAGAATGATCTAGCTACATGTGTTCACAGTTTACATCATCATCTTGTAACTCGCTATTTATAAGAAATAAAATTAAGTGGCTTTACTTATTCTATTTAGGATAATATTATTAAAAAACTTCAACCACTCAACGTTGAGAATGTAATATACTTATTTTCAAAAACTAAGAAAATGTCAATTTCTTTCAAACATGAAATTATCTTACACTCTTATTTGGTCAGTCAAAATATTGTTACGTTGTAAATATGGGTGAATGTATGTAGGTTTTGGGAAAGAAGCAAGTGTTATGTTTTAAATATAGGTGAATGTAAAAAGGCAGCTAATATCTATGATTTTTTCAAAATTAATGTAATTGTTTAAAAAAATTTCATGATGCCCATTTTGATATATTATTTTATATTTTATTATTTTGGATGAAAATAAATTCTAGATCTGACACTGGTTTTAAACTGATTAGAAAATCTAGTAACTGGATTATCTAACAGCTACACTTATTATTTTGAAAGATTAATTGGATGATAAAAATTTAGATCACTTTCTAATTATATAAAAAAACAATGGAAAATTATTTAAAAAACATTAGTGTTGAAATGTCACATATATATTATATAAAATGGAATTTAAAAAAAGACAAATGATTGTAAGATATATATATATGTGTATATATATAATAAATATAATAAAAGAAATGGAGTGAGTGGAGAATAGTGGAATGATAGAAAAGGAATGGAGGATAGGGTTGAAAAAGTAAAAGAGAATACGGAAGAAGCTATGGGGAAGCGACAAGTACGAAGAGATAAGAATTAAGACACTGTGTCTCTCAGATTCTTTGTTCCCTCTTTAGTCTTTAGCCTTTTCTCATTCTTCTATTGGCTATATTCTCCTTGCATCCATCATCCATGATCTCACTATACCCACAAAAAGAAATTGTATTAACCCTAACATTCTTTTTCTTATCACTAAGAAACTCTTCTTAAGTTTTAGGTCATGTTTCTTTTCTGGCTAAGGGCCATATATAGCTGTCTTTTAGCGTGAACAATTTGTACATGAACTCCCATATTAAATTTGCTTATACATATATATATTGAAACCCTAATTGTTCAAATAATCTTCTTACAACATCAATCAGACGTTTTTATATATATATTTGATATATAGCTTCCATATAATCTGATATCAGTTTTTATATTTTTGCGAATTGGTTCTTTTCACACTGGAAATTTAGACCTGGGCCCGGAGTTTCTGCTCCTGAGGGTTTTAGCTCAATTTGTTGAACTTGTCTATGCTAGTTTTTTTGTTTTCTCTTTCTTTCTAATATTATATTGTTCTTTAAATTTATGTTTTTTTTAAATGTACATGCATGGGGGTATCTTTTTATCTTTTTTTTATCTTGTACTATTGAATGTGTGAATTGTTTTTACGCTAGAGGATTTTGTCTTTTTACCAGAAATAACATGTACTATGATGCAAAAATATAACAAGATGGAAACCCAAGACAGTCAACACTTAATATTATTTCGTGTTTAATGTTGTGAATGGTATGTATTTAGTGGAATCATGTTTTCAAACGTGAAAAGCTACATACCATTCTATTTTTTTTTTAATTTCTTAACTTAAAAAAAACAAAAAAACAAAGCCATTAAAACCCTAGAATAACTTTAAAAAAAAACATGAATAAACAGAAAAATATGGCTATAGGACTATGAGTTGGAGTTAGACCCACCTACAGCTCTTAAAGTTTGGTTACATAATTCTTTTTTGTAGAAATAATGTAAAAGATTTCACGATTATTTGTAGCTTATAGAGCATTGAGATCGAACCATACATTATATATATATATATATATATATATATATATATATATATGAGTAGTTTTGTTTTGTGAATGTAAGATTTCAAACCAAAATATAGTTTCATTTTTAAAATATCTAGCTATATAATATAAAAAACTTATAGTATAAGAAAATGCATCTAAAAAAAAGTGATAGAAAGAAACTTTTTTCTGAATTACAAATAAGTGTATTTGAGAAGAATCAAGGACCGCTCTATTATTCATCGTCTGATAACATAAAAGAACTTTTCTACAAGTACCAAATTAAAATATTTACTATTAACTAATTTTGAAAATTCAAGTAAACTTATATTTGGCATTGATTTGGAACCTGGGGGGAAATAATAATAAACTTATTTAAAACTTTTCCCAAAAAACTAAAATAATAATAAACCTATTTATAACTAGACGCTACTTCATCAAGGGAGCTAGGGTGTTAAAAATAATTAGATTCACGCTAATAATCCGATTTGACTCGATTACGCCCAAATGAATTAAATTATGATTAAACCACGATTCTCTATCATCTCTTCTCTTCTTTCTCGTTATTAACTCAAATTTACTTCCTTTAACAAAAAAAAAACTCAACTTTACTTTTGCTGACTCACGGCTAGACTGCAACTATATCGAAGCCATCTTCTCAGGGACAAACTGAAATATATATACTGGGAATCTTTTCTTGGCAGAGCTGAAATATATATTCGATAAATATCGCTTCGGCTTGCATTGGTAATTCCAGATTCACGGATTCTTATGTAATTTTGGGTCTCTATTATCTTATGTAAGTTTTTCTTTATACGTACAAACATAACTTGATTACTTTACTCAGTAAGTCAGTATCAACTGTATGATTTTCGGTAAGTAGTAACTATTCAATGTCGTCTAATGTCTGTAGTTACTCTATATCAAATGTTGATATTTTTACAATTTTTGTTTACCTTTTTTTATTTTTTAAGTAGAACCATGAAATTTTCTTTGAATATATATATAAAAACCGTGATGAAACTTTGTTCAAGAATTTATCTATTCATAATTTGAATTCCAAATAAATCCGGTTTAGCACTTTCCAAAACTTGTTTTAGAACTTGGATTCTTCTTTTACAGGGTCAGGAATGTTATCGTCATCTGAGTGGCTTACAATGTTGTTGGATTATGGTCGGTTTGAGCCTATAATTTGGCAGCATACCGAACTAGTTTAGTTAATCGGTAGTTATGTGAAGTTTGTTTTTATAACTTTTCAAACAAACATATATGACTATTAATAATGTGTCTCTTGGTTGTGTATATATAAGACATTGCAGAGAGAAGAGTAAGATCATGAACAACAGTATATGACTGTTGATCTAACTAGAGAATTCAAGAAAAAGAGTAAAATGTTTTAAAGAGAGAAAACTTTGAGTAATTAACCGAAAGGGCACTTGAAACGGTGATTAGTAGTTGATTTTTTTATCTATGATTTATTCTGCAATTTTTGCGTACATTTTTAGATCACATCGAGCCATATTCATCGATAAACTGGGTTAAGGTATGTGTTCGGTTTACACAATTCCGCATAAAACTTGTAAAATGAATTCCCGTGGCAAGAAAGAATTGAGCCAGATTGGAAACAAAAGAAGATAGAAAATGATGTTGGAAATTAGAGTTTAATCATATTTTTATTCGATTTGAGAAAGAGTAAGTTGAATCCGATCGACACAAGTTCCCTTTAAAAATATTACCTGAAAATGCTAGACTGCTAGTGGTAGAGTGATAAGAGCACACTAGCTAGCTAGATCTTAAGTTGGGGTATTTAAAAAGTTTGATTTCCGTTATACTTGCCATGCATGAATGGTTTTATTGATTGCTTGGTTGATCAAAGATTAATCTAGGTCAATATTTTTTTGTTGGTTAAGCTAATTTTGTAATTATTTACAAAGAAAAACAAAAAAATATATAACTTTAGTATATATAAATCTTGTGATTATTAGTGTACGAATCATAGCGCTAACCTGAATCACCAAACTTAATTTCAGATGAGTATATATAAAGATATATTTTTCAGATCCAAAGAAGCAAATCTATCTTGCAAAATAGGTAGATAGCTCCAAAATAGTATTGCGCTTGAAAATTGACCGGGAATAATATACTTTTTTTAACAAGAATATATTTTTTCATAAAAAAGAATAGAATTTAAAGCCGGTATATTCCAAAGGAACCAATTACTTACAAGTTACAAGTTTACAACATTATTCCAAACTTGTTGAAACAAAAAGATCAATGCCATTGGAGCTAGCGGAGAATCATCTCGATGCATATGCGTCTATAAATAGTGGCTTCAAGAACTCTCCTCATCATCATCTCTTCAACAACTCTTTTGGTAATTCTCTACACCCATACATATATCTATATCTATAGCCCTATGCTATAGAAAATCCAAAATCCCTTACCTTTGTCAAGTTCTTGATTTCCATATGAGGTTTGTTGCAGGTATTTGAAATTGATTTTTAATGGTCTGAGAGGGATTGATAGTGTTGACAGAAGATAGAGAGCACAGATGATGAGATACAATTCAAAGCGGTTTCTTTGCATCTTACTCCTTTGTGCTCTCTAGCCTTCTGTCATCACCTTTCTTTGCTTAATCCTTCTCTCTCTTGTTTTTTCTTAAATACTCTCTCAACAAAAACCCATCTAAAAATCTTAAACCCACCATTAATCTCATTATTATTGACTGAAGCAATTATGAA
Organism: Alliaria petiolata; assembly: GCA_020283515.1. Lineage (NCBI taxonomy): Eukaryota > Viridiplantae > Streptophyta > Magnoliopsida > Brassicales > Brassicaceae > Alliaria > Alliaria petiolata. The sequence continues at coordinate 50,643,657 of JAHZTW010000001.1, forward strand.
TTTAAAAAGGCTAAAATCTAGTTTGCTTTATATAACACCAATAATCAAATCTTGAATTTATATATATATATATATATATATATATATATATATAAACCAATCATCACATCTATATATACGAAATGCAAAGCATTATCCTATTTTAGAAATCGTAAAATTTAAAATTATTAGTAAGAAAGCAAGGTTCAATGTTTTTGTTACTATTTTTTTTATTACGAAAGTCAACCACATGATATGATTTGGCGGCTATCTATCTTCCTTATAATGGGTCTGTTTATTCATATTTTTTTCCAGATTTAATTATATTGATTTTTCAATGTGGATCCCCTACAATTTTCTTATGTATACTATCTATTAAAAGAGTCAGCTATGACTTAACTTTCAGTCGTCTTATTTATATATTTTGGTAGTTTGTGCTGTTATTGTAGATACTACTATCCAGATGATTTTTAAAAAATAAAAAAATCTATGATTTAAAAAAAATAAAAAAATCTTCAAAGCATGTTTTTGTCGCGAGGTATTAATTTTCGTTGGTTATAGGCTTATATAGTGGCAGTGGCACAATTGTAGATTCTCATTTGATAAATTTTGAGTGTCCAAATTCCAAAAGGTTGAATGACTTTAAAAGTGGATGTTTTGTTTTGTCACTGCAGTAATTAAGATCATGAAATATGCATAAAACTGATTGAAAATAATATGTTAGAGAAATAAATTGTAATCGTTAGAGCTAAAATTTCTATAGTGGAGCTAGTACCGTAGTCCTTAACTTAATGTTGTAATGCATGACGGATGAGGGATATTATGTATACGCTCTCTCTTTCTTTTTTTTTTTATTTTTTTTTTATTTTATACACTCTCTCTTTCTATCTAACACATATGAGGGTAATCTTGTTTTACGCTCTATTATGACTCGAATCACATGTTAATAGAGCCTGATAGGATTTGTATAATTTAATCCAATGTATGTATTGATCCCAAAAACCATAAGAACCCCTTCTGTAGTTCTGTTATAGTAACTCAACCTCATCAAAACCTCTCTTTATTCACCTCTTCCAACTATCAAACCAAACTTAATTAGACCAACTTCTAACCGCATAGGTTGGTTCTGTTGTGTTTCTAATTCGAATTCCGGTAGAAATGATGTTTAGCGTCATGTTATAAAGTATTAGCAAAAGGCTGTTCCGAGCCGTAGGGGGAGAGGGGGGGGGGGGGGGGAAATTAAGGCCTCGGCCCGTATTTTTTCTCCTAGTCATAACAAAAAAAAAAAAAATTCACTTGTGGGTTTACCTAGCAGATCATATCCCTAATACTACAAAATCACTACCAAGCATTTTTAGAGTATAGGGTTCTCTAACGTGAAACTAGATCATATCCTAATACTACAAAATCACTACCAAGCATTCTTTTATTTTCTTTTGTGAATCGACTCCTTGCAGATCATATAACCTAATACTACAAAATCACTACCAAGCATTTTTAGAGTATAGGGTTCTTTAATAAATTGAAAACCTAGTAACATTATATTATATAACCCTATCACCACATCACACGAGCCGCAGTCTAATAGACATGCAAAGTCAACCAACAAAATCATCACCAATATCTCGAAACGATACTGAAAAGAAAAAGTGGCAGAAGAACTAGCCTGACCCCAAAGATGAATGTATCATATTTTATTCAGGGCAAAACTATTAAACGTTATTAAATATTAGGGCTGAACAAAATATCCGTTATATTTGATTCGATTCGAAAAATCAGGATATCTGTAATTGTATCGAGCAAAGCAAATATTAGAAATCAATATCTGTTGAAAACGGAGCAAATCACAAATACTAAAATTTTAAGAGAAGGATATATGATCTGCTCCGTTATATGTGTATATATATGTATATGTATATAAATAATTATATATATATTATATAATTCCTATATGTATATATAAGTTTTTGTGAATTTTTATTTATATATTAGATATTTTTATAGTGAAATTTAACAAATTAAAAAGAAATTGTTTTTTATAGAAAATTCTTTCAGATATAAGTTAAATTTTTATTTTTTTTCTTATTTCTTTCTTATTTTTTAATATTTTACTTGATAATTTAGATAAAAAATATATTTTTTTCATAAAAAGTATGTATTTTTAGTTTTTTGTTTGTATTAAAAGGATCAAACTAAACATATGCAAATATCCGTAAATATTCGCAAATATCCGCAAATAGCCGTAAATTTTCCGGATATCGGATTTTCGGATATTCGTATATTTCTGGAGCAAATCAAATCATAAAATTAGATATTCGGTAAAAACGGAGCAAACCACAAATACTAAAAAAATTCCGGATAACCGGTCCGCGCTGAGGCCTACTAAATATCTTTATAAACCTGAAATTTTAGTAGGGGCATAATTAAAAACTTTCACATATTTATACTAATTGAAAATTTTTATGGTGGGCAAATGCCCCTCCCACACTCCATGTACCTTCGCCATTGGGTATGGGGGCATATGCACCAATTAAAATTTTAATTATTCAAAATTTAGTAATAATAAATTTAAATACAATTTTTAGATGAGATGGCTAGCTAAAATCTCCTAATGCATCCCTATCAACCCATAATCAAATCCCCATTTTCTTCACCTCCCCTCTCACACCCCACCCAAAAAGAACAATGGAGGAAATTGCAATGAGAGAAGGTGAGAGATGGCATCAATATTAATTAGACCTCTTGGACGAAAAGATCCAAAAAGTCAGCCTTATCCACAACCGAAATATGTGGCTGTATACATGTACTACTATATGTAAAAGTGATCTTACTTTTCATGAATACTGTAAAAATACATTTTGTAAATCAAATTATATGTAAATTTAAATTATCTAAACAAAAGAAATAATCTTCATGAATAATCTACAATAGGAGGTCTGAAGTTCGATTTTCAGAAGTTACGAATAATTGCAGATTAATGGAGGCAGATGTTACATGAAATTTTCAACGTGGTGCAAGCAGAGCTGTTTGTCATGGACACTGTGGTGGATCCTAGTGAAGCAGATTAATTGTCCGTTAAAGAATTGTCTTAGTTATTATTCTCATAATTTGTAATGATATAATATTGCAGACGATTAAAAAAAAACAAAAGTAGTAATCTTAATTCTTAAAATTTTGAAATATGAAGACTATAATGAAGTTTTGTACGAAGAATATAAATTTATATTCGGGTATGATAAATTGATGATCCATAAAAGATAAAACTAAGTTCCATCATTCTATAAATGTAGTTATTAACTTTGATTTTCGATTGGTAACATAAGGAATCGCATTTTTTTATCAATCAACAAAAATTATAGAATACTAAAGAAATCTTAAAAATGCAGATTTGCATTTTCACTTAAGAAAAAATACAAGTAAACATCTATTAACTAAGTTAGTGAGATTTTACAAAATTTTTTTATAGAAACAAGTCTTTATTGTAACTGTTTCATATTATTATATGATACTATATATATATACCAACCTGCCCCATACATTAATCAATATTATTTTAAATTTCTAAAATTCTGATTAGCAAAAAAAGTTTGTAAAAACTAATAAAATGACAAAAGTCTAATTGGTTAAATATTGATTGTGATAAATGATGTAAAATTGCTAACAGTCTCGACCCAATCGTCCCCAAAAAATAACTTTTTTTGGGCCCTCATTACACAAGAGAAAACTTTTGGGCCTTGTTCTTTTGCACATGTTGCACATCCTAAGAACCGCCCCTGATATTATTTTATGACTTTTATAATTTCCTTTTTAATGAAGTTAGTGCATCTCAAAAAAAAAATTATGCAAATCAAATCAATAAAATTTGGCAAAAGGAACAACATCCCACACTTGCGTTAAGTGACTTTACACATTTTCTGAAACATCCTTTAATAAAACTTGTACATCCTCTTTTAATATGCTTTCTGTTTCTTGGTTGCCTTGCGGTGTCATCTCGATTACTCTGTCTCTAGCCTTCGCTGCCTAAAACCCAAATCAAAACAAGATTCAAAACTCTAGCAATAACAAGAACAGAAAAAGAAAAGAACATGTATACCTCTTGTTCCCAATTGGTGAAGAAAGTGACAAGAGCAAGAACAATTGTTTGTATGGTAGAGCCTATCAATATACCGATCCAAAGTCCTTTCCCTCTCAATTTCACAACGAAACACAAAACCGAACCCACCGGGATCCCGGCCAGATAATACGATCCTATGTTTGTATAAGCTCCTATATGTTGCCACCCTGTTCCTCTAGCAACCCCTGAAGAAGCAATAATTCTAGGGTTTTAAAAATACATAATCTAGCTTTCTTGGACGTCAAGTAACAACCGCGGTCATCTCTCTTTAAGAGCTTCTCAATCAGAAATGCAATAGTCTGTACATTACTGTATGCAGTCTTTCAATTTGATGTGAATTGATTACCTGAGAGCACAGCGAGAAAGCTGTCAACACCAATGGATAAGCAGAGAATGGGTGTGATTTGAGTTGCATAGTGAGCCACTTCACTCTCATTGCTGAATATATAAGCCCAATTTCTTCGGTAGCTGTAGAGAGTGATGCTTACTACGGCTGCATCTATAGCACCGAGGAACATCGCAGAGTTAGCCGCGGCTCGAGCTGCCTTTGGATTTCCAGCTCCTAGCTCGTTTGAGACATGTGTGCTATTATTATAAGACAAAACAATGGTTCAGAGGAACTTCCAAAAAAGGAAAACTTATTCTTATGAACAATTGGAAATCTATCAAACCTTGCGGCTGCTCCTATTGCATTCACCAGAACGTAATGCAAAGATGACATTGTTAGGCTGTTCAAAGGATAACGACTGAAAAACATCAAAAGCTAGTTTTGGAAAAAAAGGGTTTCATGCTAGAATTTGTAGAAAGGATATGCAGATTACCAAATGGATAGCACCGATGTTTCGAGCTTTGAGTTCGGTAAGAGTCCAGACAATAGTATAAGAAGCTCAAACGACCACCATTCCAGGCTTTACTTAAACACAAAAAAAGAAAAGAAAAAACTGAGTCAAAAGATCCATTAGAGATCAAATATCAAGAATCCCTAGAATTTAACGCATTGAAGATCAAACGCAGGAAGCTTTAATGTTGTTTTTGGATAAAGTAGCAGAGGGTTTGGTTACCAAGTCATCATTGCAGAGGGAATGGCGAGGGCGATGAACTGCTTCATGGTAGAGAAGATTTCTTGCGCCCGAAGATTCGCGGTTTCGCGATGCAGAGCAGAGTCCCTCATGAAAACCCAAAGCAAACCTACATTGAACCAATACGAAAAGCCTATGGACAAAGCGGCGCCGACGATTCCAAATCTCAGTTTATAGACAAGAAGCCAGCAAAAGGGAATGTGAAAACAGAGAGCTCCAAGAGAGCTCAGGAAGAGAGGAAGAACCAATCCTTGTGACTGGAAATATCGAGAGATAGATTGAAGAACGGCGTATCCGAATAAAGCCGGTATGAGCCAGATCGAATATCTACAAGCTAATTGAGAGATTTGTGGATCTTGATGGAAAAGTTCCAAGAGTTTGTCCATGAAAACCCACAAAAGAGAGATTGGGAAACAGAACAAGACAAGACAGAGCATTGAGCTGTAAGTGAATGCATTGATCTTCCTAAATTGTTCTGCTCCAAAAGCTTGACCACATAATGTCTCTAACGCACCTGCCAAGCCAAACTAACGATCGAAGTCAGAGAGAGAGAGAGAGAAAGAGAGAGAGAGAGAGAGAAATTGATTTACATACCTGAAACCGACGACGAGATTGGGTTTTTCACAGAAAAGAGAGTCGTCGAAGAAGACGAAGGTTTGTTTTGATCAAACACCAGTTGAAGTGAACCCACACTTAACCCTTGATCCCTGCAAAGGTATTTTCTCACTTACATTGTCTCGAGTTTGGTTTATTGTGTGAATTAACGGGAAGACGTCAACAAGATCTAACAAATTATGCTCTTCAACAGAAAAACGGAGAAGGGATAGGCCTGACGTTGCAGGGATAAAGGTTAAGTTTGGGTTCACTTCATCAGCGTCGAAGGTCAGTGACTTGTTACAAGTCTTGACAATGAGTTTCTTCTCATCATCCACTTCAATCTCCTTGATGACTATTGCAGGGCCCATCCAGCTTCTAGTTTTCCCTTCTCGAATCGAAAAACCTGTCGCCAAACCTCACAAATGTGTTTAAATCTGGGAATCCAATTTCAAACGAGGAACCCAAAGCCAGAGACGACTCCATCTGATGGATAAAACGCTTGTCCTCACATCATCTTTTATTAGAAGATGACCAAGTATCTGATATTTCAAATGATTTGGTATATCGCTTATCAAATCTTCCTCCAACCTCTCACTCAACCCTTTGGAACGAGCCTGTTTCGATTTCTCCCTATCACCCATTTGCATGTGCATAACAACAAAATTGAATAACGAAACTGATAAGTATGCCAATGGGCCTCGTGACTTAGTAATGGGACAATACTCTTATTATAACTTTAAGCCTTTATCTTTTACTACTTAAGCTCTGTAATCGGGTAAGGAAACATTATCGAACAATTCTGATCATTTATCAAAAGGTTTATCCCCATTTCTTCCTCTCTTCCTTCTCTTCTCACCCAGTCTTCCTCTATTCTCCCTCTCTTTCTGTTCGAATCAGATAGGATCCTCCTTGGATCTTATAAATGGTATCAGAGCCGTCGATTCCTCTCGACGGTGAGTTTCCGATTTAAAAAATGACTTTCAACAGTCACCAAATCACACCGCTGCAAGGGGTTCTCCAACAGTTTCAGCAGGAGATGCTCGACCAGATTAAAACACACATGGAGCGTTTAAGTAACCAGCTGGAGCGTGTGCTGGAGCGTTCAAGTAACCAGCTGAATCGTAGACTGGATCTTATCAAGGATCATATGCAGGACGGAATTCGCGTGATAGAAGCCGTGAACGATCAAATGAAGTCCGATCTGCAGAAGATGAAGTCCGATCTGCATCTGCATCAAGTGAAGTCCGATCTACTTCAGGTGGAGCCGGTGAAGCAACCGGAAGAGCTCAAATCGGTGGAAAAACCAAAACGACCTCTGAGAAATTCTATCAAACATCTGGTGAGCTAGACTTACTATGTAGCATCTCCCTATGATGTTCCTTTCGATAGTGATTCATGGACAGCGGGAATGGCAGCAAAAGAACGAAGACCTAGGTTTAAGGATCGATGCTACAAGATTAGGAAACGGAGAAGTCGTAGGAAATATATTGATTCCTCAGCTACACCGGAGCTTAAGGTCCGAGGAAGTCAGTAAATGGAAACTCCGTTGGATTGAAGAAACGACAAGTTCGTGAGGAGAAAGCAAAATGACAAGGGTTTATACAAGCCTTCAAGGGTTACGGTATGTCCTTTGGATCCCCCAAATGTTAGAGATCGTGTAGAGATCATGAGATTTCTACCAAGAAGAAACTCGTTGGTGGACACAAGAGAGAAGCCTAGATCACATCGTTTTGGTTATGGGTTCTTATCACCGGATCCCAGAAAACCAATTAACCATGATAATATGGGGATGGAAGCGAAAGATCAAAACGGATTAGCTAAGGCTGCTGAGAAAGTGGAACAAAATTTTATGAAGGATGATGACGGAAGAGTAACAGAAAAGAGAAGTCAACGAGTGATTCATGGGTTTGCAAGGGATGTAAGATTCTCTCCACAGGAAGAAGGTTCACTGGAAGTTCGGGTGGAGCGTATGCTGGTTCATATTCACGAGGTGAAGTCAGATTTTCCTTTGGGGAAAATGGTCAAGTGTGTGGTAACCGATCCGACTCAGAAGGATTCTGATGATTCATGGTTTCCAGTGACTCCTAGTCCTAGCACGAAACGATCTAAGTATCTGGAAAGGATTCCTAAAAGGCAAGGGTTTCATAGGGTTCGGTTTAAAGGAGGAGAGAAGTTTGACCACCGACATCATATAACACCGTTACGATTCCGGCGTTTGCTAGTCCAGCAATGCTTCCTCAAGATTCTGAAGAAAGGATCTGATAGAATCATGGACAGGACTGGACGACCTGACCCTTATTCGGGAAGACCCGTTTTGAAGATCTTGATGGAGCGAGCTGATCCAGACGTCCATTCACCAAAAGGAAAGCATTTCAC
>JAHZTW010000001.1:50658076-50685156 GCA_020283515.1 Alliaria petiolata
AGAGAGAGAGAGAGAGAGAGAGAGAGAGAGAGAGAGAGAGAGAGAGAGAGAGAGAGAGAGGATGAAGAAGTCTTACGAGGAGGCTAAAGCCAGTGACATTGGTAAGAGAAGTGGCGATGGCGACGGCGGAGAGAGAGAGTTGGTCCAAGTGACCGGCCATTACTATGGAGATAACTTGAAGGAGGTATTGAGAAACAGCCACAGCCACCATTGGAGCAGCCATGGAGCTAACCTTCTTCATCATCTCCGTTGACAAGCAACTCGTCTGATGATCTGCAGATTTCTCATTTCTATAATCCTCTCCTTCTTCTTCCTCTTCTTTAGGCACCAACGAAAAACCCTTTTCCATTTTTCCGATCAAACTCTTTTGAGAGAATTGTTACAAAAGAAAAAAAAGTCAGAACTCGATGGGATCAAAATGTTGACTCTGGAGAAATAAAAAGGCCAGGTCGTTGACATTTGACAATGTGAAACCAATTAAATAAAGACGCGACGTGGCCAAGGAGAAGTTAAAAATACTAGAGAGTTGGGTAGAATTTGGCAGAACCAAGGAGAAGTTAATACAAAAAAGAACGAGTCCCAATGGCTTATAGTTTCCTCTTGGACTTTTTCTTAAGCCACAACCAAGAAGTGGAGAAATAATACAAGGATCAATTGGTTCAATAACCATAAGAAAAACAAAAATTAACAAATTAACCAAATGGTTAAAGAGAAGTAGAGAGAGAAAAAGAGAGGTTTTTGGTTAGTTTGTAAATTTTTGTTTATTTTATGGTTATAGAGTTAATTTTTCCAATTGCATGACTGGTTTGTATCAATGTATAGTGTGCTTGTCCTGACAGAAAACAGAGTAAGAGAGAGAGAGGACTTGGAGTCTTTTTTTTATCATATATTTAATTATTGACCATAACAAACAAAATTGAGATAGAAAGAGAGATTGATCATTGGTTTAGCGTTTTTTTTTTCCTCTCAAAAGAAGTTTCTTGGAAACAAAGGCAAATCATGGAATTAAGTAATCTACAAGCCTTGGTGATTAAGTTTATTTCTTTTCTTTTTTACTATAAAAAGTCGAAACGTGACCAATCTTTATCCACCTAATATCATTTGCTCATCTTTTAGTGTTGACTTTTAATCTTGAAATTCTTCATTTTCTGCCATCACCCTGAAGAATATCTTGAAAAACTCCGTACTCGTTGGGGCAATTTGGGTCTACACATTTTCTGAAAAATCCTTTAATAAAACTTGGACGTCCTCTTTTAATATGCTTTCTGTTTCTTGGTTGCATTGTGGTGTCATCTGGATTACTCTCTCCCTAGCCTTCTCTGCCTAAAACCCAAATCAAAAAAAAAAAAATTCAAAACTCTAGGAATAACAAGAAGAGAAATAAGAAGAAAAAGAACACGTATACCTCTTGTTCCCAATTGGTGAAGAAAGTGACAAGAGCGAGAACAATTGTTTGTAGAGTAGAGCCTATCAATATACCGATCCAAAGTCCTCTCCCTCTCATTTTCACAAGGAAGCACAAGATCGAACCCACCGGGATACCAACCAGATAATATGATCCGATGCTTGCATAACCTCCAATATATTGCCACCCTGTTCCTCTAGCAATCCCTGCGGATATGAGAATTGCGTAGAATACATAAATTTAGTTTCTTGGCTTACAAGCAACAACTACAAGTCATTATCCCAGCTGTTTCTTAATCATAAACGGTTTCGTTTCTGCATTCTACTGTATAAGGTCTCTCCATATGATGTGACTATATCTTACCCGAAAACACGGCGATAAAGCCGTTGACGAAAATCGATAGGCAGAGAATAGATGTGATTTGTGTTGCATAGTGAGCCACTTCTCTCTCGTCGCTATAGATATACGCCCATGTTTTCCGATAGCTGTAAAGAGTGATGCTTACTAAGGAGGCATCAAAAGTACCGAGGTAAATTGCAGCTTTAGCCGCTGCTCGAGCTGCCCTTGGATTTCCAGCTCCTAGCTCGTTTGAGACATGTGTGCTATATAAACAAGACAAGGGTTGAGAACATTTTACAGAAAAAATAAAATTCTTATGAACAATTGAAAATATACTAAACCTTGCGGCTGCTCCTATTGCATCCACTAGAACGTAATGCAGAGCTGACGTTGTGAGGCTGCTCAAAGATGAAAGACCCGAAGATGGGTAGAGTGGCCCATATCACTTAAGTTAGATCTCTTCTTATTTTTGAACTTCTAACATAATTCTTTTGAAATGATGAATCTTTTCGTCCATTCATCTTGGAGTGAATAGAATAAGTTAAAGCCATTTTTCGAAATTCCTAACATCAAGCAAAATAGGCTCTATGCTATATTTTTACGATATATATGCACATACCAAATGGACATCACCGATGTTTCGAGCTTTGAGTTGGGTAAGAGTCCAGACAATAGTATCAGAAGCTCAAATGACCACCATTCCAGGCTATACTTACACCCCAAAACAAAAAGAGATAGATAGAGTTAAGGATCCATTGAAGATCAAAATAAGGAAGCTAGAGACAATTTAGTTACCAAATCAACATTGCAGATGGAATTGCGAGGGCGATGAACTGCTTCATGCTCGAAAAGATTTCTTGTGCCCGAAGATTCCTAGTTTCGCCATACAGAGCAGAGCCTCTCATGAAAACCCAAAGCAAACCAACGTTGAACCAATACGAAAAACCGATGGACAAAGCGGCGCCGACGATTCCGAATCTCAGTTTATAGACAAGAAGCCAACAGAAAGGAATGTGAAAACAAAGAGCTGCAAGAGCGCTCAAAAGGAGAGGAATAACCAATCCTTGTGACTGGAAATATCGAGTCATAGATTGAAGAACAGCGTATCCGAATAAAGCCGGTATGAGCCAGATGGAGTATGTACAAGCTAACTGAGAGACGAGAGGATCTTGATGGAAAAGCTCCAAGAGTTTGTCCATGAAAACCCAAAGAAGAGAGATTGGGAAACAAAGCAAGAGAAGACAGAGCATTGAGCTGTAAGTGTATGAACAAAGTTTTCTAAATTGCTCTGCTCCAAAAGCTTGACCACACAATGTCTCTAACGCACCTGCAAACCCAAACTAATGGTCGAAGTCAAGTTGGAGAGAGAGAGAGCGAAAGAGAGAGAGAGAGAGCGAAAGAGAGAGCGAGAGAGAGAGAGAGAGATAGATCTTACGAGGAGACTGAACCCGGTGACGTTGGTAAGGGAAGTGGCGATAGCGACGCCGGAAAGAGAGAGCTCATCCAAGTGACCGGCCATAACCATGGAGATAACTTGAAGGAGATACTGAGAAACAGAGACTGCCACCATTGGAGCAGCCATGGAGCTTACCTTCTTCATCATCTCCGCAGATTTCTTATTTCTGTAATCTTGTTCTTCTTTGGGCTCCTTCAGCACAAAGGAGAAACCCTTTTCCATTCGTCCGATCTATATATATTTTTTTTAATTTTGAGAATCGTTACAGAAAAAGTCAAGACAACAAATTGATGGATCAAAAAATCTTTAGAGAAAATAAAACCCGTTTAGTAGAATCTGAGATATTGTCGGGCAGTTAAGTACAAACGTTGACTAATTGAATTTTAAATTGTTCTCTTTAATCTCCATTATAATCTAACAGAATACCGTAAGCAATATGAAAAAAAAAAAAAAACTGAGGATTTAATATATAAAGCCAGCCATTTTGGGTCAGAGATGTTTCTTGATCGTCAAGCAACTTATGGGTCATCAGTAATGTATTTACGACCTACCTGCAAAACCAAACGAAAAAAACACATTGAAAATTTTGAATACATATAGATCAGGATTGGATTGTTTGTTTGTGTTTATATTTGCTTTTATGTCTAATTTGTTTTTATAATATCACGTTTTTCTAAATGAAGCTGCAACCCTTAAATTTTATGAACAATAAATTTTTGTTCATGGTAATACAAATGCTAAACATTGAAACAACCGAGTCATACCTCATTGGACCAATCAGTGAGTGTAGTAATGAGGAGTAAGGTGAGAGTTTGCGTAGTGCATCCAGAGAGAATACCGATCCAGAGACCTTTAACTTTGAAGTCAAGAATAAAGCAGAAGACAAGTCCCATTGGAATCCCAACGATGTAAAACGCAGCGATATTCACATAAGCACCAATCTTCTGTTTACCACTTCCTCTTACAACCCCTTCAAACACAAACACCCCCAAAAAAAAGAGAACTTTCTTTAAAAATGGTTTTTATTTTCCTGCGAAACTAAGTTTCTTTTGCGTCCATATACAGTAATTTTTAAGATACATATAATTATATCCGTGAATGTGTATCAGTATGTATCACAACATTCATTTATTGGGATAGTATATCTGTACACAAAATACGTCCATCTATTCTAAATAAATCAGAAATTTTCCCACGGAACATTTTCCAAAAACTGCTAGTCTACAAATTAACTTTTTAAAGTATGATCAAATGGGTGGTGGTATAATGGCACAAGGGAGTTGGTATGCGCCGTGTTTAATTTTTTAGGGATGGAAAATTATTTTTTAAATCAAAATATCTAAAAGCTGATTCCAAATATTAGAGGAATTATAGACCAAAACCCAAAAAGTCCCAAAGTTTATCAAATTTTTTTTTTTTTTTTAAAGAGTGTTAGACTGCCAGAAAACTTTGTTGAGTATCCGCTTTCTTAGTGTGTTTATAAGAAGAATGTGGATTGCTTACCGGTTAGGGCGCCTGACAAGCTGTCCATAACAATGGAACAGCAGAGAATCGGTGTGATTTTTGCGACGTAACAAATCACTTCAGGTACGGCACTGTAAGCGTAGCCCCAAACATGTCTTGAGAAGAACAATGCAGAGCTTATGGTAAAAGATTCAACAGCTGCAATTATGATTGCGACAATTGCAGAAGCTTTAGCTGCGACTGAGTTTCCAGCTCCTAGTTCATTGGCCACATTTGTGCTACAAAATATAGCGCATTCCCAATTTTTAAAACTAATCAAATCAAATGGTTATAAACTGACTTAGATCTTGATTGTTTGTTTGCGTTTTTTTTTTCTTCTTCTACTTTTATGNAAATTTTTTTTTTTTTTTTTTTTTTTTTTTTTTTTTTTTTTTTTTGACTTGGTTCTTTTATGCGCGGTGTTTATAAATCCACAATCTCTTTATAAATCTTTTTTGCGATGGAAAGTTATTTTTTAAATTAAAATATCTAAAAGCTGATTCCAAATATTGGAGGAATTATAGACCAAAAAGTCCCAAAGTTTATCAAAAAAATTTTGTTTTTGAAAGTGTTAGACTGCCAGAAAACTTTGTTGAATATCCGCTTTCTTAGTGTGTTTATAAGAAGAATGTGGATTGCTTACCGGTTAGGGCGCCTGACAAGCTGTCCATAACAATGGAACAGCAGAGAATCGGTGTGATTTTTGCGGCGTAACGAATCACTTCAGGTACGGCACTGTAAGCGTAGCCCCAAACATGTCTTGAGAAGAACAATGCAGAGCTTATGGTAAAAGATTCAACAGCTGCAATTATGACTGCGACAATTGCAGAAGCTTTAGCCGCGACTGAGTTTCCAGCTCCTAGTTCATTGGCCACATTTGTGCTACAAAATTTAGCGCATTCCCAATATTTAAAACAAATCAAATCAAATGGTAATAAACTGACTTAGATCTTGATTGTTTGTTTGCGTTTTTTTTTCTTTCTTCTACTTTTATGTTTACATGTGTTTTACTTGACATGAAACAGCAATTTTTACTGTTTTACTGTTTTTTTGTGAATCTAATACCTAAACGGAGAAGACAAAAATATTTGCGCTCACACTTTGCAAAATATTTTATGAGAAAATGAAAATATTACATTTAAAAAAACATTAACATATATGTTTCTCTATAAGTGGGAATCTGGAACTAAGTCCAGACTAATTCCAATTTTTGCCATTTAAAGCATTTATAGTGGTCAACCATGATTGAAATTAGTTTAAAGAAAAACGTTACAAGATTCATGAAAATATTCACACGCACTGACCTTGTTGCAGCACCGATCGCAGCTGCGAGATTGTAGTGCAAAGATGAAGTCGTAAAGCTGTTCAAATGAAAAGGTAACGTGAACCATACGCAAACAATTAAAGAATTTAAAGAGACAACACATGTGTTGCCAGAAAATTAAGCATTATTATTACCACATGGAGATCACAGATGTTTCTAGCTTTGAGTTGGGTAAAACTCCGGAAACAAGAATCAAAATCTCAAAAGCCGACCATTCAAGACTAGTCATCATAGCAGAAGGAACTGCTAGGGAGAAGAAAATCCTCATGTGGCCAAATGCTTCCATTGATATTAAAACCCGTTTGCCTTCACAAACTTGGGAATGTTTCATGAAAAACCAGAGGAAAACGGCGTTGAGCCAATACGAAAGGCTAATAGATAAAGCTGCACCTTTGGTTCCAAGCCCTAAAGTGTAGACCAAAACCCAACAAACCGGTATGTGGAAACAAAGAACGGTTAAAGAAGTGAGAATCATAGGGAAAATCAAGCTTTGTGTTTGGAAGTAGCGAATCAAAGATTGGAGAACAGAGTAGCCGAATAAAGCTGGTATGAGCCAAAGGCAGTACACAGAAGCTATCTCGGATATTTCAGGGTCTTGGTGAAACAATAACAAAAGGTTCTTCATGAAAATCCATAGAAGAGAGATTGGGAAACAGATGATGAGAAGAGAAACAATGGAAGTGAAAGTATAGGAACCAAGCTTCTCGTACTGACGAGCTCCAAAGGCTTGACCACATAGTGTTTCTAATGCGCTCGCTAGTCCAAACTGTCAATCAAAGAATTGATAAAAAGCAGAGTAAATCAGATAAAAAGAAGATTTATTTCCACTACGATAGAATGAGAAGAATATCGGTTACGTTAGCAATGTTTTCACTGTTTCTGTAAAGAAAGTATAGTAATATTTTATATGGGTTTCGAAATGTTCTTCTTACAAGTAGACTGAAGCCGGTTACGTTAGCAATGGAGCTGGCGAGAGCGATTCCAGCGAGAGAGATCTCGCTTTTGTGGCCAACGATCATTGTCGAAGTAGCTTGAAGAAGGTATTGAGATATGTTTACGATCACCATTGGAGCTGCCATTGAAGCCACCTTCTTCAGCTTCTCTCATCTTATCTCTTGTCCTTCATCTCGCTTAGCATTTACAAGTAATGGATCTTCCATGGTATATTTTCTTTTTTTGCTACGTTTACTAATCTGATTTGAAGTAAAGGTTTAATGTTCTTTAAAAGTCTGACATGATCATTAATTTTCACATAAGATGGGGTGGGATTCCGAGGCATGTGAGTTGTATTTTGTTAAGCCCAAGAAATCTATAATTTTTTATATAAAAAATGTCTAATCGAAGCACTAGTCAACAAAAAAGACCATAGCTAATAGTCAAACCAGACTAGTCTTCTAAAACTTCGTTAAAACACCTCCATCGGTTTCTAACAATTAAAAAATAAAAAAAAATTAATAAATGAAGAGAGAAAGAACCATATGTGACTCTAAGCCTCATCCACATTGATCATACTCTAAGGAGTGTCTTAAAAAAATAAAAAGAGATATGTTTTGGCAAATAAAAAAAACAGAAAAAGAAAAATATGTTTTCTTCCAATCAAAAATTGACATGTGGAGATCTATGGTGTCTTAATGTCTTCCTAAAGACATCCAATCTCTACTATTTTCCCTTTTTAATAATTTTAAAATTTAAAGACACCCTCCTTTTTGTGCAACGGAGGTGGTCTAAGGAAGGTTATTTGGGATGGATTTTAAAAAAAAATTAAAATTTTGAGATTGCATCATTATTTGTTTATAGATTCTTAAAATCCTAATAGAATCAATTGTTATTGGTTTAAAGATTTTAAAATTGTATTCAAAATCCTTTGTTATTCAAAAAGTTTGGTTTTTAAAGATTTTATGATTGTATTAAAATCTTGTGTTATTGGGAGAAAGATTTTAAACATTTTAACTCATAAAACAAGATTTAACAAGACTTTCAAAATACTACATATATGGCTTAGATTCTCAGAGTCATTATAACAAAACTATTTTGATAGATTTTCTAAATACACAAACCCTTTCCAAATCTAACAAATTTTTTAACAAATTTAAAAAATCTTTCAACTCTTAAAATCAATCAAAATTTTATAAATCCATCTCCTAATAACCACCCCTAAGAGTTCTCCAATAAAAAAAATATTGTTATTTTAACACAATTACATTTTAAAATTAAATTTTTAATTTAAATAAAAAATTTGAACCAATGAATAAGAGACAAGTGTTATGAAGGGTTCTCACTTCTCTCTTATGGGTATCTCATTTTTCTCTCTTGTTTTTTCTTTTCATAGGTATCTTAAATTAGAAACTTTTCTGATCTTTAAAATCCATGTGTCATTACTTCATTAGCTCAATCCTTCTATATTTAAAATTTAATTATATTATTAAATTATATTAATATAATATATATGAAATATCCTATGTGAGAGACTCATCGGATGAAGATGCTTTTACTAGAGGTGTTCGCTAGCCCGATGTATTCGAATATTTGAATTAGTTCCGAATAAAAATTGATCAATTCCAGATAAGAATAGATCTGTTCAGGATAAGAACTGATCAGTTCAGAATCTTTCAGGTATAAAGATTTTAAACTAATTTAGAAACCGATAGGATTTTACCCAAAATGTTTTTGGCCATATCTAAACACTATTCGCCATGTTCTGAATTTTTTTTTTTTGGTATGAATGTTAAGAAAAAACTTGGTCAATTCTGATTTTCATTTCCTATTTCCTTTGCTTTCTGTTGAGTGTACATTATCTGAGAAATGGGTATTTAGTAGCTTCATGGTAATTGGTTCAAAAAAAACAATTACAGTAGAAACTTTATAAATTAATAATGTTGGAAATATGATATTTTATTAATTTATAGAGTTATTAATTTATATGTTTTGAATAAAAAAATTATGTATTAATAAAAAAAATAAAAATAATATTTTTTGTAAAGTTTATAATATTTTCAAAATTTTATTTTTAAAATTATAGATGAATTGTAATAATATTTCAATTTTAATATAAAAACAACAATATACTCATATTTTAATAGATTATCGTTGTTATATATTTGTATAAGATTATTTTATGGTAATTATTAATTTATAATATTAATGGGACTATATATTTACATAGGTTTCTTAAAAAAATTATTATCTTATTATCTTATCGATTTGTGTTATATTTTGAACCGGCCTCACTTGGAATCGAAAAAATTTATTAATTTATAGAGTTTATTAATTTATTTATTATTAATTTATAGAGTTTCTACCGTATATATTTTACCCATGCAGCATTAACTACTGGAAAAAAGTAAAAAAAATAATTGTTTACGATAAAAAAGTATGTCACTTCTTTCAAATAAACTTAAAATATGTTACAATTTTCTAACAAATTTGTTGTCTTTATATTAAATAATATTTAAATATATTGAAATTTATTAATAATATTATTTCCTTTAAAAAAGTATATATAGATAATTTTATACTATAATAGGGTTGTATGTGGTTTACAATAAACTATATTAAAATCCGTAAAAATAAATGAAAACAAATTTGGATTATTCGTGAAAAAATGAAATAAGATTAAGAATGGTAAATCGAAACCACCAAAAGATGCGCAGATTTACAATAAACTATATTAAAATCTGTGAAAATAAATGAAAAAAAAATTAATTCTCATATTTATTCTTTTTTTTTGTTTACAATTAAATTTTATCACATATTTTCAAATATGTAAATTTTTTATATTTCTACATTAATTAGGTTTACTTTTAATTATTTAGCTACTTATATAAATTTTTAAAAAAAAACTTTGAAGAGTTAATAATTCTATCTTTATTGGAATTACCATAAAAAAAATTGAAAACATTTTTGGCACGTGTCTAATTTTGAATTACATGGAATGTAAAAATAAAACATAATTTTTATATTTATTTGTTTTGCTAATGAGATTTTTTATAAGCGTCAAAATCTAATTGGTTAAAAAAATTATATGTGTCAAAATCTGTTCTTTACACGTGTTGCAATCATGTTATTTTCAACTTTAAAATATTAAACTTTATATAATAAGATTCTGTTACATAAATTTATCCAATCACATAAATAATCTTATAAGGCAATTTTTTAAATTTGCAAAATTCATCTCATTCTGGAGTTGAGTTTTATCTTTAATCATTCTGTGATAAATCAGAAACCTTTACAAAATGATTTACTGAAAACACAACTGCAAAAAAAAAGGCATTTTAAACAATCGAGGCCTCAATCATACCACATTGGTCCATTTGGTGAATGTAGTAATGAGACATAAGGTGAGAGTTTGCAGAGTGCATCCAGAGAGAACACCAATCCAAAGACCTTTAACTTTGAAGTCAAGAATAAAGCAGAAAAGAAGTCCAATTGGAATCCCAACAATGTAAAACGCAGCGATGTTCACGTAAGCACCAATCTTCTGTTTACCACTTCCTCTCACAACCCCTTCAAACACAAACACATAAAACAAAACAGAAACTTTTAGTTAGAAAATCTGTTTCCTTCGTGTGTGAACTTATAAAGGTTTCTCACCGGTTAGCGAGGCTGACAAGCTGTCCATAACAATAGAAATGCAGAGAATCGGTGTGATTTCTGCGGCGTAACGAATCACTTCAGGTACGTTACTATAAGCGTAGCCCCAAACATGGCGTGACAAGAACAGAGCAAAGCTCGCGGCAGAAGATTCAACAGCTGCAATCATGATTGCGACAATCGCAGAAGCTTTAGCTGCGACTAGGTTTCCAGCTCCTAGTTCGTTGGCCACATTCGTGCTACAAAATTTAGCAAAATTCCATTTAAAGCAAATTAAAAATAGAAATCAAATAGTTATAAACTGACTCAGACTTTGATTCTTGGTTTGCATTTCTTTCGAGATTACTTTTATGTTTACATGTGTTTGACTTCAAATGGAACGACGGTCATTTAAAGTAACATGAAACATAGAGTAATATATAAGAAATATGGATTAATCCACTCATTGATATATTTTGAGTTGTAACTTCACAAAACTTAATATGATATCAGAACCGAGTTTGATTCAAATATAGAGTGGTGCTATTTTAGAGTGGTGGAATCTGGTTCGAAATTGACTAGATGAGTTAATTTTCATGAAAATTATATAAACAAACTGACCTTGCGGCAGCACCGATCGCAGTTGCTATATTGTAGTGCAAAGAAGAGGTTGTCACGCTGTTCACATGAAAAGGTAGCATTACTCATACGAAACGGTTTAAAGAGTACATAGAGTGATGCTACAAAATTAGGCCTAGTATGAATTACCACATGGAAATCACAGATGTCTCTAGCTTTGAGTTTGGCAAAACTCCGGAGATAAGAATCAAAATCTCGAAAGCCGACCATTCAAGACTAACCATCATAGCAGAAGGAACCGCTAAGGAGAAGAAGATCCTCATGTGACCAAACGCTTCCATCGATATTGAAACCCGTTTCCCTTCGCAAACTCGAGAATGTCTCATGTAAAGCCAGAGCAAACCCGCATTGAGCCAGTAGGAAATGCTAATAGATAAAGCCGCACCTTTAGTTCCAAGCCCTAAAGTGTAGACCAAAACCCAACAAGATGGTACGTGGAAACATAGAACGGTTAAAGATGTGAGAACCATTGGGAAAATCAAGCTTTGTGTTTGGAAGTAGCGAATCAAAGATTGTAGAACCGAGTAACCAAATAAAGCCGGTATGAGCCAAAGGCAGTAAACAGAAGCTATCTCTGATATTTCGGGGTCTTGGTGAACCAATAACAAAAGGTTCTTCATGAAAATCCATAGAAGAGAGATTGGGAAACATATGATGAGAAGAGAAACAATGGACGTAAAAGTATATGAACCAAGCTTCTCGTACTGGCGAGCTCCAAAGGCTTGACCACATAGTGTTTCTAATGCACCCGCTAGTCCAACCTGTCAAGCAATGAGTTGAATCTTAGAAAATTAAATCGGATTGAAAGCAGAACAAATGGCAGATTAAATAGGATAAAATGTTTGCATATATATGCGGTTTTCATATTTCAAATCGGTATTCAAATCATGGTTTGCAAATATATGCGGTTTTCATATTTCTCCGGGATTAGTCTGGGTTTCGGTCGATCCTAGGCATATAGAAAGAACAAAAAAATGCAATTTTTTTATGGGTTTGTAAATGTTCTTCTTACAAGGAGGCTGAAGCCGGTTACGTTAGCAATGGAGCTGGCGAGAGAGATTCCAGCGAGGGAGATCTCGCTTTTGTGGCCAACGATCATTGTAGAAGTGGCTTGAAGAAGGGATTGAGATATGTTTACGATCACCATTGGAGCTGCCATGGAAGCCACTTTCTTCAACTTCTCCCATCTTATATTCTTGTCTTCTTCTTGCTTAGAATTTACCAGTAATGGATCTTCCATAGCTGTTTAAATTTCTTAAAGAAAAAATGTGTGTAGTCTCTTTTTTTTTGGGTTCAAACTAATCTGAATATACAATATATGTAGAGTCTAGTAGTGAAAACTGATCTTGATTTCACTAATTAAGGTTTGACTTTTCTTTAAAAGCTTGACATGATAAGGCTCAGATCGTGCCACTACGTAGTCCTGTCAAATTTGTAATGGAAATAAATGTGCCACTAGTACGTAGGCCTGTTTTTAAATAGAAAGGGTCCCTTTTGGTTAATAAAAAAACCCAAAGTGGACCAAACAAATCTTAATATAATTCCATCTTTAAATTCAGGGCAATTCATGAATCCTTCCACCATTTGTAGGATCCATTCATTACCTGTAAACGAAGGATCCCCATGCCTTTTAGTACACTATGCATAGCTTCGAACAGCGGCTGCTCTTTTAGTACACTATACATAGCTTCGTGTTGTACATAATAGACATGATTAACCAAATGCAACGAGAAATCTAGCTCCCAAATAGATCAGAGTCCAAAACTTAAAAGACACCACTACAGAAATTTAGATAATATGCATTGGAGAAGAGAAGAAACCCAATTTGAATCCAGAGATTAAAGAGAAATGGCTTTAGTTTTGACAACCGAAAAGATACTGAGAAGAATATTGTGGTATACTATCCGATTCAAAAGAATAAAGAATAAAGTCAACTAATGCAAATCACAAACTTCAAACCACCTCCGAAGCAACCCTTCCAGCTTGTGTGGGAACCGGTAGTGTAACGAAACAACAAAATTTTACCACTATATATGATTTATATTTGTGTCATGATGATTTGTTATCATCGGAACCTTTTTCAAGAAACATAAGAAAAAGACTTTTGTTACTAGCAGGGGCAAACGCAGAAATTTATTTAGCATAGAGTACATAATTTTTATTTTTATTAATAAAATAATTTATCAAAAATATAGTAATAATAACAAAAAAAACATCTATAACGAAACGAACAGAAACAAACTAAAAATATAATGTCACAAAAGATATTTTAAAAAACTCTTTCAAAGTTACCCTACAATTCTATTGATGGTTAGATAACGTGAACACACGAGAAAAAGAAAAAAAAGCAATAGATAGATGGTGGCTAGATAAAATTAACAATTTCTACTTGTATTTTTGAATGGATTTTGAATTTGGGCTTTTGAAGTATCAAGTATAGAGTCTATAGACTAATGGATAAATAAGATGTAGGATAATATTTAACTACTAAACAAAAAAAATCAAAAATCAGTGTGGGGGCACGTGCCACCAAATTTTGTACATGCATCCATATAACAAATTTATGACAAATTTATAATCTTACTGGTTACTAGGATAATTACACCATATGACAAATTTATAATCTTCTATAACAACACACATGTATTTATTCTAATAAAATATAAATTAATATATTAAATCAAAACTACACATTCAATTACTCCTGTTATTCTATATCTTTTTTTTTTTAATAAATCATTGAATTTTAACCATTTATAAAAATATTTGTATTCATCATAAAACAAAACATGTACAATATCACCCAAGTTTTTTACCTATTTTACTAAAAAATCTTATTTCATATTGTTCTAATCTTCTTTATATAACTACACATATGTATTCATTCTAATAAATTATAAATTAATTTATTAAAAAAAGACTACACATTCTATTTTTCTATTAGCTATCTTATATATTTTTTTTTTTTTTGAAAATCATTGGATTTTAACAATTTATAAAAAAATATAAAAAATGTATAATATCGTTTAAGTCATTTATCTATTTTATTATAGAAAATCATATTTCATGTTGTTCATTCACAAAACATATTTACGTACGAAATCTCCATGTAACATTATATATATCATCAAATCATCATTAATTCATATAATCAAAAATGATAATTAATACAAAAATATCAATTAATTTTTCATTTTAAGATTTTTTCGATTAAAATCTTTTATATTATAGTATATTAAATATTTTATTAATTTTGACTCACAAACATATCAAATTTAAACAATGTCTACTACATAATTGTATTCTAAATATTTTTAAAAAGCTCTAAACATTAAAAAAATCAAATTTTAAGTTTTTATAATTTACGATATAATTTTAAAATCGAATATTGCAGAAAATTAATATATATATATATATCTTAATTAATATATATTATTTATAAGCCAAAATGTGTGTGGTCTAGTTGTACTTATGTCTTTGTGTCTGATTGGTAACCAATAATTTTTAGCGATAATCTGGATCTTTTAGCGGTAAGCTGCAGTGATAAGTGCTTTTAAAATAGTTGAAAACCGTAAGAAAAGAGCTGTAAACAAAAGATGTACAAAAAATGTGAGTATAATACTGTTGCTAAAGCTTTCGGTATTGCTTTTATGATTGGTAACTATTAAAACGGTATAAGTTGTATTACAGCTTTTTGGTAACGCTTTATGTTTGGGAGACTCTAGGTTCGAATCTCTTAATAGGAAAAAATATTTTTAATATTTTCCTAATCCATCAGTAGTGGGCGGATAACATTAATGGTCCCAAAATGTAAATTTGCAGAGACTCGGGTTTTTTTTTCTTGTTTGGATCTTGGAATGTATGGATTAGTGAACTATGATGGTCTTGTTTGGATGATGCAGGATCCCCAATAATATGGTGATTGAGATCTCGGTCGTTGAAATATGGATTTTAACATGGAAATGCTGGTGTTCTACGATTTTGTATATCCATGGGATTAGTTGAATCCGTCCGATAAATAAAAATAATAATCACTTATAAGCAATATTTTAGATTTCCACTGATTCTAGAAATTAGTATCGGTTTTGGTGTAGAATCATCCAGATATCCAAAAAAAAAAAGCCGAGCAACAATTTCATGGGTTTGTAAATGTTTTTCTTACGAGGAGACTGAAGCCGGTTATGTTAGCAAGGCCTGTTAATTGGGGAAAACCGTGATGTAGAGGCCTGTGAGTATAATCTGGTAAGCCCAAGAACATTATAATTTTTTTTTTTACTTTTGTTTACAGCACACTATAAATATTTTATTAGTTTGGTTAAACACGTAAGCCCTAGAAGAGATTGAGACACTCTTTATCAAAGCAAGGAGTATACCATACTCAATAAAACAATTGCTTAAGGTAGAAGATTCTGCGAAGTTTATTGTTTCATGCTTCATTACAGGAGTTTAGCATAAATTTTGTGTCAAAGGATAACACAGAAAAGTTAGAAATTGCTGATATGAACCTTCCTTAGATGACTCTCGCATTCGCCAACTCTTCCACCAAGTTGTGTATCATTCCAGACTTATTTGTTAAAGTGGAAAATTGTCTAGTACATACTGATTTTCAGATTGTGAAGAAGGGCAAGGATTATGATATGCTTTTGATTCTCGGAAAACCATTCATGGTCAGAGTAGGTGCGATTATATATTTGCATAATAAGAGAGTATCCTTCCCTAACATTGAAAATAATATTTTTACAAGGCCATCCCTATTAGTGGAGCCACCAAACACGTCTCTTGCATCGCTGCAGCCACTTGAGATAAGCTGGGAATTGTTTCTCAGAAAAAACTATGTCACACCTCCCTGCTTCCTCCCTCGTCTTTGCTTAGGAAAATGGTGAGAAGTTTATTTGACTCAGATCAAGTCACCGTACAAAAATTGTGTAATGGGATACTTGAAAATTTCAGCGGAAGTGATGATGATACAATAACCATTTTTCATGAGGCTTCCTCCCTCATCCTTGCTCGATTTTCTTCCTCCTTCCTCCTATCTTCCTCATCTTCAAACAACACGGTTGGGTACACAAATTGAGTGATGAGTGGAAATGAATGTTCAACAAAGCCTCATGTTTACCAGGGGTGAGGCACGAATCGGATTGAAAATGGATGTCATTGAATCAGATTGTCCCTGAATAATGAGGTTTTTGTTGAGCCTTTTGTTGAACATCTATTTTCACTCATCCAACAAAAGCCTCATGTTTACCAGGGGTTTTACAGTTTTATAATTCTCTCGTACATACACTTTTTTGATAAATTATAATTTGAAGAAAAAATATTCTTTTAACAAGCTATATAATATGTGAGATTCTCCAAGCTGCAAACGACATTTTATTTTAATACTTGTTTGTTTTAGTTCTTAGGAAGCTATGAAAATACATGGCAATATATGGAAAATCATTTTGGCGATGTGATGAACCAACTAAACCACTGTATCTATAAACGTTATGTTAATTTTACAACGTATTTTTAATCAACAAAATATTGGTTAACAATTGATCTTTTTTTTTTCCAGATGTTGGGCAATTGTTTCTTCAGAGCTTGTGAGTGTGATCAGATGTATCGCGGGGGAGGACGGAGGTCGAGACAGCACAAGAATCAACTATTCTGCTTAGTATTCAGTGGACTTTACTAAATCCTATTTATGCGGTATAGAGAGATATGATCGCCACATTTGCCCTGTTGAGTAGGCCTTGAATCACATGAGAGAGTGCATGAGATTGAAACAGACCAAGCATGCCCTCTTGCACCTTTGTGCGAAGCAGATGTACCTCTTAAGAAATCTTCAAACCTAAGGTACAACAGTGATGTGGTGCTAGTATTCCAATCTTCGAACTGGAGTATTCTGAAATCGAAAATGTAAGTGCATAATATGCAGAAAAATCCAAAATGTAAGTTATTTATTTAACATATTAGTTTCTTTTTTTTCATGCTTGTGTTAATTTTGCAGAAAATCTATCGTGGCCCTACTTCTCGGACTTCAAGGTATTGTTTTATGCATGGCGTAAACATTACATGTGCGAAAAAAGAAAATAGTGAGAAGTTTATTTGGCTCAGATCAAATCAAGTACAAATTTTTGTGTAAGGGGATACTTGAAAGTTTCAGCGGAAGTGACGATGATGTGCTCACCCTAGTAAACATGAGGTTTTTGTTGAACATCCATTTCCACTCATCACTTAATTTGTGTATCCAACTGTATTGTCTAAAGATAAAGTAGATAGGAGGAAGGAAGAAGAAAAACGAGCAAGGAGGAGGGAGGAAGCTTAATGAAAAATGGTTATTGTATCATCATCACTTCCGCTGAAATTTTCAAATATTCCGTTACACAATATTTGCACCGCGACTTGATCTGAGTCAAATAAAATTTTCACCATTTTCTTCTCTCGCACACGTAATATTTACGCATTTCATACAACAATACCTTAAGTCCGAGAAGTAAGGGCACAATAGATTTTCTGCAAAATTAACACAAGTACGAAAAAAAGAAGTTAATTTGTTAAATAAATAACTTATATTTTGTATTTTTCTGCATATTATGCAGTTATATCTTCGATTTAAAAATACTTCAGTTCGAAAATAGGAATACTAACAACCACTAGATGACGTACTAATTTCGCCGTCGAACCCCTTTGTTTTCACTTTTGTAGTGGCGACTCTTTTTTTTATCGAGCTATACAACCCTAATTGACATGTGTTTTTTATTAGTTGGGTTGTGTACTTGGGATTTTTATGTTTTCTAGATCCAACTAATCAAAATTGGTACATTAAATTCAGAGAATCTTATAAATAAACCGAATAAACCGATTAACAATACATTTCGGTTTCAATCGGTAATAACTTTTTTTAACCCAAATCGAACTGAATTATACAGTATCTGAACCAAACCGAATCGAATTATAATTTGGTTTAATTCGACATGATTTTACTCAAACCAAAAAAACTGAGAAACCGAAGAAACCAAACCGATTAACCCGATTAAACCGGATGCGCCTAAGCTGTTGCTCCAATGGAAAATGCTTCCACGTGGTTGTCTGCCACTACGATCACCTATTCACCTTGACTCTTAGAGCATCTTACTTATCTCTTGTCGGAGAAAGCATTCAAATTTGTTTTTTCCTTTTCTGACTTATTATTATTCTTTTATTAGAACTTGTATCCTTTCAACTCTGGTTACTCCTTGGTTCATCTATTATAGATGAAATTATATATTGTTTAATGATATAAAAGTCTATAGCTTTCTCTCAAAATCAATTACAATCAACCTCATAACTCATTCGTTTTAGTCCCATACATTTTCAACATTTGGAAATCCTATTATACATAAGTGGAAATTTTTAAAATCTAAAGCCTTTGAAATTCCTTGAACAAACTCATTAAAAGCGCAATCAGTGATCAACCATAATTCGCATTCCTTCTTCAATTAACCAATGACTCATGTCTCCAAACTTTCTCATCTAGTATTCTCTCCCTAGCTTTGTTTGCCTGCAAAATTTCCCAAATAAGTAGAAACAAAAATATTAGCGCAATATCTTGGAAATCGGACAAAAGATTAGGAAAAAAAAATGAGATTTAAGCGGTTTTGATCACCTCTTTGGTCCAATTTGTGAATCCAATAACAAGAAACAGGATTAGGGTTTGTAGTGTAGATCCTGAGACTAAACCGGCCCAGAGTCCTTTCCCATTGAAGTGAAGATGAAAACACAACAGAAGTCCAATGGGAATACCAATGATATAATAAGAAGCTATGTTGACATAAGCTCCAATTTTCTGCCACCCTGTTCCTCTCACAATCCCTATAAACACAATGCAACATTCGGTTGATGACCACACAAATTTTAAAACACGGTTCCTAAACCGGAGAAGATTATTAAGAAGGACTAACCGGAGAGGACGGTCAAGAAGCTGTCCATGAGGATGGAAATGCAAAGAATGGGAGTGATATCAGTCACATAACGAGTTACTTCCTCCTCATTGCTATAAGCATAAGGCCATACATTGCGAGACAAGAAGAGGGTAGAGCTCACAACGACTGACTCAACAGCGGCAATTATTATCGCAGCTGAAGCAGAATCACGAGCACCTCGCGGATTCCCGGCACCTAGCTCATTCGCCACATTGGTACTAAAACGAATATCGCAAAATGAAACATAAGCTCTAAAATGAAAATGTGTGGAAATCAGGATTTGAGAGTATTAAAGTTATAAAAGCAAACCTCGCTGCATCACCGATTCCATTTACCAAATTATAGTGCAAAGAAGAGGTCGTTAGGCTGTTCAAATCCAAAAAAATCAAGGCTTAGAAAATGAAAGATAAGGTAAGCAGAATATAGTATATATACATTTTTGGTGGTTCGATACATTACCAAATTGAAATAACCGAAGTTTCGAGCTTTGAGTTGGGTAGAAGACCAGACAGCAAAGTAATCACCTCGAAAGCTAACCACTCAAGGCTATTGAAGAAAATAAGAACAATAACAAAAAAAATAAAAAAAAATAAAAGGATAGTAAACAAAAAAAAAAAATACTTTATTTAGGGATTTAGGGGCATCATTTTTACCAAATTTTGTTTAGTATAGTGGTAAAAATTATTGATTTTGTTTTATGCAACATTTACTCTAGGACCGGCACTTGGTTGATCTATAGAAAATTTTCTATAAATCTTTACATACTTACCAGCACATCATTGCAGAAGGAACTGCAAATTGAAAGAATATTTTTGTGTGAAGAAACACATCCTTGGACATATAAATCCTCGTTTGGAGGCAGGCTCGAGACCGCTTCATGTAAACCCAAAGGAATACCGCGTTGAGCCAGTAAGAGATACCGATAGACACAGCCGCTCCTTTGACTCCAAAATCGAATCTGTGAACCATTAGCCAACACAGAGGAACATGGAAAGCTAGAGCAGCCAGAGAGCTCAATACCATTGGAAAGATCAAGGTTTGTGACTGAAAATATCGAACCAGCGACTCAAGAACCGAGTAACCGAATAGTGCCGGTATGAGCCAGAGGCAGTAAACAGCTGCTAACTCAGCGACTNATTCCATGCGCGCAGAACACGAAGGCGGACAAGTTGGCACGAAGTGCTCGCGACTACCTTTATTGTCTGCATCATGTAAACTCGGTTCCGCCGATTTGGTTTTCTGAATTGTTATAGGAATTTGAGGCTGTTGACAAAAAAAAGTATCTGGAATTATGCTTACTTATTATCCTTCTCGAATTTTTCAAAATAAATAAATTAAAAATTGAAACAGAAGTTGTTGAGAATTGAAACTTTGTACTCACTTATTTTACTTTTAATCATTATTAAATACAATCACAATTATTTTAGAGTCAATTGGGAATATAACGCCCTTGACCGCGAATATATGTTAAAATGACGCCTTATGTAATTTAACGAAAGAACTAACGCTTTGCACATGTGTTATGACCTTTTACCCTCTCAAAATAATGATAATGGCAATTGGAAGAGATTTTCTTTCTGACACATTTTCTCTCTTCTCACTCTTCACATTTTTTTGACGAAAAATCTCTCTCTCTCACACATTTTCTGTAACCACAATAGCTTCCATGTTCTTCCTCTTACTCCAGATCTAATCTACCTTCAGCTTTTCTTGGATCTACGAAATCATACCTCAGCTTTGGAGAAATCGTGTTGAAGAGAGGGAAGTAGTGAGTGGTAATTGGTAAACACGTGTATTCTTTTAGTTAGTTGTAAAATTTATGTAATTTATTTATCATTTTCGTGTCCCATTAAAGAGTAAGGTGAAAAAATTGAAAATTCAAATAAAAAAGATGAACAGTATTTTTTACAGGGTTAACATTTAACAATTGATATCAACATATAGAAGTTTCCAAAACTTAAGAAAGTTTTTAAAAGATTTCCAAAAATAAAAATAGATTCCAACATTTACACTAATTAGTTTGGGTTCACCATTCCTTAAGGGGGGATTTAGGATTTAGATTTTACAGTTTAAGAAAAGGGCTAGGGTTCACCAATCTTTAAGAGGGGGTTTAGGGTTTAGATTTTACAGTTTAAGAAGAGGGTTAGGCTTCACCAATCCTTAAGGAGGGTTTAGGATTTAGATTTTACAGTTTACGAAAAGGGTTAGGGTTTAGATTTTAGTGTTTAACATTTAGGGTTAAAAGGTTAATTAGGGTTTAGATTTTAGGGTTATGATTTCTATATGGTTCAGCAATATATTTGTATATCCGTTATTTGTTTTGTTAGTATTTGTCTAATATATATGATATTGTTTCTAGAAACATTTTGTTATTTATAGAAATCTATATATGTCTATCTACTAGAAGTGTTATTGTATATTTGACTGCTTACAATTTTAATAACAATTCATAGAATAAACCAAAAATTAAAATTGTTATTACTAAGAAGCTGCTATTATATATATATAAATATTAAAATTATATCAAAAGGGTCAGAGTCTCCATAAATGTCAAATCAAATTCACTAATGTCTACAAGAGATAAAGCGTTAGTCTTATTGGCGTAAATGGTAGAATAGTCCGAAAGCGTTAGTTTCTAAAGACATTATAGAAGAGCGCTATTTTAACATATTAACGCGGTCAAAGGCGTTAGTTCCGCAACTCTCCCATTATTTTACTCTTTTTAAACTTTACAACTTTGTACTCACTTATTTTACCTTTAACCATTATTAAACACAATCATAATTTTATCGAAATTAAATTTTTATAATATATATAAAAATACATTACATAACAAACATTATATTATCTTTGATTTTAGTAATAATTATGTTTCTATTTTTTTTACATTATGTATTTCAAATTTTATGTTGGTTATGTTGTTGTAATTTCAATTTTATTATATATATATATTATTATTGCAGTTTTATTTATAAATTAATTGGATAAAATAAAAATGCATAGTTTTAAAATTTATTGGATTAAAAAATAATACATAATTTTGTTTAGGTATAAAGTAAAAATATTTTAAAAGTTGAAGCTATATTTTGTCAAGAAAAAATTCACCTTCAAAATATGAAGAAATGAATAGTATTCTTTCATATTTGAAGGAACACATTTCACTTCTTCATTTTGAAGATAAAAATGAAGCACCATTTGAGCAAATTTCTTCAACTTTTTCTCTTTTACACTTTACAACTTTATACTCACTTAGCATTGCGAGTTTTCAAGCAAGGACTGGATCAACAGCTCAAGGGTTGGAAATCCAGTTCCTTCAAGCATCCAGTCTCTTTCTCGAAAGTTTGGGGGAGAGCCGGATATAAGGTGGTTCAACGGTTAGCGGAGAAGTTCGAGAAAATGGAGAAAACTACCTCATAGGTTGAGGTCGAGACATTGGGTGATGGATCCAACCACTTGGAGGGGAACAACTCAATCTACAGTGTGAGTCACCTCAACTCCCAGCTTATGGTTACGGTGGTAAATTTTCACGGGGAATCAGAAGCGTCTGAGAACTCTTTCACCCTTGCTGAAGCTTTCAATCAAAAGTATAGACAACCCAAGCCAATGACAGTAGAGGAGGCTAGAATCTCTGCAATGAAGACATCCATCCAAATGCTCAAGAGTATTAGAAATCGAAGTCCCCATGAGGAAAGAGACCTCCAGAATTTGGAGTCACAGTGGAGAAAGTATGATCGAGCGCTTAAGAAGGCCCTTGAGGCTTCCATTGAGAAGGGAAGCTCCTCCAGCGGCGGCAAGTAAGGCATCTCGCACCTCATTCATACCTTAATGCTTATGTGTAATAATGCGGTTGCATCTTAATCTCATTCTTACATAAGGTTGGCATCAACAAGCTCTCTGTTTCAATTTTCTCTATTCTCTTCTTGCTTTTTTTTTACAAGACTAAAACATTTTCTATGAGGTTATGTTGTGTCAGATAATGAGTCCGTCGTATTCTCTAAAAAATTCTCTTGTTTTGTGTTATGTTATTAAATCATCTTAATCTCAGTCTTACATAAGGTTGACATCAACCAACTCTCTGTTTTCAATTTTCTCTATTCTCTTCTTGCTTTGTGTTTACAAGACTAAAACCTTTGCTATGAGGTTATGTTGTGTCAGATAATGAGTCCGTCGTATTCTCTATCAAATTCTCTTGTTTTGTATTATGTTATTAAATCTCTCGAGTCATGAAATTTCCAACAAACCTATTTGATTAGATAAGATCCAAATCGCAAAACTACTCAAGAGATGAACAGCAAACTCTCTAAAAGAAACTTGTAAAAGAGAGAGAAACTTTATACTCACTTATTTTACATTTAACCATTATTAAACACAATCACAATTTTATCGAAATTAAACTTTTATAATATGTATAAAATACATTACATAATATACATTATATTATCTTTGATTTTAGTAGTAATTATGTTTCTATCTTTTTTTTACATTATGTATTTCAAATTTCATGTTGGTTACATTGTTGTAATTTCAATCTTATTATATATTATTATTGCAGTTTTATTTATAAATTAATTGGATAAAATAAAAATGCATAGTTTTAAAATTTATTTGATTAAAACATAATATATAATTTTTTTGGGTATAAAGTAAAAATATTTTAAAAGTTGAAGCTATATTTTGTTAAGAAAAAGTTCACCTTCAAAATATGAAGAAATAAATAGTACTTCTTCATTGAAGATAAAAATGAAGATATAGTACTCCTTCATTTTGAAGATAAAAATGAAGCACCATTTGAGCAAATTTCTTCATTTTTTTCTCTTTTAAACTCTACAACTTTGTACTCACTTAGCACTGCGAGTTTTTAAGTAAGGACTGGATCAACAGACAAGGGTTGGAAATCTAGTTCCTTAAAGCATCCAGTCTCTTTCTCAGAAGTTTGGGGGAGAGCCGGATATAAGGTGACTCAACGATTAGCGGATGAGGTCGAGAAAATGGAGAAAACCACCTTAAAGGTTGAGGTCGAGACATTGGGTGATGGATCCTACCAGTTGGAGGGGAACAACTCAATCTACAGTGTGAGTCACCTCAACTCACAGCTTACAGTTACAGTGGTAAATTTGCACGGGGAATCATAAGCGTCTGAGAACTCTTTCACCCTTGTTGAAGCTTTCAATTATAAGTACGGACAACCCAAACCAATGACAGCAGAGGAGGATAGAATCTCTGCCATGAAGACATCCATCCAAACGCTCAAGAGTATTAGAAATCAAAGTCCTCAGAAGAAAAGAGACCTCCAGAATTTGGAGTCGCAGTGGAGAAAGTATGATCGAGCTCTTAAGAAGGCCTTTGGGGCTTCCTTTGAGAACGGAACCTCCTCCAGCGACAGCAAGTAAGGCATTTCGCGAATGAGGTATGAAATGCCTTATCTCTAAATGAGGTGCGAAATGCCTTATCTCTAAATGAGGTGCGAAATGCCTTACTTGCTGTCGCTGGAGGAGGTTCCGTTCTCAAAGGAAGCCCCAAAGGCCTTCTTAAGAGCTCGATCATACTTTCTCCACTGCGACTCCAAATTCTGGAGGTCTCTTTTCTTCTGAGGACTTTGATTTCTAATACTCTTGAGCGTTTGGATGGATGTCTTCATGGCAGAGATTCTATCCTCCTCTGCTGTCATTGGTTTGGGTTGTCCGTACTTATAATTGAAAGCTTCAACAAGGGTGAAAGAGTTCTCAGACGCTTATGATTCCCCGTGCAAATTTACCACTGTAACTGTAAGCTGTGAGTTGAGGTGACTCACACTGTAGATTGAGCATATCCCTGTCTCTTATACACATCTAGATGTGTATAAGAGACAGGGAGAAAGTATGATCGATCTCAAAGGAAGCCCCAAAGGCCTTCTTAAGAGCTCGATCATACTTTCTCCACCTGTCTCTTATACACATCTAGATGTGTATAAGAGACAGGGTATAAAGTAAAAATATTTTAAAAGTTGAAGCTATATTTTGTCAAGAAAAAGTTCACCTTCAAAATATGAAAGAAATGGATAGTATTGAAGGAATACTATTCACTCCTTCATTTTTAAGATAAAAATGAAGCACCATTTGAGCAAATTTCTTCATTTTTTTCTCTTTTAAACTTTACAACTTTGTACTCACTTAGCACTGCGAGTTTTTAAGTAAGGACTAGATCAACAGCTCAAGGGTTGGAAATCCAGTTCCTTCAAGCATCCAATCTCTTTCTCGGAAGTTTGGGGGAGAGCCGGATATAAGACGGCTCAACGGTTAGCAGAGGAGGTCGAGCAAATGGAGAAAACTACCTCAAGGGTTGAGGTCGAGACATTGGGTGATGGATCCTACCAGTTGGAGGGGAACAACTCAATCTACAGTGTGAGTCACCTCAACTCCCAGCTTACAGTTACGGTGGTAAATTTGCACGGGGAATCATAAGCGTCTGAGAACTCTTTCACCCTTGTTGAAGCTTTCAATTATAAGTACGGACAACCCAAACCAATGACAGCAGAGGAGGATAGAATCTCTGCCATGAAGACATCCATCCAAACGCTCAAGAGTATTAGAAATCAAAGTCCTCAGAAGAAAAGAGACCTCCAGAATTTGGAGTCGCAGTGGAGAAAGTATGATCGAGCTCTTAAGAAGGCCTTTGGGGCTTCCTTTGAGAACGGAACCTCCTCCAGCGACAGCAAGTAAGGCATTTCGCACCTCATTTAGAGATAAGGCATTTCGCACCTCATTTAGAGATAAGGCATTTCATACCTCATTCGCGAAATGCCTTACTTGCTGTCGCTGGAGGAGGTTCCGTTCTCAAAGGAAGCCCCAAAGGCCTTCTTAAGAGCTCGATCATACTTTCTCCACTGCGACTCCAAATTCTGGAGGTCTCTTTTCTTCTGAGGACTTTGATTTCTAATACTCTTGAGCGTTTGGATGGATGTCTTCATGGCAGAGATTCTATCCTCCTCTGCTGTCATTGGTTTGGGTTGTCCGTACTTATAATTGAAAGCTTCAACAAGGGTGAAAGAGTTCTCAGACGCTTATGATTCCCCGTGCAAATTTACCACTGTAACTGTAAGCTGTGAGTTGAGGTGACTCACACTGTAGATTGAGTTGTTCCCCTCCAACTGGTAGGATCCATCACCCAATGTCTCGACCTCAACCTTTAAGGTGGTTTTCTCCATTTTCTCGACCTCATCCGCTAATCGTTGAGTCACCTTATATCCGGCTCTCCCCCAAACTTCTGAGAAAGAGACTGGATGCTTTAAGGAACTAGATTTCCAACCCTTGTCTGTTGATCCAGTCCTTACTTAAAAACTCGCAGTGCTAAGTGAGTACAAAGTTGTAGAGTTTAAAAGAGAAAAAAATGAAGAAATTTGCTCAAATGGTGCTTCATTTTTATCTTCAAAATGAAGGAGTACTATATCTTCATTTTTATCTTCAATGAAGAAGTACTATTTATTTCTTCATATTTTGAAGGTGAACTTTTTCTTAACAAAATATAGCTTCAACTTTTAAAATATTTTTACTTTATACCCAAAAAAATTATATATTATGTTTTAATCAAATAAATTTTAAAACTATGCATTTTTATTTTATCCAATTAATTTATAAATAAAACTGCAATAATAATATATAATAAGATTGAAATTACAACAATGTAACCAACATGAAATTTGAAATACATAATGTAAAAAAAAGATAGAAACATAATTACTACTAAAATCAAAGATAATATAATGTATATTATGTAATGTATTTTATACATATTATAAAAGTTTAATTTCGATAAAATCGTGATTGTGTTTAATAATGGTTAAATGTAAAATAAGTGAGTATAAAGTTTCTCTCTCTTTTACAAGTTTCTTTTAGAGAGTTTGCTGTTCATCTCTTGAGTAGTTTT
>JAHZTW010000001.1:50738109-50796993 GCA_020283515.1 Alliaria petiolata
TAATTCAAGTAAGCAAGCAGGCAGCCAAGCAGCTCTCCTAAAAACCCAAACCGTTTTGCTAATTCAAGTAAGCAAGCAGGCAGCCAAGCAGCTCTCCTAAAAGCCCAAACCGTTTTGCTAATTCAAGTAAGCAAGCAGGCAGCCAAGCAGCTCCCTTTAAAAGCCCAAACAGTTTGTTGATTCTAAAGAGAAACAATCACAAGAGTCAGAGCAGCTTCCAAGCCCATCACGTTTTCTGCTCTAGGAAGCAACTAAGCACCTCTACACCTCATCCCTGCCTTTCATGAAACAAAGGATAGTTTAAAGGATCTCCCCATGCTCTTCCCAAGCTCACCTTTTGCCCATCCTGTATCAAAGCACCCACTCCTTTCTCCCTTCATCCTTGGCAGCGTTTGTTCCCCACATTGATAGGAAAGATTCTTCTTTAGTTTATATGTTTCTTTACCTTTGCCCATGTTGGGTTTTCTTATATAAACCGCATCCCCTCTATTGTAAGAAGATAACTTATCTATGAGTAATAAGATTCATAAGTTCCTTTCCTCTCTATATCATGTGCGTTAGTGTGTTATATCTATCATACAAGAAATCGTTCTGCTTGTGTGTTATATCAAGCAAAACACTTCTAGTTTCCTAAGGCTAATCTGCAAGCTTTATCAAACTAATCTTCCCATTCATCAAGCTATTGTTCCTCACGGTTCCATGCAATACGCCCCCTTACCATTCACTTAATCGCAGATTGATCTTTCTTGGGAAGGTTATATCAAGTGGTATCAGAGCTACAATCTGCAAGTTAAGTTTTCTATCTTTAAAATTTCTTTTATCTTGTATCAAAATCAAATATATATATATATATATATAGATAGATATGCCTCGTTCTTCTTATTTCTCTTCTAACCGAGTTCACTAAACAAAACAAAAGAAAAGTTTTGATTCAAGCTATTGTAATTGTGTTTAAGTTTTGTATCCTTTAGAATCTCTTTACTGGTGTTCTTCTTGTTTTATTCACAGGAACACATGCCAGGAGCAGAAGAAGATGAAGGAGCTGGCGCCTCTCAACCCAACAAACTTCTCATAGAAGCTCTCACGGCTCAAATGAAGAAAGCGTTGGCAACGGAGATGGAGAACTTTAGACAAGAATTCAAGTCTAATACCGAACAAGCTCCTCCACAAACCGAACCAAGGAGAGAAACATAAAGATTTCCTCAAAGAGAAAGAGCCCATCGAAGATAGCCTAGAGATGAAGCCGCTAATGATTACTATGAACATGGCGAAAGTTCTTCTCTTACTAATCAAAGGAGACCAAGGAGAGACCACGAACCTCCACAAGACAACTTTGGTGGTCTGAAAATAAGGATACCACCCTTTCACGGCAAAAATAAGGATACTGATGGCCAACGAGTCAAAATAGCAGCAATGGAGTTCTATGACTATGCCCTTAGCTGGTGGGATCAACTTGTTACTTCAAGAAGGTGCAATAGAGAGTACCCCATAGAAACGTGGGACGAGATGAAATCTTTGATGAGGAAACGTTTTGTTCCAAGTCATCATCACCGAGAGCTACACCAAAGACTAAGAACGCTAGCTCAAGGAAACCGTGGAGTAGAAGATTACTTTCAAGAGATGGAAACACTCATGCTAAAGGCCGATGTCTTTGAAGATAGAGAGGCGACCATGTCAAGGTTCATGGGGGGCTTAAATCGGGATGTACAAGACCGCTTGGAGAAGGAACATTACTTGGAGCTAGAGGAGCTCATCCACAAAGCAATCTTGGTGGAACAACAACTCAAAAGGAAAGGACCCGTGAAGCCTATGTATGGAACAGGAGCCGCACCTCCAAAGCCATTCTATAACCGTGAAGAGAAGTTTCCTTATGCAAGAAATGTCAAACCACCTATCAATGCCCGAATAGAGCCCAAGCCTTACACCGCCGCTCCAAACAACAAAGGCAAAGCTGAGATGAATACTTCTAGAGCTAGAGACGTCAGGTGTTTCAAGTGTTAAGGAAGAGGACACTATGCAAACGAATGCACCAACCGGCGAGTTATGATCATTCTGGACAATGGCGAGTTTGAATCCGAAGATGAAAGGCTAATCCGCAAGCTTTATCAAACTAATCTCCCCATTCATCAAGCTATTGTTCCTCACGGTTCCACAGCAATACGCCCCCTTACCATTCACTTAATCGCAGATTGATCTTTTTTGGGAAGGTTATATCACATTTGATTAAAAACGAAATGACAAATATTTCTCTTTCTCAATTTTGCGCATTTGGCTTTAAAATAAAACTTAACAAAGAGAGTCTTTCAAGTCAACTAATAAAGCCATTTAATTTATAAAGAACCTCTTGAGTCTCTCCACCTTAGTATAGATTAAAATAAATCTCTGTGTGAGCTTTAAAATTTCTGGCGTATTTTTGTGTGTTCATTGTATTCAAAAACAATCAACAAAATTTGTCCCGCCAAAATAGTGAAACCTCAAATAGTTTGTTTATGAATTTTCCCCGATTCTCGCTTGCACTGATGAATATCCGGGGAGGTAAGCGATCTATGACGGTTTTGCTCTGTGGTGTTGTTCTGATTCAGCTGTTATTTGCTGATCAAATCGATGCTCAAAGACCTAAAAGTCCATGGCAGACACTCAGTGGTGAGAGTGCTCTCACTTGATCTCTCTTTCTTTAAGTATGATTTTCCAAAAAAATAGGAGAAAACATGAGAAAGTAGTACTCGTACTTTGTTTCCGAGAAAATAGGTGAAACGAGAGAAATTAGTACTTGGACTTTTCTTTTCTTGATACTGATGTGTAGTAGAAGTAGGGATAAATATCGATAGTAATTACTTTTGTCTCTTTTATTAAATTAACTGATTAACTTCTGATAACTTTATTTTTTTTCAATGAGGTGATGCTCTCTTGTGATTGCTCGTGGTGGGTTTTCTGTGTAGATGCAGCTGAAGCGGGAGCTCTTTTGTGGACGTCAAGACACGTATCAGAAAGAACAACGGGAATTGGAAAGCTGCCATATCGGAAGGGAGCTGACAAGGCAAGAAATATTTAGAGAAGATCTTTCGTATATCATCTTATATACGAAAGAGGAAGTTCGGGAAAGTGTGGACGTGACTAGGAAGACAGAAGACCGAGCCTAGTTTAGGTTTAATGGCTTAGTATATAAGGGTGAGATATGCAAAGGGTTAAGGTTAACACATATATATCAAACTGCTTGTTACGGCGCCTAAAGCTTTTACAGAGATGAGAAAGACAAGAGGTGAGTGTTCTTTAAATCATTAGATTCACGTGTAGTGAGATCTAGTGAGATTTGTGGGTACAACTTGGAATCGTTTGGGATCAATCTAGGTTGTTAGAGTTGAGTAAATTCAAAGTTAGTGTAATCGTTGTATGATTAACTGATAAGATTTAAGTTGAATAAAAGCATTCGTCTTGGTGCTGTTCAAGACACAAAATTCTGTTGGTGTCACGTTTTCCACTCATTTGTTTCTTTTATTAAATTAACTGATTAACTTCTGATAACTTTTTTTATTTTTCGTGGTGGGTTATCTGGATTGTTTCCAGATTCGAGTTTCGCTGCCTACAGTTTCGCAATGCAGGTAAGTGTACCAGGTGCTGTTCTATGGTGTGATCTTCAGATAAAAGACATGAAGGGTAAAGTTAGACTAAAAAATAATTCTCTGATCATTCTTTGTTGTCTTTTGTGTGTTACCATTTCTAAATTTGTTGCTACTAAAAAAAAAAAAAGATTTGCTTGATTGCTACTAAAAAAAAAGAAAGACTTTGGTCTAGTAAATGACCACCAATCATTTATTCATTTTCTTCACGACCTTCTTATCCATATCCAAGGGAAAGAAAACAAAAAAAAATAAAGCGACAAAACTGAAAAATAAATCTCTGTTACAATTTTGTGTTTTCGGCTTAAAATAACTTAAGAGACGACTCCAAGTCTTCAAGAGTCAACTAATAAAGCAATTTTATTATACAAAAAAGAAGAGAAGGTCTTAGCCTCTCTCTGTACTTGTCCACTATGACTGACAATGCTTATGCATAAAAACATGGAACTTAAGCATAGCTTTAAACGAAAATCTACAATTCTTTTTTTATCTGTGTGAAATAGGTCTCCGAGACAAGAAAGAAGCTTGTAAAGTTACCAATGAATTTCCAGCAAGGGAATCCGACAATGCGAGGTTTACGAGCTTCAACGGTTTTACTCTGTGGTGTTGTTCTGATTCAGCTGTTTGCTACTCAAATTGATGCTCAAGGTCCATGGCAGACACTCAGTGGTGAGAATGCTCTCACTTTCTCTCTTTTTCTTTTTTTGCGCATAGTTTTGGTGAAAATAGGTGAAGACGAGAGAAATTAGTTCTTGAGCTTGTGCTTTCTTGATAGATTATGTGTAGTAGAAGCTGGGATAGTTATAGTTTATAGATAGTAACTTTGGTTTGGGCCTTGGGGGTTAAAGGGCAAATCCCCAAATATAGAAGTCCGATAATTACTTTTGTCTATCATTTTATTATTAAAATAACCTCTGATTACTTTTTTTTTTTTTTAATAAGGTGATGCTCCTCTTGTGATTGCTCGAGGTGGGTTTTCTGGATTGTTTCCAGATTCGAGTATCGCTGCCTACAGTTTCGCAAAGCAGGTAAGTGTGCCAGGTGCTGTTCTATGGTGTGATGTTCAGCTAACCAAAGATGGAGATGGGATTTGCTTCCCTGATTTAAAACTGAACAATGCTTCAAATATTCAAGATGTTTACCCAAAACGCCAAAAATCTTACCGGGTTAATGGAGTCTCTACTCAGGCTTGGTTCCCCATTGATTTCTCATTGAGAGATCTCATCAATGTTTTCTGTAAGTGTTCATGACTCAAGTTTGTAAAGAGAATTTGGGTTTTTCTTATACTTACAAACATCACCTTACTTACAAATGTGTCTTTTCTTTCTTTTCACATGTTGTAGTGAAACGAGGAATATTATCTCGGTCAGAAAAATTCGACGCGCACCCGATTTCGACGGTTCAAGACGTAGCCACACATATAAAACCAGAACCTTTTTGGTTAAATGTTCAGCACGATGCGTTCTACGAGCAACACAATTTTAGCGTGAGCGGTTTTTTGATATCAGCATCAAGAACTGTTTCCATTGACTACATCTCTTCCCCTGAAGTGAATTTCTTTCAGAAAATTTCTGGCCGTTTGGGGCCTAACGGACCGAGTTTCGTGTTCCGGTTTCTTGAGAAAGAAGAATTCGAGCCAACGACAAACCAAACCTACGGTTCTATCTTGAGTAACCTAACTTTTGTCAAGACGATTGTTTCGGGGATTCTTGTTCCAAAGTCTTACATATTGCCACTCGATGAAAAGCAGTACTTGCTTCCTCCTACATCCTTAGTTGAAGATGCTCACAAAGCAGGCTTACAAGTTTTTGTGTCAGGCTTTGCAAATGATGCTGATATTGCATATAACTACAGTTTTGATCCAGTGTCTGAGTATCTATCTTTTATTGACAATGGCGATTTCTCTGTCGATGGTGTGCTCTCTGATTTTCCCATTACTGCATCTGCATCCATTGGTAAGTAAAAACACCATTTTGCCCTTAAAACATTGCTGGAAATACTCAAAATTAAACATTTTCTTTTCAATTTTTCCTCAGACTGCTTCTCCCACATTGGTAGAAACGCTACAAAACAAGGTAACGATAGTAAACTTTGCTTTTTTTTTTCTTTTTCTTACTTATTGACTTAATCATCGTGTTTCAGTGGATTTTCTTGTTATATCAAAAAATGGAGCGAGTGGGGACTATCCTGGATGTACAGACAAGGCATATGAGAAGGCAATCAAAGATGGTGCTGATGTTATTGACTGCTCGGTCCAAATGTCCAGCGACGGTAAACCCTTTTGCTCAAGTTCGATAGATCTCGCGAAAAGCACAATGGTCGCTCAAACACCTCTCAGAAACCGTTCAACAATTGTTCCTGAGATAAGCACATATAGTGGAATATATACTTTTAGTCTCACATGGCCTGAGATCCAGGACTTGACTCGTAAGTTTCCCTACAAATTTTCCACTTGCTTCAAACAAATGCTAGTCTGTTCTGCAAACTGTTATTCCTACTATTTATAGTAACTAGTTTAAAACCTCTGTTTCTACTCATACTCTCTTAGCTTAATATGATGTGGTCAAAATTATTGGCCACTTTAGAAATCACATCACTTGTGAGTTACATTAACTATACTCGCATCTTTTTGTGCAGCTGCTATTTTAAACCCCTACAAAGAATTCGTTATGTTTAGGAATCCAAATGAGAAAAATTCTGGGAAGCTAATTTTGCTTTCTGATTTCTTAAACATGGCAAAGAACTCTACTGCTCTCTCCGGTGTTTTGATCAGTGTAGAGGTGAGTTCTCGTACCTCTTAATCTTATGATTTTAACAATCAGACTCGTCTTTTAATGGCCAAGCCATTTTTATTTGGTGTCCTTTAGAATGCAGTGTACCTGAGAGAGCAGCAAGGGCTCGACGTGGTCAAAGCGGTTATCGATACACTCACGGAAACTGGTTACAGCAATGGAACAACCACAACAAAGGTCATGATTCAGTCAACGAACAGCTCGGTTCTTGTTGACTTCAAGAAGCAGAGCCGGTACGAGACTGTCTACAAAATTGAAGAAACCATTACTGATATTCTTGACTCTGCTATCGAAGACATAAAGAAATTCGCTAACGCTGTTGTCATCAAAAGAAACTCAGTATTTCCCTTCCCTGATGGGTTTATCACTAGGCAAACCAATGTTGTGGAGAGGCTGCTGAAGTCTCGGCTCCCGGTTTATGTGCATGCGTTTCACAACGAGTTTGTATCTCAACCATATGACTCCTTTTTTGATGCAACCGTTGAGTTAAACTCATATATCACTGGAGTCGGTATCAATGGAACCATCACCGAGTTCCCTTTAACAGCTGCAAGATACAAAAGTAAGTAACCCAAAAATTCTACCAAAGGTCTAAAAAATTCCTAACTTTGTCTCTCTTCTGCAGGGAATCGATGTTTGGGCAGAAAAAAAGCTCCACCTTACATGT
Source organism: Alliaria petiolata (assembly GCA_020283515.1). Lineage (NCBI taxonomy): Eukaryota > Viridiplantae > Streptophyta > Magnoliopsida > Brassicales > Brassicaceae > Alliaria > Alliaria petiolata. The sequence goes on from JAHZTW010000001.1 coordinate 50,745,186, forward strand.
CCCCTGTACAACCCGGTGGCCTCTTAGCTATTATGAATCCTTCGAGCGTGCCTCCAGCCCAAGCTCCAAGCTCGGTTTTCACAGATGATGATGTCACTGAGCCACCACTACCTCCGGTTACAGCAAAAGCCCCAGACCCGGTTTTCACAGTTGCTGATCATTACCAACGATGTAGTCAACCATTTAGCTGTGGCAATCAGGGCGGTCTCTTGTACCCTTTCTGGATACTTGGCAGAGAAGAGTGCGGCCACCCGGAGTTCAAGCTCAATTGTAGCAGTGGGTTCGCAGAGCTTACGATCTTGTCCGTGAAGTTCAGGATCTTAAGGGTAAACTATGACTCTCATACCATAAGACTGGCCAGATCAGATTATATGGACAATCTCTGTCCCTCAAACCCACAAAATAGACCATTCTTCCAAAGCGCCCTTGAATTAGATCCTAACACTGAGCTGCTAACAATATTATATGGCTGCAAAAACTTATCATCTCGTATTTCTAGTAGCGAATCTTACAATTACGTAACCGAGTTTCCATGTAAGGATGATAGCGAAGGTGTAACAAACTACTGTGTTGCGAGAAACGGCTCGTCTGATTTATTCAACGGGAGGGGTGGCATTGACAACTTGAAGCAATATTGTAACACCGACGTCGATACTCATATTTCCGGATCATCGTTACACACTCTGCATTTAGATAATCTAAAGAAGACTATTGAACAGGGTTTCGATCTTGTACTTAAACAAGACTGTTCAATGTGCATAGAATCTAAGGGTGCTTGTGGATATAATCAGACTTCGAGTGAAGTCATCTGCTACTGTAAAGATGCGACCCATGGCCATAAATGTGGTTCGGGAAAGAAAAGTCACGGTAAACCATTGTCTTCTCTCATTTTGTTCTTTTATTTTCTTCCGCTTCGAGATCAAGTTTGGTTCCATTCTGACAAATTTTTACTTGTTGAACGGTTGAACAGGGTCTTTGGTCAAAAAAATTCGCAAAGGTTTGTTTTCTGGCAAGATAGATTTTGAACTGTTTCCTACTCCTAGATTAAAAACGAAGTTATTTAACTCAACATTTTCTCTGATTTTCTAGTTTCGAGTTCAGTAGCAGGCATTGTTCTGTTCATGATCTTGTTATCATTGCTTCTTCATTTTCTCCGGAAGAAAGAAATACGACTGAGACAACAGAATGTGAAGGCCCTTATTCCACTCAAACACTACACTTATGCACAAGTGAAAAGAATTACAAAGTCATTTGCGGAAGTGGTTGGGAAAGGCGGATTTGGAATTGTTTATAAAGGAACCCTTTTTGATGGTCGTATGGTTGCGGTGAAGGTCTTGAAAGATGCAAAGGGTAATGGTGAAGACTTCATGAATGAAGTTGCAAGCATGAGCCAAACTTCTCATCTCAACATTGTTTCCTTGCTTGGGTTTTGCTCTGAAGGTTCTAAACGAGCAATTATATATGAATTTTTGGAAAATGGGTCTCTTGATAAATTCATCTCAGGCAAAACCTCGATGGATATGGACTGGACGACACTATATAGGATTGCGCTAGGAGTTGCTCGTGGTTTAGAGTACTTGCATCATGGCTGCAAAACAAGGATTGTACATTTCGACATAAAACCGCAAAATGTACTCTTAGATGACAATTTTTGCCCCAAAGTTTCGGACTTTGGCCTCGCTAAGCTCTGTGAGAAGAAGGAGAGCGTCTTGTCATTGCTGGACACAAGAGGTACAGTAGGATATATTGCACCAGAAATGATTTCTAGAGTTTATGGGAGTGTGTCTCACAAGTCAGATGTGTATAGCTATGGAATGTTGGTTCTAGAGATGATTGGTGCAAGGAACAAAGATAGAGCTCATCAAGCCTCTGCTTCTAACTCAAGTTCAATATATTTTCCTGAATGGATATTTCGGGATCTTGAATTAGGAAAGTCCAGAAGGCTTATCGAGAATGGAATCACCAACGAAGAAGATGAGATAGCAAAGAAGATGACTTTGGTGGGTTTGTGGTGTATTCAGTCTTCCCCATTAGATCGCCCACCGATGAACAGAGTTGTAGAGATGATGGAAGGAAGCTTGGATGTTCTTGAAGTCCCTCCTAGGCCTGTTTTGCAAATTCCCACGACAGCTCTTCAAGAATCTTCAACATTTTCAGAGGATATCTCGGTTTTAGCNTTTTTCGGGTTTTTCGGGTTTTTTAGAACCGAATTTCTTTCAGGTTCTATCCCGGTTCTGATTTCAAATCCAAGAACCGACCCGGAACCGGAACGACCCGAACCGACCCGAACCGAAAAAATTTCGGTTCCTAATTGGGTCCAAACCAATCAGAACCGAAAAACCCGGAACCGCCGAGAACCGACCCGACCCGACCCGCGGACCCGAATGCCCAGGGCGAGATTGAACCGCGAATACACCATCAAGCTCTACAGGAAAAGCACTGGCGCAATGCGATGTCGAAGGAGTATGACGCCCAAATTGCTCTGCACACATGGGACCTCGTCCCACCATCGCCTCATCAGAATATTGTCGACACAAAATGGATCTTCCGGATCAAGCTTTTACCGGATGGATCACTCGACAAATACAAAGCCCGGCTTGTAGCCAGAGGCTTCAATCAACAACAGGGCATTGATTTTTAGGAAACATTCAGTCCCGTCATCAAGTCCACTTTAACTCGCACCGTCCTCAAAGTCGCTGTAAGTAAAGATTGGTGTCTTCGGCAACTTGATATCAATAATGCTTTTCTTCAGGGAACTTTGAACGAAGAAGTATATGTCAAACAACCTCCTGGATTTGTCGATTCAGACAGACCAGAATATGTCTGCAAATTGAGAAAGGCATTATACGGTCTTAAGCAAGCACCGCGGGCTTGGTACATGGAGCTAAAAGGGTATCTCGTATCTGCTGGATTTAAAAGCTCCTTAGCAGATACATCTCTCTTTATACTAAAGCACAACCGTCTATGTTCTCGTATACGTAGACGACATCATTGTCACTGGTAACAGCAATGAAGCCATCGAACAAGTCATCACCAACCTTGCCAATCGTTTTTCAGTCAAAGATATGGGAAATCTGTCATACTTTCTTGGCATTGAAGCAGTTCGTACGCCCACTGGACTCCATCTAAATCAACGAAAATACATCCACGACCTATTGGGAAAACTGAATATGCAAGATGCAAATACTGTCGCAACGCCAATGGCTTCCTCTCCTCGACTCACAAAAATAGGGGAACCGCATTCACAGCATTACGACACAAAATCGGAGTTTCGCAAGCACCTCCGTTTTGAGGGAGCGTATTAGAGATACTCAAGAATATACGATTGCTTACTCAAGAATATATGATTGCCGTGACTCAAGCAATCATATATCTCTCTGTAAATACTAAATATTGCTCTTTCCATTTATCATTCATTCAATCGTTGTATAAATGTATCAGTACAGAGGCAATGCAAATCATCCCTTCTGTACTGATACATCTCTTCTTTGCAAGCTCTGATACCATATAAGATTTGTGAAAAAGGGATGATTTGCATTGCCTCTGTACTGATACATTTATACAACGGTTGAATGAATGATAAATGGAAAGAGCAATATTTAGTATTTACAGAGAGATATATGATTGCTTGAGTAACGGCAATCACAGCCCCGCTCAACAAACGATGCTACAAACCAACCATGGCAACCACGCCCGTACCTGGGAAAGTGTCAAATATGCAGCGTGCAGGGACACAGTGCGAGGCGATGCCCTCAACTCTCTCGTCAGCAAACTGGTCTACTTTCACCGCCAACTCAGTGGCAGCCTTGTGCTAACTATGTTGCTGGAGGATCTCCAACCACTCCATCGTGGTTACTAGACTCAGGAGCCACACACCACATCTCCTCAGACCTTGCTAACCTAGCCCTCCATCAACCATACAATGGTGGTGATGAAGTAATAATCGGCGATGGAAATGGGCTAACCATTACACACACTGGTTCAACAGTCTTACCCTCATCTCCACGCCCTTTATCTTTATCTAATGTCCTTTTTGTACCTGCAATCAAAAAGAATCTTATCTCAGTATTCAAATTATGCAATACTAATCAAGTATCGGTACAATTTTTTCCATCTTATTTTCAGGTGAAGGATCTGAAAACGGGGTCCAATTGCTTCAAAGTCGCACCAAGAATGAGCTCTATGAGTGGCCAATCTCCTTTCCTCAAACCTATCATACCACCACAACAAACCCCAAAACCACCATCAACGATTGGCATGCGAGACTCGGCCACCCATCACCATCTATCTTAAAAAGCATTATTTCAAATTTCTCTTTACCACTTTCTGATTCTATTTCAAAAACATTCTGTTGCAACGATTGCTTATTAAATAAAAGTCAAAAACTATCTTTTTCTCAAACCACCATATCATCTACAGCCCCTCTTCAATACCTCTTTACAGATCTTTGGATCTCCCCTAAAATCTCCATCGACAATTACAAATACTACTTAGTAATTGTTGATCACTTTTCTCGATACGTTTGGCTATTCCCTCTTAAATTAAAATCCCAGGTTCGTGAGACATTCATTCGTTTCACTAATCTAGTCGAAAACCACTTTCACAGGAAAATAGGTACCTTGTTCTCAGACAATGGTGGAGAATTTGTTGCTCTTCGAGAGTATCTCTCCTCCAAAGGCATCTCTCACTTAACCTCTCCTCTCACTTAACCTCTCCTCCTCATACCCCCGAACACAACCCACAAACTCGAACCAAGATCAAAACCATGTGTGCTTTTGGAATACTCTCTCACCCAAAGTGCATATATTTGCTTAGACCCAACACAAAACCGCATCTATATATCCCGCCATGTCCGCTTTGATTAAACGATTTTTCCTTACGAAAAACTTACTTCCTCCAAATCCATTTCACCCATCGAAGAACCCTCCTCAAATCCTCTCATCACCACCATTCCGCTGTCACTCATAGACGCTCCACCCTCGGCTACACCAACGTTGTCAATCGGTGCCCCCTACCCAGATTCTTCACCAACGGAGACTCCTCAATCATCGTCTCCGGAACAGCCGAGCCCAACGGCATCTCCGTCGACACCGTTATCTGACACCTCATCACCACCGTCAACGCCACTCTCGACATCGCAAGCCGCGTCTACATCTCAGCCACCGACAAATAGCTCTAATGCTCAAACACCAAATCAGGCCCATTTAAGCCCAACACCTAACCAAACCCAACAAAATCCAAACACAATTCCTACCCAATCTCAGCCGGTTACACAAAAAAACCAGCAAACCACAAACAACCATCCAAACAATAACCATGATATGCGAACCCGATCCAAAAACCAAATAATCAAACCAAATCCCAAATACGCCAAAATGGCAACAAAATCAGCGTTCACAGAGATTGAACTCGCCCTGGGCATGTGAACCGGAACCGGGGAACCGGACCCGGACCGAACCGAAAATCAAGGTTCGGTTCGAACCTAAATCATGCCTAAAAACCGAACGGTTCTCGATATAATTTAATATGGTTCTCGGTTCGGTTCGGGTTAAACCCGAGAACCGAATTAAAACCCGAAAAACCGAATTTAATTAACACATTTTCATAATCTCGAATATAATCATATAACATAATTTCATAATCGAATTTTATGATTAGCAAATTATTTGTAACCTTATAAACTTAGGTTTATTTCATTCGCAATTAAAATCCCTTTTGTAAATACCAATTTTGAAATCTGGAAAACCTAAAAGAAACCCGACGGCTCTCTCGTCGTCTCTCACCTTCGCCTTCGCCTCCATCTTGTTCATCGGTGTCGAAAAATCATCATTCTCAGGTAATCTTCTCCTCTCTTTCTCNAACGTATATTTCTCATTTTGCCCTTTTATGATTCAACCCAATTAATTTAAGAGAAACTGTAAAATATAAGTTAAAAACCTTATACATACTATTTATGACAAAAAGATGTTTTTGTCCTTCTCTAATATTTGTTTACAAGTTATCGATAACGTTGATGGCGACGATGATGATAACAGTGATAGCGAAGGCGGCGACGATAATGATGACGGTGGTGACCGTAACATATGGCGACGGCGACGACGATAACACTGGTGGACGGCGCGGCGACGGTAACGCTGGTAGACGGTGGCAATAATAACGTTAGCGATAATGCTAGTGATGGTTAGTTAAGTAGTTATCGAAATAATTTTGTATAACTTGTAAAGTTAACAAAGTTAGTTAATCAATAATTCATAATTTTACGAAATTATAAGAATGTTAGCACGATGAGTATCACGATAATAAAGTTAACATGATAGTTTTATGATATTTAACACAATATTTTCTATGATATGCTAATTGGATTAACACGTTAACTTCATGATAACAGTGTTGGGATTGGTTGAACCTCAAATGAACAGTTTAGATGACGGTTGATGAACATTATCTCCAATCTATTGTGATATCATAGTAGTTAGTATGATAATAAAACCGTTGGACATTTTTTTTTGCTGTTAAATGATAGGGATAAAAGTGTCACATTAGAAAACTAAAAACCCCTCCACCTAATTTCATTCAATTGTCGCCACATTCTTCATTTGTCCATTATCTAAAATCACAAGTTAAATTCACCCTTAATTTAATTTAATCATTAAAATAAAATAAAAAATTGACCAATTAAAAAAATTGACTAAACGGTTTATTAATGCTTTTACACAAAGAGGCCTGAGTTTTGATTTCCAGAAGATGCGATTTATGCAGATTATTAGAGGAGGCAAATCAGATAAGAAAAATTTCCAGAACGGTGCAAGTAGAGCTATTCTTGGTGGACCTGCATATATATTGCAGATCTTTGTGCAATAGATAAATCGTCTGTTAAAATTTATCCTTATAATTGTACTCATAATATTTGAGACGAAAAAAAAAAATCAGTCACCACCTTCCTTGCTTGTTCTGTATGCCGAGATTGTCGTCGCTTTTTCTCGCCATCCTCCGCCCTAGACTCCATTGAAATTACATCTTCCAAATCAAGGTGCATTCAGGTGCGCTCTTCGATAATTGTTGCATTTTACCAATTATAGTTGTTTAATCGTAGCGAATCGTAGATAGATTAGAAAGATTATAGCCCGAAATTATCCAGTTTGATTTGCATTGATAGGAAAACTAGGTACAACTGGGATTACCGAGTAAGATGGTATAATTGGTAGAACTGGTACTACTAATTGAGTTTTTTTTCTTTTAAGAGAAGACAATGAGCAACAACATAAATATGAATGAGAGATCTTATTTAAAGACCAGAGAGGAGTATATATGAAATTCTAAATATCACATCTACGGTTTATCGTTCTAAACATCTATTGAAGAGATAACATACTCAGTGTTAAAAAGGTGCCAAGACGAAACTTATAACACTGGTTTGAGAGCAATACTAGTACTGAACCTTAATTTCTGTTTGAATTTGTATTTTTTTTTTACATTCTTTGTTTTGTACCACAAAGTTATAGAGTATAAATGGTACAACTAGTATTACTGTTTGAATTTGCTAATTAAGGGTTTCAATTGGATTATAATTTTTTATTAGAAAAACGAACAAACAATACGAAACAAACAAATATACGTTATATAAATAACTACTAAATATAAAATAAGTATTAAGTAGGTAAAATAAATTTATAACATAATGGTTTGTTACAAAAATATTAGCACAACAAATACTTTATACTTTTATAATCACTTTGTTAATATTAACCACCTTATGATACAAAAGATTTTGTTAATATTAACCACCTTAAGATGCAAAAGATACAAAAATGAGCTTCAAGATATATTAAAACTAAATAAAAAATTAATTTTATGGCTAGGTATAACTAATTAAAAGTGAAAACACCAAAAATATAGATATTTGCAACTTAGTACAACTAGAATTTTGTGGACAACTGTGTAATTTTGGAGGACCCTATTAAAACAAATAATGACAGGTGTAATTTGCTGGTACACATGTGTTTTTCTATCTCTTTCATTTATTTTAAGTATAATTTTTTGGCTAAATAAGTTCAAATTATGCCTTTTTGTTTTCCCCAATTTATGAATTTTTTCGGGTTTCATGTTTTCTACATCGCCTTTTCTTCCTCCATGAAATTCGGGTTTGTTCTTGATTTCGGGATTGTTCTTTTGCGTTTGTTTACGGATTTCAGAATAGTTTTTCGTTCATGGGTTTGAATTTTTTGGGCTTTGGCATTTCTAATTTTCTAGGCTTTGGCATTTCTAATTTTCTGGATTTTTACATTTAGTAATACTTGACAATACTTAATACATCTGCATTTACTAATACTTGCCAATACTTTGTACAAATGGAAGAGGGAAAATATGGGATTCCAACTGAATAACAATGACACCTTTTCTTTGCAATCTAGCGTGGGTTGCAAGGATCGCCAAAATGAAGGATAAGAGATTTCAAGATGCTGTTTTTTGATGAGCTTAAAGAGAAGGTTCTGAAACTTCAGACCATGGTGTATGCAGAAAAGGAGATGAAGCTAATGATTGGATTGCTTGTTGGCCTTGCTTCGGTTGTCATCTTCTTTCTTATCTACATGTTTAAGTAGCTAAATTGGAGGATCTTAGTTTCTTAATTTGTGTCCCTATTTGATACTTTATGTTTTGTACAACTACGTAAAACTTGTTTTTAGTAATGGTACAACTAAGATCTAGTCCTTTTAAAATTGCATATTCTTGATCATAGTTTTTATTTCATGATTATCGTATGAGTCCTATGTAACGAGTGAACCTTGCCAACACAATCTGTGGTCCAGTAGTAGGAAAGACTTGGGAATATGTTAACAGCACTCCCCCTGAGTTCGAACTTCACTAGAAACAAAGTCACAATTGTTGTGGGCACCTCATGGGGATTTACATGGCTCCCTCGTGGCCCCAGGATTAGTCAGATCTCATGGCCCGTTGACCCGAGAAACCAGCTAGGGAAAAAAGACCCCGCGACCTGGCTCGAAGCTCATGATATCCGTTGAATTGGATCACCCGAGTTATCAAAAAGAAAAGCGAACCTTAAACAAGTTTTAATCAAACTTCAGTTTCAGAAACAATGTCAAGTTCATACTAATACCTAAAAAAAATCAAGTAGTAAATCCAAAAACACAGTTTTACCTAAGAAATACGAGTAGTACAAAACCAACAAATCCAAACATTAATTTATCTAGTATCTCCAACGCTTTCGCGATAAAACACATTGTAGAGAGCTTGATTTGCTTATACTATGTGGGATAAAAATACATCCTCTAAGGATTGCAATGATTGTGTCTCCTCCTCGGAATCTTGTAATTCAAATTCAGTTAGTACCAAATATTAGCAAATGTTACTACTTTTTCGTTTCACAATTTTTGAAAGTTAGCAAAATTTTGTTCTTGGATCCTTTTGATTTTGGGTTTTAATCGGTTAGATACGAATTGGTCTGTTACGATCAAATGGGGCTAGGCATGAATGGATATAACTTGGTTGGATATGTAATTTTTATAAGTTTTGAAGGGCAACCAAGTAATCAACCGCTCAGTTTAAATCAAAAATATATAGAAAAGAAATTGCGTTCATAATGGAAGCATATGAGAAATGACTTTGAGAAATAGAGGTTTTCGAGCCATTGATCCCTTTTTGTTTGTGTTGGATGTGTACTAGTACACATGGGCATAAAAATCGGACTCGAAAACTCGAATCGGAACCGATCTGAAATAACCGGTTCGAATTGGTTTTGGTTATTAGCTTTTTATTCGACGGGTCCTGAGTTTCAGAACCATGGGTATCAGTTCGGTTCTGGTTCTTACCCGGAAACGATCAGGTACCCAATTTTTTTTTTTTGTTCCTAGTTACCATTAAAAAGTTGTAATCGAGTGAAGATTTTGCGGAATGATTTCCCAACGAACCAGATGGATCCTGAAGTGGATCTACATACGGTTTGGAAGGTCTCGCAGTAAGCTATTCAGATCTTCTTTCCGTTACCGATTCCGAGGTATATTCTATCCGCAAATCAGTTTGCAAGTTGACGAAAATTCATTGTTTTTAAAAAATTTCTGTTTTTATGTTCGGGGAATTGGTTACATTTCGGATTTTCAGTTACAATTTCAACTACTTCGGATATAATTGGGTAAAAAAAAACGAACTGAATCGAAACCATATTAGAACCGATTTTTTCGGGATTGAAACGGTTCTCTGAAAGCCGAACCTAACAGGAACCGATAGGACCCAAACCGAATTGAAAACCTTTCGGTACCTATATGGGTATAAAATCCTCTGATCTGAAAGTACCGGAACCGACTCGAATACCCGAATGCCCAGGCCTATGTACTAGGAATTTACTCCGTTTTAATAACTAAAACTAAATCGAGAAACATTAGGTAGGTTAGTACTTTAATCGGCTAATATGTAAGCCTCTAGGCAAATGAGAGAGTTTCATGTTTAAGGGATTTTAGAGACTTGAGGAGAGGTAAAGGGTTTGCCGTTTTTGGGTTTCAAAGGGGTTTTAAGCCTTCTATGTTTCTCATTTGTCTAATTCATCTTCTCTCATGTAAATCTTCTTAAAGCTCTCGATCTGTTAGAAGGTCAAGCTTCTTGGACAGTGACTGATTAGGCGCGCATGAGTGTTAGAAGTGAGAACTTCTTTCTCAAAGAACAAAACAAATGTTTAGTTGTTGCTTTGTTTTTGTAGAAGAAACGTAACAAAAAACAGAGTATGAGATAAAACTTTGTTTTTATTATTAAATCTGAAAACTACTGTTTACATCACGATTTCAATATGTTATATAGAAAACAAACAGCTACTAAGACACAAAGAGTTGTGTCTCTTTTTACTTGTGTCTCTTTCATGAAACAACACAACCAAATAAACTAAGAGTCACGATTCTTCACTAAATGAGTTAGACAAAACTCAATTATCTTCAACACTCCTCCTTAATTGAGTTTCGGTCTTACTCCAAGCTTTCTTCTTAGTTCTTCGAACCTTGAGCCGACAACTTCATGTCTTCCTTGAAGTTACCTCTGCAAAACTTGTCAAAACCAACGTGTCCGAGTCTTCGATGCCATAGGCTTAGTTTGTTGACATTTTCTTCATGTCCAAGTAATGCATTTGCCTCCGATTTATTGCATCTAAACGGGAAACTCTTGTGCTTCATCTTGATATTCAGTATCCTTCTTCCTTGAGGATCATCTATGAAACATCGATCGGCTTTAAACAATACCACATACCCATTTGATACCATTTGGGAAACACTTAACAGATTCCTTGCTAAGTCCGGCACTAGAAACACCTCTTTGATGATCTTCTCTCCTTGGCTTGTCATCACTTGGATATTCCCTTTCCCTGCCGTGATTACTCGTTGACCATTCCCCACTTTGATTGGTATTTTGATGAAGTATGAGACTTCCTTGGTCATGTGATTAGTACATCCGCTGTCAACTAACCATGTTTCATCATCTACTCTTGATGATGTTTCTTCTTCGACTGCACTAAACAGCATGTGACCTTCATCTTCTGAGTCATCTTCTGTTTCTTCAATACTTAGATCCGCACTCTCGGTATTTCTAAGTTTGCAGTTCTTTGCTAGATGTCCTGGTTTGTTACACACGAAACACTTTCTCTCATTGTTTCGTTTGCAAACACCACACCATTTATCGGTCTCCTTGTGATGTTTATCTTCACTTTTGTTTCTTCCTTTTGAAACAAACTTTTCTCCATAGAACGCTCCTTCCGTTGATCATTCTTCTCGGACTTCCACACGCTTCTCGTGTGCTTTCAGAGTTCCTATCAACTATGTTACAGGCAGCAAACTGAGATCCTTCGTTTGCTCCAACACAGACATAATACTGTCAAATCTCGCTGGGAGAGATGAGAATCTTCTAGACAATGTGGTAGTCCTTCTTCTCTTCACCATGAACCCTTAATTGATTTCCCAAATCAATTAGTTTCTCTGTGAAAACCTTGATGTTATCACCTTCATTCATCTTCAAGTTTTCATACTCCCTTCTCAGCGATTGAAGTTTTATCAATCGTACTTGTGGAGTTCCTTGAAATTCAGATTTCAAAGCATCCCATGCTTCCTTTGCAGTAACCGCCGGTGCTATGCGTGAGAAGATCTGATCCGTCACGGCAGTTTGTAGAATTTGCAGCGCCATCATATCTTTTGTTGATTCTTCCTCACATTAATTTCTCAATCGCAACGCTTCCGGAGTATGATCCGCTTGTGCCGGTCGGTCTGAAAGTCCGTTCTCCACCACGTTCCACAGTTTTCTGGTTTTGAAGATGGTTGTCATCTTGATACGCCAGAAGGAATACTTGTCTTCATCGAATATGGAAATCACTTGTTGTGATGTTCCTTCCATCGCCTCTGAATTTTTGCTTGTCTTTGTACTCGGATTGGCCCTCGAATTAGTAGGGCTCTGATACCATGTTAGAAGTGAGAACTTCTTTCTCAAAGAATAAAACAAGTGTTTACTTGTTGCTCTGTTTTTGTAGAAGAAACGTAACAAAAAACAGAGTATGAGATAAAACTGTGTTTTTATTATTAAATCTGAAAGTTATTGTTTACATCACGATTTCAATATGTTATATAGAAAACAAACATCTACTTAGACACAAAGAGTTGTGTCTCTTTCATGAAACAACACAACCTAATAAACTAAGAGTCACGATTCTTCACTAAATGAGTTAGACAAAACTCAATTATCTTCAACAATGAGCTTATGGCAGGGATGTAAGGTCTCAATACAAGAAATGAAGATAAAACCGTTGAAAATACCACATCCGTTTATATGGGATTGAAACTCGTGCACTTGTTTCCTGAAACCAAGGTTGCCAGCAAAATCGACATGCTGAGCGGTTGGCGTTTTCTCTCCAATAGATCATACAGTTATCGATGCACGCGTCTATTATCTGATACGATAATTGATATATCATGGTTTTTACCGGTTTTTGACCATGATATAAGTCTTATTTATAGAGTCTTTTGGTCTTTTTAGAGTCCTATTAGAGTCTTTACAGGTTCAGGTACTTTTGGAGCATAATTAGAGATTTTGAAGCATTGTGGAAGAAGCTGCTGAAAATATGAAGTCGGAATCAAGTGAGATGAACAGTCTCGATCGAAACTGTTCATGGTGTCGATCGACACCAAATATTTTCAGAAGATATCGCGACTTTTACAAGTTTGAAGAAAAGGAAATTGCCCAAAAAGTTTTCCTTATTTACAAAAGTGCCCAATTCGTGTTTTGGACCTTATATATAGTTTTCAAAGCCATTGTTTAGGCATAATCTCATACTTTAAGAATCATAGAAGTTTAGGTTTTTGGAGAGAAAAATCAGACTCCTTTAGAGCAGATTTGGGACTCCTTTATTTCTTCTATTGATTTCTTTTATGCTTTCTATTCAAATAATGATTTATGTTTCATTGATCATGTCTGAGTAGTTTGCTTGTTAGGTTTAGGGATTTTCAAAGGTGATTGATGAATTGTTAGGTTGAATTGAATTGTTAGGATAAAATCATTAGAGTTCTTCATCTGGATTTGTGTTTAATGATTATTCTAACTTCGCGATCTAGAATCTGATCTTAAGTTGATTAATAGATGCGAGAGTATAAATAATTGCCTGAACTAATGTTAGATGAGAAAATACCTATTCGCAAAGAGATTTGGTTTAGGGTTTTGTGAACAATTGAACCTATTATTAATGCTTGTCTGAATTGTTTGAATTTACAAAGAGATTTGGAATTTTAGGGTTTAGACATAGATAATCTTTGCAGCAAGAGTTGGTTGATTTTACATTAGTGATTCAAGTTCAAGAACGGTTCTTCATAATTCCTAACATTATGTCTATACGTGCAATTTGGATCACCTGATAATTTTCATGAACCTAGCATTTCGTCTCCTGGATTTACAAAGTCTTTAATTGCTTGCTGTCTTTTAGTTTTACATTCTCACTTAGCTTAATTCGAAATTAGAAATATGCTGTGTCACTATCTCATTCCATGTGGCGATCCCTAAGTACTGCGACTGATCTCTTAATTTGAGAGAGTAGCTCTAGGGTAAATTTAAGAGCGTATCAACAATCCAAGAGCGGCTACCAGTTTCTGTATTTCATAATATGAACCTGGTAAAATATCTTCAGGCAATATGTCTCTTACAACATCAGCTATCACATCAACACAGTTCTTAGGTAAATTGTGATATGTCGTTATGGTCATCAGCCTAGTTGCAGATGATAAATGCAAAAGTTTATCTCTACATCCTTTGTATAAGGGTTGCTTAACTGCATCAAACATATCAAAAAATCTCCGTGCTTCTAAATTAGGTTCTTCTACTCTATTTCCATCCACAACATACGACGGTATACTTTCTAGAAATACATCGTTCACCATCTTGATCTCAGAAATACCTATGTTTTCAACTTCCGTTCTAGGTTCCTCTAACCTATCAACAGTATATTGTTCACTAATAGTACCATAATTCACCATTGAATCATTTTCTCCTTACATATACCAAATATTCTAACCCGGCATAAACCCTCGCAATAGGTGTTTCCGTACTGAGGACACCAAAATAAATTTATGATTCTGACATTTAACACATGGACAATACATGTTACCATATTCCAATATACGCTCTCCTGGTTTGATGCGAACTCCAAGAATTTTGGCTAACACCTTCTGCAAACTCATCCGTAATTACTCCCATACAATCTCTTGATAAGATTTGTTCCTCCAATAGCGAAAATAATTATAACGATCTGAAAAAGACATTTTTATTTTTTTNACCATGGTGTATGCAGAAAAGGAGATGAAGCTAATGATTGGATTGCTTGTTGGCCTTGCTTCGGTTGTCATCTTCTTTCTTATCTACATGTTTAAGTAGCTAAGTTGGAGGATTTTAGTTTCTTAATTTGTGTCCCTATTTGATAATTTATGTTTTGTACAACTACGTAAAACTTGTTTTTAGTAATGGTACAACTAAGATCTAGTCCTTTTAAAATTGCATATTCTTGATCATAGTTTTTTATTTCATGATTATCGTACGAGTCTTATGTAACGAGCGAACCTTGCCAACACAATCTGTGGTCCAGTGGTAGGAAAGACTTGGGAATGTGTTAACAGCACTCCCCCTGAGTTCGAACTTCACTGGAAACAAAGTCACAATTGTTGTGGGCACCTCATGGGGATTTACATGGCTCCCCCATGGCCCCATGATTAGTCAGATCTCATGGCCCGTTGACCGAGAAACCAGCTAGGGAAAAAGACCCCGCGACCTGGCTCGGAGGTCATGGTATCCGTTGAATTGGATCACCCGAGTTATAAAAAAAAAAGCGAACCTTAAACAAGTTTTAATCAAACTTCAGTTTCAGAAATAATGTCAAGTTCATACTAATACCTAAAAAAAATCAAGTAGTAAATCCAAAAACACAGTTTTACCTAAGAAATACAAGTAGTACAAAACCAACAAACCCAAACATTAATTTATCTAGTATCTCCAACGCTTTCGCGATAAAACACATTGTAGAGAGCTTGATTTTCTTATACTATGTGGGATAAAAATACATCCTCTAAGGATTGCAATGATTGTGTCTCCTCCTCGGAATCTTGTAATTGAAATTCAGTTAGTACCAAATATTAGCAAGTGTTACTACTTTTTCGTTTCACAATTTTTGAAAGTTAGCAAAATTTTGTTCTTAGATCCTTTTGATTTTGGGTTTTAATCGGTTAGATACGAATTGGTCTGGTACGATCCAATGGGGCTAGGCATGAATGGATATAACTTGGTTGGATATGTAATTTTTATAAGTTTTGAAGGGCAACCAAGTAATCAACCGCTTAGTTTAAATCAAAAATATATAGAAAAGAAATTGTGTTCATAATGGAAGCATATGAGAAATGACTTTGAGAAATAGAGGTTTTCCAGCCATTGATCCCTTTTTGTTTGTGTTGGATGTGTACTAGTACACATGGGCATAAAAATCGGACTCGAAAACTCGAATTGGAACCGATCCGAAATAACCGGTTCGGATCGGTTTTGGTTATTAGCTTTTTATTCGACGGGTGTTGAGTTTCAGAACAATCGGTTCTGGTTCTTACCCGGAAACGATCAGGTACCCAATTTGTTTTTGTTCCTAGTTACCATTAAAAAGTTGTAATCGAGTGAGGATTTTGCGGGATGATTTCCCGACGAACTAGATGGATCCTGAAGTGGATCTACATACGGTTTCGAAGGCCTCACAGTAAGCTATTCAGATCTTCTTTCCGTTACCGATTCCGAGGTATATTCTATCCACAAATCAGTTTGCAAGTTGACAAAAAATCATTGTTTTTAGAAAAGTTCTGTTTTTATGTTCGGGGAATTGGTTACATTTCGGGTTTTCGGTTACAATTTCAACTACTTCGGATATAATTGGGTAAAAAAAACGAACTGAATCGAAACCATATTAGAACCGATTTTTCGGGATTTAAACGGTTCTCTGAGAACCGAACCTAACCGGAACCGATAGGACCCAAACCGAATCGAAAATCTTTCGGTACCTATATGGGTATAAAATCCTCTGATCTGAAAGTACCGGAACCGATTAGATCCTACCCGGAACCGACTCGAATACCTGAATGCCCAAGCCTATGTACTAGGAATTTACTCCGTTTTAATAACTAAAACTAAATCGAGAAACATTAGGTAGGTTAGTACTTTAATCGGCTAATATGTAAGCCTCTAGGCAAATGAGAGAGTTTCATGTTTAAGGGATTTTAGAGACTTGAGGTGAGGTACAGGGTTTGCCGTTTTTGGGTTTCAAAGGGGGTTTAAGCCTTCTATGTTTCTCATTTGTGTAATTCATCTTCTCTCATGTAAATCTTCTTAAAGCTCTCGATCTGTTAGAAGGTCAAACTTCTTGGACAGTGACTGATTAGGTGCGCATGAGTGTTAGAAGTGAGAACTTCTTTCTCAAAGAACAAAACAAGTGTTTACTTGTTGCTTTGTTTTTGTAGAAGAAACGTAACAAAAAACAGAGTATGAGATAAAACTTTGTTTTTATGATTAAATCTGAAAACTACTGTTTACATCACGATTTCAATATGTTATATAGAAAACAAACAGCTACTAAGAGACAAAGAGTAGTGTCTCTTTTTACTTGTGTCTCTTTCATGAAACAACACAACCTAATAAACTAAGAGTCACGATTCTTCACTAAATGAGTTAGACAAAACTCAATTATCTTCAACACTCCTCCTTAATTGAGTTTCGGTTTTACTCCAAGCTTCCTTCTTAGTTCTTCAAACCTTGAGCCGACAACTTCATGTCTTCCTTGAAGTTACCTCTGCAACCTTCTTTAACTTGTCAAAACCAACGTGTCCGAGTCTTCGATGCCATAGGATTAGTTTTTTGACATTTTCTTCATGTGCAAGTAATGCATTTGCCTCCGATTTCTTGCATCTAAACGGGAAACTCTTGTGCTTCATCTTGATATTCAGTATCCCTCTTCCTTGAGGATCATCTATGAAACATCGATCGGCTTTAAACAACCACATACCCATTTGATACCATTTGCGAAACACTTAACAGATTCCTTGCTAAGTCCGGCACTAGAATCACCTCTTTGATGATCTTCTCTCCTTGGCTTGCCATCACTTGGATATTCCCTTTCCCTGCCGTGATTACTTGTTGACCATTCCCCACTTTGATTGGTATTTTGATACTCTTATCAAGAGTGATGAAGTATGAGACTTCCTTGGTCATGTGATTAGTACATCCGCTGTCAACTAACCATGTTTCATCATCTACTCTTGATGATGTTTCTTCTTCGACTGCACTAAACAGCATGTGACCTTCATCTTCCGAGTCATCTTCTGTTTCTTCAATACTTAGATCCGCACTCTCGGTCTTTCTAAGTTTGCAGTTCTTTGCTAGATGTCCTGGTTTGTTACACACGAAACACTTTCTCTCATTGTTTCGTTTGCAAACACCACACCATTTATCGGTCTCCTTGTGATGTTTATCTTCACTTTTGTTTCTTCCTTTTGAAACAAATTTTTCTCCATAGAAAGCTCCTTCCGTTGATCATTCTTCTCGGACTTCCACACGCTTCTCGTGTGCTTTCAGAGTTCCTATCAACTCTGTTACAGGCAGGAAACTGAGATCCTTCGTTTGCTCCAACACAGACACAATGCTGTCAAATCTCGCTGGGAGAGATATGAGAATCTTCTGGACAATGTGGTTGTCCTTCTTCTCTTCACCGTGAACCCTTAATTGATTTCCCAAATCAATTAGTTTCTCTGTGAAAACCTTGATGTTATCACCTTCATTTTTTCAGACTCCTTTCTCAGCGATTGAAGTTTTATCAATCGTACTTGTGGAGGTCCTTAAAATTCAGATTGCAAAGCATCCCATGCTTCCTTTGCAGTAACCGCCGGGGCTATGCGTGAGAAGATCTGATTCGTCACGGTAGTTTGTAGAATTTGAAGCGCCATCATATCTTTTGTTGATTCTTCCTCACATTGACTTCTCAATCGCAACGCTTCCGGAGTATGATCCGCTTGTGCCGGTCGGTCTGAAAGTCCGTTCTCCACCACGTTCCACAGTTTTCTGGTTTTGAAGATGGTTGTTATCTTGATACGCCAGAAGGAATACTTGTCTTCATCGAATATGGAAATCACTTGTTGTGATGTTCCTTCCATAACCTCTGAATTTTTGCTTTTCTTTGTACTCGGATTGGCCCTCGAATCAGTAGGGCTCTGATACCAACTTAGAAGTGAGAACTTGTTTCTCAAAGAACAAAACAAGTGTTTACTTGTTGCTCTGTTTTTGTAGAAGAAACGTAACAAAAACAGAGTATGAGATAAAACTGTGTTTTTATTATTAAATCTGAAAACTATTGTTTACATCACGATTTCAATATGTTATATAGAAAACAAACATCTACTAAGACACAAAGAGTTGTGTCTCTTTTTACTTGTGTCTCTTTCATGAAACAACACAACCTAATAAACTAAGAGTCACGATTCTTCACTAAATGAGTTAGACAAAACTCAATTATCTTCAACAATGAGCTCATGGCAGGGATGTAAGGTCTCACTACAAGAAATGAAGATAAAACCGAAGGCCAAAACCGTTGAAAATACCACACCCATTTATATGGGATTGGAACTCGTGCACTTGTTTCCTAAAACCAAGGTTGTCAGCAAAATCGACATGCTGAGCGGTTTGCGTTTTCTCTCCAATAGATCATACAGTTATCGATGCACACGTCTATTATCTGATACGACAATTGATATATCATGGTTTTTACCGGTTTTTAACCATGATATAAGTCTTATTTATAGAGTCTTTTGGTCTTTTTAGAGTCTTATTAGAGTCTTTACAGGTTCAGGTACATTTGGAGCATAATTGGAGATTTTGAAGCATTGTGGAAGAAGCTGCTGAAAAGATGAAGTCGGAATCAAGTGAGATGAACAGTGTCGATCGACACTGTTCATGGTGTCGATCGACACCAAATATTTCCAGAAGATATCGCGACTTTTACAAGTTTTGAAGAAAAGAAAATTGCCCAAAAAGTTTTCCTTATTTACAAAAGTGCCCAATTCGTGTTTTGGACCTTATATATAGTTTTCAAAGCCATTGTTTATGCATAATCTCATACTTTAAGAATCATAAAAGTTTAGGTTTTTGGAGAGAAAAATCAGACTCCTTTAGAGCAGATTTGGAACTCCTTTATTTCTTCTATTGATTTCTTTTATGCTTTCTATTCAAATAATGATTTATGTTTCATTGATCACGTCTGAGTAGTTTGCTTGTTAGGTTTAGGGATTTTCAAAGGTGATTGATGAATTGTTAGTTTGAATTGAATTGTTAGGATAAAATCATTAGAGTTCTTCATCTGGATTTGTGTTTAATGCTTATTCTAGCTTCGCGACCTAGAATCTGATCTTAGGTTGATTAATAGATGCGAGAGTATTATTAATTGCCTGAACTAATGTTAGATGAGCAAAATACCTATTCGCAAAGAGATTTGGTTTAGGGTTTTGTGAACAATTGAACCTGTTATTAATGTTTGTCTGAATTATTTGAATTTACAAAGAGATTTGGAATTCTAGAGTTTAGACATAGATAATCTTCGCAGAGAGTTGGTTGATTTTACATTAGTGATTCAAGTTCAAGAACGGTTCTTCATAATTCCTAACATTATGTATATACCTGCAATTTGGATCACCTGAGAATTTCTCTGAACCTAGCGTTTCGTCTCCTGAATTTACAAAGTCTTTAATTGCCTACTGTCTTTTAGTTTTATATTCTCACTTAGCTTAATTCGAAATTAGAAATCTGCTGTGTCACTATTTCATTCCCTGTTGATTCGTTCCCTAAGTACTGCGACTGATCTCTTAATTTGAGAGAGTAGCTCTAGGGTAAATTTGAGAGCATATCAACAATCCAAGAGCGGCTACCAGTTTCTGTATCTCATAATATGAAGCTGGTGAAATATTATCTTCAGGAAATATGTCTCTTACAACTTTAGCTATCACATCCACACAATTCTCAGGTAAATTGTGATATGTCGTTATGGTCATCAGCCTAGTTGCAGATGATAAATGCAAAAGTTTATCTCTACATCCTTTATATAAGNTTAGCTATCACATCCACACAATTCTCAGGTAAATTGTGATATGTCGTTATGGTCATCAGCCTAGTTGCAGATGATAAATGCAAAAGTTTATCTCTACATCCTTTATATAAGGGATGCTTAACTGCATCGAACATATCAAAAAAACTCCACGCTTCTAAATTAGGTTCTTCTACTCTATTTCCATCCACAACATACGACGGTATACTTTCCAGAAATACATCGTTCACCATCATGATCTCAGAAATACCTATGTTTTCAACTTCTGTTCTAGGTTCCTCTAATCTATCAACAGTATATTGTTCACTAATAGTACCATAATTCACCATTGAATCATTTTCTCCATACATATACCAAATATTCTAACCCGGCATAAACCCTCGCAATAGGTGTTTCCGTACTGAGGACACCGAAATAAATTTATGATTCTGACATTTAACACATGGACAATACATGTTACCATATTCCAATGTACGCTCTCCTGGTTTGATGCGAACTCCATGAATTTTGGCTAAGACCTTCTGCAAACTTATCCGTAATTACTCCCATCTCTTGATAAGATTTGTCCATCCAAAAGCTAAAATAATTATAAGGATCTGAAAAAGACATTTTTATTTTTTAATTTTTTTATAAAATCAATTTTGTGATAGAAACTCGAAAATGATTGGAGAGAAAGGTAGATAATTTTGTGGAATTGTGGAGGGTGGTGGTGAAATGTGATGGGTATTTATAGCAAAATATCCGATGGATTTCCGAAGATTTTATAAAACCACAACAGCTATAATAACGGTATATTAACGGCTATATTAACGCTGGATTTAACCATGTTTTCTTGTAGTGTCCGTTACGAAGATAGATCCGAACTAATAAACCTTCTTGTGTCGTTTTTCTCTCAATTTCTCTGTTTTCTTATTCTAGCACGAATACAATATGTGATCGTCTTTCTCTTGCGATTCGAAGGTGCATGAGTGTGATACAAGTTTCAAGAACGATTCCCTCCCCTGAAGGTGAAACCAGTGGTGATGTTCCCACACGGAAAAAATAATCTCGCAGCCAAGTCCTTGTTTAAAGCTTAAGGAATATGGTAAAAAAAAAGAGAGGATTAAAAACAAGACCAGACAAGAAGTTAGTGATAGGATTGGGAAAATTTCCCGAATGGAACCGAACCATTATTCTGGAACCCGAATCCAAACCCGAACCAAAGTATAAAATAATGTCAAGAGAATAGAATTTCTCTACCGATTTACTTGAACTTAAAACATGTACTGATTTATAACATGATGTGCCCCAAGGCCTGTTTTGCAGCAAATCACAGTAGCGCTGCTTTTTGAATCTCCAAGGTACTAATATATATGAACCTTCAAGTTTTTGGAAAGAAAATTGCCGTAAAGGTCATACACTAGAGGAGAAATTCTAAATATATATAATGTTATTTGCACAACAAATAGAGAACATGTATCAGTAGTATACAAATTCAAAATTTGCAATATAATTTCATGACAGGTGATACAAAAGATGGAGTATGTTTGTTGATACACATTCTTTTGTTGTTTTCTTGTTATTCATATCCAAGGAAAAAGGAGGACCCAATAAGTCAACTAATAAAGACGTGAAAAAAAAAGACTACACGTCTCTCAAGTCTTTCACAACCTTCACCGTTTTCACTTGCTCCTTACAGACATTTGTTTTTTTTGTTTCCTCTTAAGTCTTAACACAAAACAGACGGTTCATTGATCTCAAACATTTCATGTACTATCTCCCTACTTCTTGTCTGGTCTTGTTCTTTCTCTTATCCTTTTTCCACCATCTTCCTTGTGATTCAAGTAAATAGGAGCAGCTTGATTTACAGTCTCTGCCATTGGAATAACTTCACGGGACAATCAATCGATTCACTATTATCTTCCTTTGCCCGATGGGAGAAACTCGCCAGCCAAACACTCTGTATCTCGCCTTCGTCTTTTTCTTCACACTGGCCATAGCTACACGAACCACCACTGGCTCGGTCAACTGCCGTTCACTCTCTTACCCAACTGGTTACTGGATCGAATTCAACTGCTCAGAGTATGGGACTGCCAAAATCGGCGAATTCCATGTAGATGAAGTGACGGACGCAAACATCTACGTGAATATCCCGCCGATGTGCGAACGCGAGATCGGCAAAATCGAACAGCTCTTCCGGGAGAATTTAGCTCCTTCGAATTTAAACACAATTCTCGCCCGGGGATGCAACGAATCATCGATTAATTGTGTAATTAGTCCAACATTATTCAGAGATCAATCGAATCTCGGAAGATGTATGTCTCCAGTGAGCTGTTTGAACGGAGCGACGACGACAACGACCGATGTGATGAGTGTGGGAGACGTTGTTAACGGGAGCGGATGTAATAAGTATTGGCTCTCTTCGATTCTGACTGAGTCGAGTACTACCACATCGGAAGTGTCGTACAATTTGGGTCGACTCAAGCTCGATTGGTGGCTTGAGGAAGGTTGCAGTGACACGACTTGCTCGAAAAACGCGAACTGTACGCAAGTCAATCTCCCTGACAGCAGATTAGGCCATCGGTGTACTTGCCTCGACGGATTTGACGGCGACGCCTACGGCGTGTATGGTGGTGACCCAGAAATTTATCTTAACAGGTTCAAAAACAATTAAAAATATTAATTATAATATTTTTATTTATATTAAAAACATTTTTTATTCATTTTTCATCTTTCATATTTAAAATATTTATCAGATTAAGAGTTCTTTATATAAATTTAATTTATTTAAGTTTATTCTATATATTTGTTCATAGTTTTATTATTTATATGAATGTATTAATTATTAAATTTATAATTGTCAATGATCTCTCTAAAATTGAAAAAGAATTTAAATAATATATAATTTTATCATTGTTTATTCAAGTTATTTTATTATAGTTTCTTCCGAGTTAAAAAAAAAAATTTGATATGAAAAGAAGTATTTGTTCATATGCTTTAGAAAAAGAAACTACAATAAAACCTCTATAAATTAATAATGTTGGGACCTTTAAACTTTATAAAAATTTATTAATTTATATTGATTATTAATTTATAAATATATTATTTGGTTGATAAACTAGTTTTGGGACTGAAAAATATTAATTTAACGATATATTAATGAATCGAGTATTAATTTAACCTAAATTTTTTTAAACAAAATTTAGGAAAAAAAAAAAACATGTAGAACCCACAAGGCACAAGCTGAAACATGGAGGGGAGCTGTACAAACCATCTGCGCTTGAGAATAATTAATAGTATTTACTTAGACCAAGTTATATATATTTTCCCTGGGTCTGACCCCCCATCTTATAACGTAGGTTCGTCTCTCATGGTGGTTGTAGCCGACTAGGGTCAAATCACGAAGGTTAGTTTGTTGGCAAAATAAAAAATTTTGAACTGTGTTCGATTCCTAGATTTAAAAAGAAATTATCACACAACATTTTCTCTGTTTTTATAGTTCTAGGTTCACTAGCAGGCATTGTTCTGATCATGGTCTTATTATCATTGTTTCTTCGTTATCTCTGGAAGAGACAAATGCGACATAGACATCAGAACGTGAGGGCCCTCATTCCACTCAAGCAGTATACTTATGCGCAAGTGAAAAGAATTACAAAGTCATTTGCGGAAGTTGTTGGGAGAGGTGGGTTTGGAATTGTTTACAGAGGAACTCTTTCTGATGGTCGTATGGTTGCAGTGAAGGTCTTGAAAGATTCGAAGGGTAATGGTGAAGACTTCATCAATGAAGTTGCAAGCATGAGCCAAACTTCTCATGTCAACATTGTTTCGTTACTTGGTTTCTGCTCTGAAGGTTCTAAAAGAGCAATTATATATGAATATTTGGGAAATGGGTCGCTCGATAAATTCATCTCAGGAAAGGCCTCGATGAATATGGATTTGAAGACAATGTATGGAATTTCCCTAGGAGTTGCTCGTGGTGTAGACTACTTGCACCATGGCTGTAAGAAAAGGATAGTACACTTCGACATAAAACCACATAATGTGCTCTTAGATGACGATTTTAGCCCCAAAGTTTCAGACTTTGGTCTCGCTAAGCTCTGTGAGAAGAAAGAAAGCATCTTGTCATTGATGGAGACAAGATGTACAATAGGATACATTGCGCCAGAAATGATATCTCGAGTTTATTGAAGTGTTTCTCACAAGTCTGATGTGTATAGCTATGGAATGTTGGTCCTCGAAATGATAGGTGCAAGGAAGAAAGAAATAGTTGATCAAAACTCTGAATTGAACGCAAGCTCAATGTACTTTCCAGAATGGATATTTAAGGATCTTGAGAAGGGAGACAATGGAAGGTTTATCGAGAATGGAATTAGCTGTGAAGAAGAGGAGATATTGAGGAAGATGACATTGGTGGGTTTGTGGTGTATTCAGTCTTCCCCATCAAACCGCCCACCGATGAACAGAGTGGTAGGGATGATGGAAGGAAGCCTTGAAAATCTTGAAGTGCCTCCGAGGCCTGTCTTGCAGGAAATTCCAACAGCGCCACTTTCTGAATCTTTTTGGATTTCTGAGGAGAGCTAAATGGTTTATGAGGTATTGTTATGCTCTACAGATTGAAAGCTGGAACCTTCAAGTTTGTGAAAATACTTGCCGTGAAAATCATACTTTAGTGGTGAAAATCTAAATAATTATGTCTGTAATTAAATGTTATTTGTATAGAGCACATGTATCAGTATACAAGAACACAATTCAAAAGTTGCCATATAATTTCGTGACTGTGATATAAAAATTAAGTATGTTTGTCTATACACGCTGGAAAAAGTTATCCTACGATTTCTGCACCTTCCTCTCTTCCTTGAATCTTTCTCACTCTGTGAAGAAACAAAAACAGGCCCCCAATGTTAGGATCTTTTACTTCAGACTCGCAAGTCGCAAGGATATTGTTCACCTTCCAAATATTCAGGAGGTGAAAGTCTTATTGAGTTAAGACCACAACACGTTATATATCAGTGAAACTTTCGGCTTAAGGCTTACGATTAAAGTGTTGACTTTTCCAATCTCTTAAATCCGCATTGTTAATAAAACAGAGGCAGTTTAAAGGATGGAGATAAAATACAAAGAGATTTAGAAAGAAGCTCCTTTCATTCTCACTGAAGATTTGATTCCATGCTTGCCTCAGTTTACTAGAAGTCTAGAAAGTTCTCAGGAACTGTCTTTGTTATCACCTAAAAGTTAGTTTTATCAACAACAAAGAAATAAGTGGTTATAAGGACATATTTCGGTAATATTTTCCCACTTTTAATTTGTACTCATTCAAAGAATTCAGATCAATCGGAAAGTTCCTTAAGAAAATTTTGTAATTAAGAGTACAAACTCGGATACGAATATGTTAGCTTGAAACTTGAATCGTTCAACTCAACCACTAATAATGATGATTAATGATAACTTAATTATACCGTACAGTTTAATTGTACCTGTCACAGACTCACAGCCTTATGAAAACGGAATGAGTTTTATATTATAAATTGGTTTTAAGCAATCGTTATGCTATCGTGTAACGATTTGGTCATTTCTTTATTTATTTAACATCCACCTGTTAACATCAGAAAAGAATATTAATCAAAACGTTTAGAAATGTAAGAAAGAAGTAAGACCAAGCTTATCATTAACCTGGTAAACACACAATCAAGTTTTGTTGGTCACCGTTCATTCAATGAAGACCACTTCTTTCATCTTCACATTTGCCGCCGCAGTTTTTTTTGCCGCGGTCCCGTCGTGCTTCTCAACCGACCAATAGTACGAGGAGTTGTAGGAATATAGAAAGTATATATTTAGATTTCATGTAATTATGCTTTCATTACTCTCGTATATTCAGCTTTCCTTGTACTACCTCAGCTCTCTGCACATATAAACAGAGCTTTAGCGATCAATGTTAATCAGGCAATTACATATCATAACATGGTATCAGAGTAGGAATAGGTCTAACCTATTTTTTTTCCTCTTGCCGCCGCTTCTCTTCTTCTTTGTCTTTACTCTCTTCTTCTTTGTCTTTACTTTCTTCTTCTTCTTAAATCTAAGATCTGCAAACCTATACACTATTATCTCTTATACTTTTCTTATAAACGATGTATGATTCTCCCGCAGAACGCACATCCGTCTTCAACACTCAAGATCCACAAACCCTCCTCTCGGTCAATATGAGTGGTGTGACAAAACTCATCAACCTCAATTATCTCATGTGGAGTAAGCAGGTTCGTGCTTTGCTCGAAGGTCATGAACTCCACCCATTCATCGACGAAATCAATGATGCTCCTCCTGCCACGATTACTGTTGTTGACGTCTCATCTCCGAATCCATAGTTCGCACCATGGAGACGTCAAGATAGGCTCATCTACAGCTCTCTGATCGGAGCCATCTCATTACCCGTTCAATCTGTGGTGTCGATGACCGTAACTTCTCGCGATGTGTGGAGTATCTTGGCAAGTACTTTTGGCAACCCTACAAGGGGTCATGTACGCCAACTCAAACTTCATATCAAGGCATGTGTCAAGGGCACCAAAACCATCAGCGAATACCTTCTCCTCATCAAATATAAAGCATATGAATTGGCGATACTTGGCAAGGCTATGGATCCAGAGGATCTCACAGAACATATCTTAGCCGGATTAAGCGAGGATTACAAGCCAGAGATTGATGCGATTAATGGGCGTGAAATATCAATCTCCTACACAGAACTTCATGAGCGGCTAATCAACAGAGAAACAATGATTATGTGCACGTAATCCTCCTCTGTTGCACCCATCATTGCCCATGCCAACGACACTAAACCACGACAACAACA
The DNA here is from genome assembly GCA_020283515.1 of Alliaria petiolata. Lineage (NCBI taxonomy): Eukaryota > Viridiplantae > Streptophyta > Magnoliopsida > Brassicales > Brassicaceae > Alliaria > Alliaria petiolata. Next base: position 50,772,641 of record JAHZTW010000001.1, read on the forward strand.
ATGGAAACACAACAATTCTTATCAACCTCGTTTCAACAACCAAATTCAGCCACGATTCTCCACACCCTATTGTGGTCGCTGCCAAGCATGCGGCAGTCAAGGACATAGTGCAAAGTATTGTCCTGAGTTCCGTATGGTCCGTGGCTTCTCCCAGCCAACAACACAAACGCGCAATCAACCGCAGTGTCCACTCTGTCACCACAATCTTGGCAGCCATGGGCCAATGTTTCTCAACTATCCGACTCATCCACCTGGCTTGTGGACACCGGCTCATCCCACAACATGACTTTCGATCTAGCAAATTTGTCTCTTCACAATCCGTATGGTGGTGGTGATGATGTCATGCTTGGTGATGGATCTGGTTTGCAAATCTCTCACACTGGTTCATTATCTTTTCCTTCATATACTAAACCATTTTTTCTTAACAATGTACTTTGCGTCTCGTCCTTAGAAAAGAACTTAATCTCAGTTTTTCAACTATGCAATACTAATGGCGTGGCTGTCACGTTTACTCCTACGTACTTTCAGGTGCGAGATATGGCAACGAGGGCTCTTCCTCTGGAGGGCAAACCTAAAGACGGAACTTATGAATGGCCAAAACACTCATCCGTTACACCACCATCGCTTGCTTTTGCTTCAGTTGTTCAAACTTCTCTTTCGGATTGGCATTCCCGTTTGGGACATCAGCTATTTCAATTCTTCAAAATGTTATTTCCAAGTTTAATCTACCGATTTCATCGAATGCTTTAATGGCTTAGCCTTGCAATGCTTGTTTGATTAATAAAATGCACAAGTTTCCCTTTCCACCTTCTACTTTACAATCTCTTCATCTGCTTGATGTCGTGTTTTCCGATGTTTGGACATCACCCGTAATTTCAAACGATGGTTTTAAGTATTACGTAATTTTTGTAGGCCATTTCACTCGATACACATGGTTGTATCATTTAAAGAAAAAATTGCAAGTTCATGAGGTCTTTACTCGGTTTAAAGCTTCGGTGGAAAACCGTTTTCAAAACAAGCTTAAAACCTTATACACCGACAATGGGGGTGAGTATATTGGTCTTACTCAATTGCTTGCTACTCATGGTATTTCACGATTAAGAGAAATCCCGATGGTACGGTAGCTCGAGACAAAGCTCGTTTAGTAGCTAAAGGATTCAATCAAAGACCAGGAATTGACTATCATGACACCTTTAGTCCAGTGGTGATGCCAACAACAATACGCACAGTTCTCAGCATAGCTGTTTCACGAAACTGGAACATACGACAGCTTGACGTCAACAACGTTTTTTTTCAAGGCACACTTGAAGATGAAGTATACATGACTCAGCCCCGGCTTCATCGACAAAGATAACCCTCATGTTGTATGTAGATTACGGAAAGCCATCTATGGACTCAACCAAGCTCCTCGAGCTTGGTACAATGAGCTCCGCACATTCCTTCTGCAATCGGGCTTCAAATATTCAATGGCATATGCTTCCCTGTTCGTCTACAACAACAACAACGTTCTCATCTACATGATGGTCTACGTAGATGAATTAATCATCACTGGCAACAGCTCTTCTCACACAACTCTGTTTATTGAATCCTTATCTCAGCGTTTCTCTCTTAAAGATTTAGATGATCTCTTTTTCTTTCTTGGTATTGAAGTACAACGTACAAATGATGGAATGCACCTTAACCAACATCGTTATATTGCAGATTTACTACATAAAGCAAAGATGGAGGATTGCAAACCAGTTTCCACACCAATGTGTCCAAACTCAACGCTCACTCTTCTCTCGGGCACCGCCTTGGATGATCCTGGAGAATACAAAACAGTTGTCGGCAGCTTGCAATACTTGTCTCTCACGGGACCAGACATCTCGTTCAGTGTCAACAAAATGTCCCAGTTCATGCATCGGCCAACCTCGGATCAATGAAATGCGGTGAAAAGAATCATACGCTACCTCGCAGGAATGATAACACATGGAGTCTTTCTTCCTGCTAACAACACACCAATCCTCCATGCCTTCACTGATGCGGATTGGTCAGGCAACAAGGATGGCTACACTTCCACCGGAGCCTACATAGTCTACCTTGGTTTACATCCAATCACCTTGTCATCCAAGAAACAAGCGACAGTGGCACGATCATCAACAGAGGCAGAGTATCGAGCACTTGCAGCAACCACATCGGAAGTCTGTTGGATCACTTCTCCGCTATCTGAACTTGGTGTCAACACTTCAACCACACCAGTCATATACTGCGACAACATAGGAGCTACATATCTAGCAGCAAATCCGGTATTCCACTCTAGAATGAAACATGTGGTTTTAGACTATCATTTTGTGAGACAATTCATTCAAAGTGGCCAGCTTCGTGTCTCTCATGTTAGCACCACAGATCAGCTTGTGGATGTACTTACAAAGCCTCTTCCCAGACCACGCTTTGAAACTCTCTGTGTCAAGATTGGACTCTCTAGTGGTCGTCCATCTTGAGGGGGTGTGTAGGAATATAGAAAGTAGATATTTAGACTTCATGTAATTATGCTCTCATTACTCTCGTATATTAAGCTTTCCTTGTACTACCTTAGCTCTCTGCACATATAAGCAGAGCTTCAGTGATCAATGTTAATCAAGCAATTACATATCATAACAGGAGTGTGGTCTGCCTCTTAGATGTGGTCCGGGTCCGACGTTGTTGCCAAATCTCCCTTATCCTTTCTGGGGAGTCACTAAACCCAATTACTGCGGCCAAGCAGAGTTTCAACTATCTTGCAAGAACAACCAAAACCTAACTCTAGATATCATCGAACACCTTTCTCTTCAAGGTCATGTCTTTTGATTTGGAGAATCAATCTCTAACCACGTTGCCCATGAGAGTTTATTTGAGGGTGGCTGCCCTGATCTGCCTCTGAACTTCACAGGGAGCAATCAGTTCACACTAGCTCCTACAGCCGAGAAGATTGACTTATTCACTTGTTCGGCTTCTCCGGTGGTAGAACCCGTCTCTCGTCTTTTATTTGCGGAAAAACCAATGGGAATATTGTAACATGTCATGCTTTTAAATCTTCGATTATTGTTGGGGCTTGCTTAAAGTTTGGAGAAGTTATAGTGCGTAGGTCTATTAGGGATGATTTTCAGTAGTCAAGGCTAACACTGGAGGAAGCTTTCAAGAAGGGGTTTGATCTACGTTACACAATTAAATAGAGTAACTCTTGTGACCGTTGTTCATCTAGTGTTGGAATTTGCGGTTCAGAGTTAGTTTCAAGGAGTTTCCAATGTCTCTGCTACCGGCCTCACAACTATACGTATCATGTTGTAACTCATGTTGGTCAAGGCATGTATAGTTGTGAGGTCGGTCAGAGCAGAGACACTGGAAACTACTTGAGACTAACTCCGAACCGCAAATTGCACCACTAGATGAACAACGGTCACAAAGTTTCAGATTTTGGCATTGCTAAGCTCTGTGAGAATAAAGAAAGCGTATTGTCACTATTGGACACAAGAGGAACGACGATAGGGCACATTGCACCGGAAGTGTTTTCAAGAATGTACGGTAGAGTTTCCCAGAAGCCAGATGACTATAGCTATGGAATGTTGGTTCTTGAGATGATAAGAGCAAGAAACAGTGGCGAGTCCACTTAGAAAGATAGGGTGTCACCTAACACCCATTAAACATTTATAAAACACCTAACACCCCTTAAAAATTTATAAAACATTAAAACCAAAAAAATATTTATAAAACATTTAAATGTACTAACCTACAGTATATCTCACTAGCACTAGTGGTAAAAAGTGACTAGTGTTTCCTCTGAACCATGGTTCAATTCCCACCATTGATCCTTTTTATAGAGATGATGATGAACAGAGCTGTAGATGGAAGGAGTGAATTCTCTCGAAGTCCCCTCCTAAGCCTGTTTTGCAGCAAATTCCAGCAGTACCATTTCCAGAATTTTCTTGGATTTCAGAGGAGAACTTAAGCCCCCCTCAGCTATGATCTGATTCATAAACTTGAATGGAAAACTTTTAGTTTGTAAGAAAACTAGTTGGTGTAATTGTAAATGTTATTTGCATAAAGAGAAATACAACACATGTACAGTTCTAAAACTTGAATGCCCACTACATTTTTCGTGACGACATATAGTAATTCCATATGTATATCTTTGTTCAGCAAAAAAAAAAAAGTTGTATGTTTTCCGAAAAAAAACAATTAATTTTCTCACTGGTTTCTGCACATTCCTCTGATCAACAGCAAAACAGGGAGAAAAACTAGAACAGTTGTGTGTGAATGTAGTAGGGTGAAGAGGCTTCAAGCTTCTTTTTAACGATAAATTTACTCAACAGAGAGTTTTAACAGAAGTATTTGACGTTGCTAGTGAAAAAGCTAGTCAGATTGTTGACTTTTCTAGTCTCCCAACTCCTACTCCTATATATCTATATGGTCGATAAGTCAGAGGATGAAAGCCAAACAGATTTTTAGGAGATATAGTAGCAAAATATAATTCCATTTTTTGCCTTATTTTCCAAGAAAATTCCTACGAAATGACGTTTAGATTACGTCAACTAAGGTTTTAGAAATGGTACCAAAAGAATTGCAAGGCAAATATTATTTAGCTTGGAGCTGACGCCAAATAAAATTAAATCAGAAATAAAATTAAATCAGAAATAAAATGTTTAATCGGCAATGGAAATCATGGCCCGTTTTGGTAAAGAAAATATCATCGTACCCTAATGAGATATTCTCTTTAGGTTCGACTCTGACCATTTTCGTGTGCAAACGTAGTTGACCATTTCGATATTCTAGAAGTTGACCAGCGTAATGGTGGCATTGTGGTGCGGAAAACTCAATCTAGCGTTGGCAAGGCAGAGTGGAAGCCGCTGGTTCAGTTCACGTGGAGCCCTCGCTCATTATCATCATAGCCTCACAAGCAATGGCAGCACAAAGATCAGCACTCAGATTGAGCAACACGTAACCGGGCGCAAACGGACGCAGAATCCAATCGTAAGACGATACATAACAGTTTCTTCAAGTGTTTGTCAGGATATAACTATTGGGACATTCGATTGGTTTTGCAATCAAGGGAAGTCAAGAGAAGCTATAGAGGTTTTAGATTACTTGCAAAATAATGGTTATGCTATGGATTTGATTAGACTTTTAAGGTTAGCGAAACTATGCGGCGAACCAGAAACTTTAGAAGAAGCAAAGGCTGTTCATCATTGCATCGTTTTTCTGGTTTATCCTTCTCATGTTAGCTCTCGCAACGCAATAATCGAGATGTATTCTGGTTGCGGATCTGTTGATGATTCATTGAAAGTGTTCGACGAAATGCCTGAGAAGAATCTGAAGACTTGGTGTGTTATGATGATGTGTTTTGTCAAGAACGGATACGGCCAAGAAGCCGTCGATTTGTTTACTCGTTTCAAAGAAGAAGGGAACAAACCAGATGGAGAAATATTCAAAGAAGTCTTCTCTGCTTGTGCTTTAACAGGAGATGTTAACGAGGGATCGCTGCACTTTGAAGCTATGCAAAGAGACTATGGAATCATCCCTACCATGGAACATTATCATAATGTTATCAAGATGTTGGCAACATCTGGTCACTTGGACGAGGCACTGAACTTTGTTGAAAAAATGCAGATGGAGCCGAGTGTTGATGTGTGGGAAACGCTAATGAATTTTTCTAGGGTTCATGGAAATCTAGAGCTTGGAGATAGATGTGCTGAGCTGGTTCAGAAGCTGGATGCCACAAGATTGGACAAAATGTCGAGTGCAGGTCTTGTAGCAACTAAAGAGGAACCGAAAAATCGGTCTAAACAACGTTATAAGGATACTTCAGATCCAGAAATGGATGCAATCTACGAGACACTAAAGAGTTTGCAGTCACAAATGATGGAAACGGGTTATGTTCCTGACATTAGGGAATTAGCGTATCGTAATGAACAAGTGGAGAAGAGGAATAAAGAAGAACCGATTTTCGGTTATAAAGAGGAAGTCTCCGTTGTTAAGGGGCTTCTTAGCTCAAGGCCTCGATCTTCATTCACCGTGATAACTAATTTTCGCATTTGCAAAGATTGTCACAATGCGTTGAAGTTAATGTCAGAGATAACTGGTAGAGAGCTGATCAAGCGAGATGCAAAGAGGTTCCACCACTTCAATAAAGGCATATGCTCGTGCAACGATCTCTGGTGAGCTAACTGATTGTTTCCTCTACTCGAACCTTTTTTCAATAGAAACAAATTTAGATAAAGATTATTGACATTTGTTTCTAAATCATTTATATAAGCAATAAGTTTTAAATTTGGTTAAAATGATTACCATGTTACTCTTTTGTGTCCGTTGCATGCCTTACGAGTCAATTCCATGGAGCGAAACCGATTTAGGGCCTGTTCGTTTTTGCATCCAGATGTGCAAATGCTCAAATGTTGTTCGTTTGAACACTTTAGAACCTGAATGTTGCATCTGGATGCAAAATCCAAAAAATCTAAAAAATCTGGATATTTGAGACAAAACACAAAATCACGTTTTCGAGCAAAACACAAAATCACGTTTTCCGGCCAAAACCGCAAATTCGCGTTTTCCCGCCAAAACCGTAAAAATTTGTTTTTTCGCCAAAACTATAAAATCGCATTTCCCGACAATACCGTATAATCACGTTTTTCCACCAAAAACGTAAAAAATTCCGGCCAAACCGCAAAGTCGCGTTTTCCTGCTAAAACCGCAAAAAATTGTTTTTCGCCAAAACCGTAAAATCGCATTTCCCGACAATACCGTATAATCATGTTTTTCCACCAAAACTGCAAAATCGCGTTTTCTGAAAAACCGCATAATCACGTTTTTTTTTTGCCAAAACCGTAAAATCATCTTTTCTCGCCAAAACCATAAAACCGTATTTTCCCACCAAAATCATAAAATCGCAAAACTGCGTTTTTCCTTATTTTTAATGTTTTATTTTTGTGTATTTAAAAATTAACTAATGTATTTTTTTAAAAGATATTAAAATTAAATAAGATTATTAAAACTTAAATTCAAAAAATTATTTAAATGAGTTAATTATTTAATTTCAAATGCTGCATCTCGATGCTGTTCCAAAATCAGAAACGAACATAATAGCTTTCAAATGCAATATCTAGATGTTGTTCCAAAATAAAAAATGAACAGTATTTAAATTCAGCATCAAGATGGAGCGTCCAATGCAGCATGCATATATAGCATCCAACTACGAAAACGAACATGGCCTTATATGATTTTAGAAAGTGTTGAACACAAGTGAAAAGAAAAAAGAGTTTGATTCATTAAGTACCAAAGACTTTCATAAAAAATATAATTCGAGTTTGACAAACATTCTTAGAGATAGCACTCGCTTGGTTTAACAATTATTATTTGAAAGGTAAACATGTTAATATAATTCGTATTTTTTTCTCAAAAAAATCAATATTATATACACTTCCTAATCTAGTTTTCAATTCTCGGTGATGTAAATAAATTGTCGTCGCTCTTATATCGACATTATATATCGCTCTTGCCTTTGTTTAAAAACTTTGAAACTTCTTCTTCATTATGTCGCTCTTACAACTTCAACAAACCAATGTCCCTGTTCGAGCTCAGACAGTACCAACGGAGTTACGGAGACAATGACAGAGTTCGTTTTCCGAGGTTTCCAGGAACGCAAATCAGAGATTCAAACAGAAGGAGATGCGACCATCCAACCCGATGGACTATTGAGACTCACCGATCGAAAGTCAAACGTCACTGGATCAAGCCATGGTCACAAAGATTCTCATAGGTTAGATACCTAACCACAAACTCTTTAAATTTCTTGATACAAAGTAACTAATCGAGTCCATCTTCACTTTTTCTTAATTAGTTGCGAGTTTGGTAGTAAGCATTCTCGTGGTCTTGACGTTATTTATTAGAAAGAGGAAAACATCAAATGCTCAGAGAAGAAAAAACCTCAAGGCTCTTATTCTGCTGAAACATATTCGTTATAACGAATTGAAAAGGTTTACAAATTCATTTGCTTGCGTAGTTGGGAAAGGAGGATTTGGAACTGTTTACAAAGGAATCCTTCCTAATGGTCGCAAGGTCGCGGTCAAGGTTTTGAAGGATTCAAAGGGAATTGGCGATGACTTCATCAATGAAGTCGCTAGTATAAGCCAAACATCTCATGTTAACATTGTCTCTTTGGTTGGATTATGCTATGAAGGATCCAGAAGAGAGGTTGTTTATAAATATATAGAGAATGGGTCTTTGGATCAGTTTATCTCATCAAATGCCTCATCAAGTGCAGAATGGAGCAGCAAGCTTTACGTGATTGCACTAGGAGTTGCTATGGGTGCAATGCAAGGATTGTGCATTTCGACATCAAACCCCAGAATGTGCTATTAGATTGCAAAGATGTGTATAAGAGACAGGAGTTGCTATGGGTGCAATGCAAGGATTGTGCATTTCGACATCAAACCCCAGAATGTGCTATTAGATTGCAATCTTTGCACCAGAGTTTCAGACTTTGGCCTAGCTAAGCTCTGCGAGAAGAAAGAGAGCATCATGTCACTGCTGTCTTACGAGAGGGATGATAGGGTACATAGCACCAGAGATGATCTCCAAAGTTTATGGAAGTGTTTCTTACAAGTCGGATGTCTACAGCTATGGAATGTTGGTTCTTGAGATGATCGGTGCAACAAAGAAAGATATTGTTGAAAATGATAACACTAGCTCGATTTATTTTCCGGATTGGATTTATAAAGATCTTGAAAATGGACAACATAGTAAGCTTCTTGGAGATGAACTAACCAGAGAAGGCGAAGAAATCACAAAGATGATTGAGGAGCAGAAATCACAAAGAAGATGATCTTTGTCGCTTTGTGGTGTATTCAGTCATGTCCATCAAACCGACCATCCTTGAATAGAGTTGTAGAGATGATGGAAGGAAGCTTGGATGTCCTTGAACTCCCTCCTAAGCCCGTCATTTTCCTGAAGCACCTCTACAAAAATCTTCTACGCTTTCAGAGGATGTCTCAGTTTACGCAAAAGTGTGATCCAAGAAATCTTCTTAGTATCTATCAAAGCACCGAAGGGAATACATTTCTTCATGAAATTTCGTATACATTTTATTCTTAAAATGTCATATACTGTCTACTTTCCATACTACTAACCAAGAGGAATTGATGTTAAAGTTAAACTATTTAATACAGCTTTTTAAGATCAAATTTACCACGAGGTTGCAGATATAGAGGTACCAAAGAGGGTTCTTGGATCAATGACTTTTGTACGTGTATCTGGTCTGAGTCAGTGTTAAAATATACTGCAAACACGTTTTATATGAGGTGAAACTATTCAACTAAGTCTTGTTCAAACTTTCAAACTGTTGACTTTTCCAGTCTCTTAAAATATCTTTGGTCAGCTTTAGAAAATGAAGACAGATTTAGGGGCAAGTCCCTCTCATTCCAACTGGAGATTTAATTCCATGATTACTAAACCTAAATACTAAATCCATGCTTTACCAAGAGAAAATGTTTTGGAAAAAAGAGGAGCAATAATAATGTCTTCTTATTTCACCTTTTTCCTTGTTCTTCAAGAAAACTCTAAGTACAGAGTTTGAGGTAAAGGTGGTGATCGATGAGATACCGTGTCAAGCATGTTAAACACTACCACACAGATTTTCTGCAACGTAAAGCTCACCACCAGGAGCAGTCAGCACCAACCTAGTGGTAAGTTTCTGTTAGAAATTCACTGTATTCCTTCATCTCTGCTTTTACTCTTCCTCTTCTTCTTTTTTTTTTTTGTTTTTTTTTTGTTTTTTTTACTCTTCCTCTTCACAATTTGACCTCCAAGCGAACAAAACAGAGGAGAATACAGAATGACAAAATTTATGTAAAATCATATGGAAGCTCTCCGTGATCCTATCTCTTGTTTTCTTTTCAGCTGACGAGCATCACAGATTCTATCTCTTATGTTTCAAAGTTCTATTCTTCAGTTCCAACTTACTTTATTTATGGTGCCATTTGATTGATGCAGGTTTCTCTCATATAGTGATAATAGGTGCTTTAATCTTCTCCTAAGTTTACTTGATTATGATGACATTTTGCTACCTTCTTAAATTTATCAAACATCTAACACTCTTACACTTGCCTGACCCAGACCTTCTAGTTCTAGGTTCCTTTATTGCTCCTCTGCATTCACCAACACAACCTTGCCTTGCCTCCCCGAATTTTCGAGCTTTCATTGACCTACAAGAGCGCACAGTTTTCTATCATTTTTTTTTTTGAAACAGACTGTTTTCTATCATTGCTTTGCTTTTGCTGTGAATCTATGCGTTGCACAATATCTATTTATATGTGACAAAAAACATTTATGACATTTGTGAAACCCAATTTAGTCATTAGTAAGTCTTTGCTCATTAATTACGTCAAAGACTGATTTAGTTGAATTAAAACCGAATTAGTACTGTGACTCAGGGCCTGACCCTATTCGATATCCCGTTTAATTCTAAAAGCAAGTAATGTTAGAGCACCTCCATCAGCGTTTCTTAGAGGTTTGTTAATGAGTTTCTAAAGTAAAAAACAATAAAAAAAAAAAGATTAATAAGTTATTAGATTAGCGAACGTATGTTAGGTAAAAGTTTTTAGAAAATATTAAAAATCCATACGTGTCAACAAATTGTTGGATGGGTCTAAAGAATAAAAAACCAAAATTTTTTCATTCTTTATTTCTCTGTTCACATGCATCCGATGAAACCGAGAAAAAGCTTTGACGATCGAATCGCCAGCGTTCATGTTGAAGCTCGATTCTCAATCAGGTTCATGTTGAAGCTCTATTCGCAATCAGGATCAAGATGTCTAGCCTCTTCTCTACATCAATTCGCAATCAGGTTCTCTCTCTGTCGATCTCTCAATCTCAATCTCTCTCTCGATCTCTTAATCTCTCTCTCGATCTCTCAATCTCAATCTCTCAATCTCAATCTCTCTCTCGATCTCTCAATCTCAATCTCTCTCTCGATCTCTCAATCTCTCTCTCTCGATCTCTCAATCTCAATCTCTCTCTCGATCTCTCAATCTCTCTCAATCTCTCTCGATCTCTCAATCTCAATCTCTCTCGATCTCTCAATCTCTTTCTCTCTCTCGATAACTCAATCTCTCTCTCGATCTCTCAATCTCTCTCTGATCTCTCAATCTCAATCTCTCTCTCCATCTCTCTCTCTCTCTTGGCCTTTTACACGGGTTTCTGTAACACACAAAAAATCTTTGTGTCCGGCTGCTTTGTTTTATTGATTAGCTCATAGATTAGTGGAATTAGCTCAAAATCTGATTGATCAACATTGTTCGTCTTTCATGTAAGTAGAAGGATGAGATCTCCAATGAATAGAAGCCTCCTTTTGTCATTCTTCTATCTCGGCTTAGCAAGGTAAGAAATAATCTTTGTCTTATCTCCTTATTACTCTTGTAATCATGTTTATAGCTCCTTTCGATTTTCATTTTTGCAAAAATTAAATGAAGTGTTAATGTTCTGCATTCTCTCCGAGATCATATCGATCTTGCTCTGAGATCTTCAGGTGCGACAATGAAGAAGCTGATGTTCGAAGATGGTGTCCGAAGCAGTTGCTAACAAGGTATTCTTCTGTCTTCACCTCTTATTTTATCATTGATGAATGGTTTAGAAAGTTGTAGATTAGGTAGTATGGTTGTGGTGTTAAAAAGTTGTAGATTAAGGAGCAGAACGACACTGGTTTTAGACTTTTAGTTTGGTTAGATTATGACCAGATTAGGACTGTTTTTAGTCCTTGTAATTGTGATAAATGCTTGTCACATCGCCTGTTGTGATCAATGCTTGTTGTTGTAGATTAGGCAAATACATAAGTGCCTATTGTGATCAATGCCTGTTAGTTGTAAATTAGACAAATACATAAGTGCCATCTCCTACTTGTAAACACTTATTACAACTTTTCTTATATATTAAACCACCACTTCTCTTCATCCTTAAACCACCACTCAATCTTCTATGGATTCATGTAGTAATTTCATAGATCTTTTAAATAGCCAAGAAAAATCCCAAATCCCTATTCCTGAGAGTTTTTCCCCTTCTATGGGACTTGGATCATCACAAGTCCCACCTTTTGGTACACAAGTCCCAGCTTTTGGTACGCAAATGCTTGAGGATCCTGAGCAACCTGAAGAGATAGATGAGGGGAGTAGAGAAAGACGCAAATGGACTCCAACTGAAGATATTGTGCTATGCAGCTCGTGGTTAAACATAAGAAAAGATGCTGTGGTGGGGAATGAGCAAAAAGGATCAGCGTTTTGGAAACGTATTGCTGCATATTTTAACGCTTCTCCTAAGCTTGCTGGTTTTCAAAACCGAGAGGCCAGCAATTGTAAGCAAAGGTGGCACAAGATAAATGACTATGTCTGCAAATTTGTGGGGCTGCTATGAGTCTGCAAAGAGGCTTTAAACTAGTGGGTACAATGATAGTGATGTTCTGAAGGTGGCTTACGAAATCTTCTTCAATGATCACAAGCAGAAGTTCGTTCTTGAGCACGCATAGATAGAGTTTCGCAATGATCAGAAGTGGTGTGACTCTTCAACTAGCAAACCTGTGGGAAGTTCAAAAAAAATGAAGCTTGATGTTCAATCTGAAAGCTCACAAACAGTTACACAACCAGCGGATCAACCAATGGCTCGTCCTGAGGGTGTGAAGGCAGCTAAGGCCAAAGGAAAAAAAAGTGTCAGCATGTCTAGTACAGAGGATAGCGCTCTGTTGGAGTATCAGAACATGTGGATCATCAAGGAGAAGGAGTTAGCTATAAAACAAAGATTGTCCAACAACCATCTGCTTGAAAGTCTCATTGCAAAAAAAGAACCACTTTCAGAGTTGGAAGTGGCACTGAAGAACAAGCTACTAGCTGACATGCTTTCTAATGAGTGAACTTTGTGAGGAAGATCAAAATAAGTTTAAGTCTTGGTTGTAGTTTACGTCTTCTTTGTAGTAGATCGAAATGTTGTGTGTGATGAATGCTTGTTAGTTTAAGTGTTGTTTGTACTTCTACTCTCTGTTTCAGTTTAATAAATGTTACTTTTAGTTAAATCTGATTTGTTTTGCTACAATTTGATCTCTGGCCACATGCTTATTACTTTAAATACGCAGGTGAAAGAAAGCTGCAAAGAGATTGGCCATGAAGGCTTTCTGCTCCGATGATGCCACGTCAAGAATGGCTTCAGTTATACAAGCCCAAGAAAGTATCAGACAAAACCCGTGACTGAGAGATTTTATTGTTTTGTGAAGCTGTACTATCACACATTCATATCACACTCCATGTCCAAACAAAATTAGTGTATTATCACACACCCGTGAGTGAGTTTTGTTGTTTTGTATAGTTGTATTATCACACACCCGTGACTGACTGAGAGAGAGTCATTTCCTTTGGACCTTTGTATTATTCTTTCTCTTTCTTTTGTATAGTTGTATCCCGTGAGTCTTTATTTTGCTATTTATGTCATTCTTTAGTTGTTTCTACAAGCCACATCTTACAAATCATTCTTGCCTCCTTTGGTTAACCACTTCTTACAAATCGTTCTTGCCTCCTTTTGTTAACCACTTCTTACAAAACATATTGTTCTATATACTTCTTCTACAAAACATATTGTTCTATATACTTCTTCTTCTACAAAACAAACAAATACCAACACAAATGGCATCTTCTTCTCATGATTTTTTCAAAGAAAATGATCCATTTGAGCAAGCATTCGATAAACCATTTGAGCAAGCGTTCGATGAACCATTTGAGCAAGCATTCAATAGTTATGTTCTGCCTACGAAAGAAAAGAAAAAAAGACGGTATATAGAAAGAGAACGCGAGCAAGGCCACAACCGCTTATGGAATGATTATTTCTCTGAAGATGCAACANGCATTCAATAGTTATGTTCTGCCTACGAAAGAAAAGAAAAAAAGACGGTATATAGAAAGAGAACGCGAGCAAGGCCACAACCGCTTATGGAATGATTATTTCTCTGAAGATGCAACATACCCGGCTTCTCTGTTCCGACGACGTTTCAGAATGAACAAGCACTTGTTCATGAAAATAGTTCATCGACTCACCAATGAAGTTCCATACTTTCAACAAAAAGAGATGCTACCGGAAGGTTTGGTCTATCCGGACTACAAAAGTGTACAGCAGCTATCCGTATTTTGGCATATGGTTGTGCGGCTGACAAGGTTGACGAATACCTCCTGCTCGGTGAAAGTACTGCGCTCTTATGCTTGGAAAATTTCGTGGAAGCAATAATATCTTTATTCGGGGATGAGTATCTAAGAAGACCTTCAACGGCTACTCAATGTTGGAGCCGTACGCGGATTTCCTGGGATGATTGGGAGCATCGATTGTATGCATTTGGAGTGGAAGAACTTTCCCACCGCTTGGAAGGGGCAATATACCCGTGGATCTGGAAAACCAACAATTGTTTTAGAGGCTGTAGCTTCACATGATCTCTGGATTTGTCACGCGTTTTTTGGACCTCCAGGTACCTTAAACGATATCAATGTTCTTGATCGTTCACCAGTATTTAATGATATTTTAGAAGGTCGAGCTCCAGCAGTGAATTACTTTGTCAATGGACGTGAATTTCATTTGGCTTACTATCTCACAGATGGTATTTATCAAAAATGGGCAATTTTTATCCAATCAATTCCAATTCCTCAAGATCCTAAAGCATCATTATTTTCTACAAATCAAGAATCTGTTCGAAAAGATGTCGAGCGTGTTTTTGGAGTCTTGCAAGCTCGATTTGCGATTGTCAAAAACTCGGCACTTTTTTGGGATAAGGTAAAAATTGGAAAAATAATGAGAGCATGTATCATACTTCACAATATGATTGTCGAAGATGAACGAGATGGATACACTCATTTTAATGTATCGGAATTCCAAGAAGGAGAAGGCAACACAACTGCACAAGTGGATTATACGTACTCTGTCGATATGTCTACAAATCTCGTCAATCTAATGGCGAATAGACATCGAGTCCGTGATAAAAATATGCATCAACAGTTGAAAGCTGATTTGGTAGAGCATATATGGCAAAAATTTGGCACAAATTAAGTTTATAATTCAACGTTTTTTTTCGTTTATAAGTTGCAAATCTCTTTTTTAAATGTTTTTATATGAGTTGTATGTTTCAAATTTATGCAATATATTTAAGTTTTTGTTAATTGTATTTTGTTTAAAATAAATTATAATTTTATAATTTTTTTTTTAAGAAATCCTTCATGGGTTCTACCAATGGACCATCCAAAAATAAAAATCAAATTAAGAATTCTTAGAAAAAGAAATAAGTAAAATTTATATTAAAAAATGTTTTAGATACCCATATGAGTTTCTTTACCAATGGAAATGGTCTTATGTAGATGTGGTTTTAAATTTCTAATGTCCAAAATCTCATGGAAATTTTATTAGATACTTAAAAATAGCGTATTTAAAAAAAAACCCAATATTGTTAAAATAACACAAACGGGATGGAACACAACATAATGATATAATAGTTAGGTACTTAGGTCATGTGCATTGGTAACTTTAAAAGTGGGTGTCTAAAAGTTATTTTTTTGATTAAATTTATATAAGTTTAATATTTTAAGACACTTTAGTTATAGAGACATGTTTAAAGCTCAAAAATAAATCATATATTAGACACTTTTTATCAATTTTGAATCTTAAGTCTTAAAATTTATTATTTTAATAATGTTATTAGATCTCTTAAATTTACCAATGCACATGCCTTTACAACAGTAACGATCTTCTGAATTATGTCACCTCACTCCATAGTTCCTTCCATTCATATCTCTTTCTTCACTCTTCTCTCCCTCTTCTTCTTCTTCCTCTTCTTCTTCCTTATTTAGCCATGGAGGCTCCCACGCCTCATCTCCTCCTCCTCCCCTTCCTCCTTTTCGCTGTCTCTCTCATCTCCGCATCCGTCGCTGACGACGGAGCGGCAATGCTCGCTCTGGCGAAATCTTTTCGTCCTCCGCCGTCAGATTGGTCAACCACATCCTCCACCGATTATTGCCGGTGGACCGGCGTACGATGCACCACCTCCGGTCGCGTCACTTCAATCAGCCTCGTTGATAAATCTCTCACAGGCTTGTTAGCACCCGAGATATCGGCTCTCTCCGAGCTCAAATCTATCGCTCTTCAGCGTAACAAGCTCTCCGGCAAAATCCCGTCGTTTGCTAAACTCTCGTCTCTTCAAGAGATCTACATGGACGAGAATCTCTTCACCGGAGTCGAGCCCGGAGCTTTCCACGGACTCACCAGCCTCCAGATATTGAGTTTGCTCCATAACGCGAACCTCACTTCCTGGAGATTCCCTTCGGAGCTCGCTGATTCGGCTTCGAACCTCACCGCCATCTACCTCGAGAACACCCAAATCTCCGGCGTTTTGCCTGACATTTTCGATTCCTTCGCTTCTCTCCAGATTCTCCGCCTCTCTTACAACAACATCACCGGCCCGTTACCTCCGTCGCTGGCGAAATCTCCGATTCAGAATCTCTGGATCAACAATCAGCGATCAGGTTCGGGGTTTTCGGGGATGATCGAGGTGCTTTCCGGTATGACGTCGTTATCGCAAGCGTGGCTCCACAAGAATCAGTTCGTCGGACCAATCCCTGATCTCTCGAAATGCGAGAGCCTCTACGATCTCCAGCTCATGGATAATCAACTAACCGGGATCGTATCCCCTTCGCTCTTTTCACTCGGAAGCCTCAAGTACATTTCTCTCGACAACAACAGGTTCCAAGGCCCTCTCCCTTCGTTTCCACGGGAGGTTGAGAGAGTATCCGCGCGCCACAACTACTTCTGCACCACCAAAGCGGGACAGAGCTGTAGTTTACAGGTGATGACGCTTTTAGCGGTGGCCGGAGGTTTTAGATATCCGTCGATGTTTGCTGAGTCTTGGCAGGGAGACAATGCTTGTAGCGGATGGGCTTATGTCAACTGTGATTCAGGTGGGAAGAACGTTGTCACGCTGAATCTCGGGAAACACGGATTCGCCGGGTTTTTATCTCCGGCGATTGCAAATCTCACTTATCTCAGGGGCGTTTTCCTTAACGACAACAACTTAACTGGTGCGATCCCCAAGGAGTTGAGTTTTATGACTAGCCTGGAGTTAATCGATGTCTCGAACAACAATCTCACCGGAGAAATACCGATCTTCCCTCCTTCGGTGAAGTTTACTCACGCGCCAGGCAACCTTTTGCTGGGAACTGAAGCTGGAGATTCTTTGACTACAGGAACCGGTTCTAAAAGTCCAGGTGGGGTCTTAGGGTGATGATGGTGGTTGTGTTTTTTCCGAGATATTTGTCTAATTAATTATCTAATCGGCTTCTATCCAAAAACATGTGTTTTTTCCGAGCCAGGGGGAAACAATTTTTGGGGTTTTTTAATGGGCCAACAAATCAACAATTACGGGTCCAGATTATTTATTTATTTTTTAAAATTTAATGTTAAAATTTAGGGATTTTTTTTCAATAACCACAAAAAAAAAGACTAAACCTATAAATTATCTTTCTAACTCTACTTATTTTTCTCTATTTTTGGTTACTTTGTAATTTTTTTTTTTTTTTTTGGTTATTCACCAAAACAACTCTAAAATTTTTTCAAAACCAAAAAACCCTTTTTACAATGATTTTTTATTTTTGAAATAGGTTTTTTTTTACAATAACAAAGCTAAACAATGAAGTTAATATCTAGAGGTTTCCGAAGTTGAAAGAAGCTTCCTTGATGTGAAGAGCCCATCATTATAGGCATTGGTTCCCGTTGCGCGGATACACATTGGGTCCAGTTTATTTTTTTTGTCTACCCTAAAAATTAGTGGTTATTTAGTTCAAAAAAAAAAAAAAAAAATTAGTGGTTATTTGAATGAAAATATAAGTTTCCTTGTGTTTGAAGTTTATGCTAGTAGACGGACCTAACCTCATCAAGAAAAGTAGTGCTTAAATCACATATTTACGTCTCGTTCATCTAGTTTTGAGATTTAATCTATCGTTTCTCGATAGAGAAGAAAGTAAATGAAGACAATATTAACAAACTCATTTAGGGGATTAGAGCAATGGAAGCATGAACACATAAACCCCCTGATCTTAGTTAGATGACACTCGTGCGTGTACTTGTCTGAGTCACTGCCAAAACATAATTCTTATTCTTGATTATCTACAGAAATTCTCTGTAGAAACTCCCTCTAGTTTCAAGTCTTTCTTGTTTTAAGTAAGATTCAAAGTTCTGTGTTCAGTGCGAGCTGACCTTATTCTGGTGCTATTACATTGATGCAGACCACTCTACTAGAGCGAAAGCAGTTGCTTATTTATCCAAAAAAAAAGCAGGTGCTTACCCTTCTCATGTTCTTCCAAGAAACCTGGTTTGATTATGCAACAACATAATCTTATTATGAAAACCTTGTTTTTGTTTTAATCTCTAGGAATCGGGTTGGCTTCTGGATTGTTGGGCATCATTCTTGTGGCCGGATGTTTATTTTGTCTTGTCAAATGGCGAAGGAAGACATCATATGATCCACAACGACCAAATCTAAACGCTCTTATTCCACTGAAACGCTATAGCTACGTGCAAATAAAGAGAATTACGAATTCATTCGCCGAAGTGGTTGGAAAAGGCGGATTTGGAACTGTCTATAGAGGAACACTTTGGGACGGTCGTGGTGTTGCGGTGAAAGTCTTGAAAGACTTAAAGGGTAATGGCGAAGATTTCATCAACGAAGTTGCGAGCATGAGTAAAACTTCTCACGTCAACATTGTTTCCCTGCTTGGATTCTGCTCCGAAGGTTCCAAGAAAGCAATTATTTATGAATTTTTGGAAAATGGCTCTCTTGATCAATTCATCTCAACGAACACCTCAATGAACATGGATTGGATGGCAATATATGGGATCGCTCTAGGCGTTGCTCGAGGTGTTGAGTACTTGCACCATGGCTGCAAAACAAGGATCGTGCATTTTGATATTAAACCTCAAAACGTGCTATTGGATGGGAGTCTTTGTCCCAAAGTTTCCGACTTTGGCCTTGCTAGGCTCTGTGAGAAGAATGAGAGCATATTGTCACTACTAGACACACGAGGAACAATAGGATACATTGCACCTGAACTGTTTTCAAGAATGTACGGTAGAGTTTCCCACAAATCAGATGTATACAGCTATGGGATGTTGGTCCTTGAGATGATAGGAGCAAGGAGCAACGAAAAATCTGCTCAAAACTCTGCATCAAACGCAAGCTCAATGTACTTTCCAGAATGGATATATAAGGATCTTGAGAAGGGAGACAGCGGAAAGTTTAATGGGAATGGAATCACCTGCGAAGAAGAGGAGATAACAAAGAAAATGGCATTGGTCGGGTTGTGGTGTATTCAGCCTTCACCATCAGATCGCCCACCAATGAACAGAGTGGTGGAGATGATGGAAGGAAGTGTGGATGCTCTTGGAGTCCCTCCTCGGCCTGTTTTTCAAATCCCAGCAGGGCATCTTCAGGAACCTTCCAGTCTTTCAGAGGATATATCGGTTTGACAAACCAGATATAATTCGAGTTTGACAAACTTTCATAGAGATATCTGCCTTTATTTTGACAAACATTTCATAGCACTCGCTTGTTTTAACTTAGATTTTTTGTTAGCTTCTGATTTCTCGAAAAGCAGAAAATTTGAGATAAACAATTATTATTTGAAAAGTAAACATGTTATATAATTCGTATTTTTTTGTCAAAAAAATAATTATTATATACACTTCCTAATCTAGTTTTCAATTCTGGGTGATGTAAATAAATTGTTGAAGTCGCCCAAAAAAATAAAATAGATAAACCGTTGAAAAGGAATAAAGAAAGAATTTTCTTTGTTTTGAAAACTTTGAAACTTCTTGCTCATTATGTCGCTCTTACAACTTCAACAATCCAAAGTCCCCTGTACTATCCAATAATCATCTCTTGTTATTTTCTTCTTCCTTCCAACCGGTTCTCTCTGTTCTTGATTTTCCATGTCTTGATCGATGGTCTCGTTTTTGTTCGTGCTCTTCCAGTTTTTGATAGTCTCTGTTCGAGCTCAGACAGTACCAACGAGACTACAACAGAGTTCATTTTCCGAGGTTTTCAGGAACGCAAATCGGAGATTCAAGCAGAAGGAGATGCGACCATCAAACACGATGGAGTATTGAGACTCACCGATCGAAAGTCAAACGTCACTGGAACAGCGTTCTACCACAAACCGGTGAGATTGCTTGATCATAGCAATCTCTCTACCAAAGCAAAAGTTTGTTCTTTTAGCATTTCTTTCGTCTTCTACATAACCCCTTCCAGCTCCAGCAACGGAGGTTTCGGCTTCACCTTCACATTATCTCCCACCTCAAACCGTCCAGGCGCCCAATCCTAACAATACTTAGGACTTTTCAATGAAACGAACGACGGGAATTCATCGAATCACGTTTTCGCAGTTGAATTCGACACTGTACAAGGATTCAAGGACGGTGCTGATAGCATATGCAATGACGTTGGTTTGAATTTTAACAGTCTCAGATCGGATGTCAATGAACCGAGTGTGTATAAAGACAGACGATAACCGAAAAGAGGACGTCCTGTTTGAGAGTGAACCACTCAGAGTCTGTTTAGATTACGACGGGCCCACCCAAACACTGAATTTGATCGTGGCTGTTGGTATAAGCTTGAAGTTAGTTTGAGCGGGAAGCTATCCTAATCCTAACCGAGTTATGGTTATCAAGAGAAAAGGAAAAGTATGTTTAGGAGTTATCTAAATGTTAGTATTTCCTATTAAGATTAGGAAAGTGTTCTAAAGAGAAAAAGGAAATATGTTTAGGTTCTTCTCTATATAAGGAGATGCCAATGTGTGGCATAACTCAATAAGAGATTGAGAGTTTAAGTTTTGAGAGATTTTCTTAAACTAATAAAAGAGAGTTATTCTTTTAATAATCTTGAGTTTATAGTTCTTGGTATAAGTCAATAATTGGTATCAGAGCTTCAGAGCTTTGTGAAACCGAGAGGACGATATGGGAGATATCGTTCCAGCAGTGGCGAGACCTAAAGAAGGAGGAGGATTTTCATCGATCATGTGCCCCATGCTCAATGCAACCAACTACACGGTATGGGCCATGAGGATGAAGGTAACGCTAAAAGTCCATAAGGTATGGGAGGTAGTAGAGACGGAGACACGTCCGCTTGACGGAGAGAAGAACAATTTGGCCACAGCCTTATTGTTTCAATCGATACCCGAGACCTTAATTCTACAAGTTGGAGAACTTGACACCGCAAAGAAGGTTTATGAAGCAATAAAAGTGAGATACAAACTCTAATGGCGGAATTTGATCGGCTGAAGATGAAAGAATCTGACAAAATCGACGACTTTGCAGGCAAGTTGTCCGAAATTTCATCAAGGTCAGCCGCCTTAGGGGTAACAATCGAAGAATCTAAGGTGGTTAAGAAGTTTCTTAAGAGTCTTCCACGGAAGAAGTACATACACATTGTGGCATCTTTGGAACAAGTATTGGACCTCAACACTACAAGTTTTGAAGACATAATTAGACGACTAAAAGCCTATGAAAAATGGATCTTTGAGGAAGAAGAAGTTTAAGAAGATCCAAGCAAGCTTATGTATCTGAACGAAGAAACTCAAAGCTATCAATCAAACCAAGCAAATCGAGACTCTAGTGGCGAGAACAAAGGCAGAGGTCGAGGAGGACGCTACAGGGGAAGAGGCCGTGGACGGTCTAATGGAGGAAGAGATAATTCGAAAGTTATGTGCTTCCGATGTGATAAGATGGGTCAGTATGCTTCGGTATGCCCTGAAAGATTACTCAAGCTACAGGAAGCTCAAGAGGATGATCAGGCTGATACATAAGACGCACACGAGATTATGATGCACGAGGTGGTGTATCTAAACGAGAAGAACTGCATACCTAGCAAGTATGAAAGGTCCACCGATGAAGAGAATGTGTGGTACCTCGATAACGGATCCAACAACCACATGACATGAGATATAAGATATTTCACCAAGCTAGATGAGTCGATCACTGGAAAAGTGAGTTTTGGAGATGACTCACGCATAGACATAAAAGGGAAAGGATCGATCTCATTCATCGATATGAATGGGAAACCACAAACAATGTATGAATTATGATGTCTATTTCATACCCGATTTGAGGAGTACTATCATTGGCTTAGGACAAGCTACAGAGTCGGGATGTGATATTAGGATGCGAGGTGGACATCTAACAATGCGTGATTCTAAAGGAAAGCTACTCGTGAAGACAGAGATAGAGCTAAAAATCGACTCTATAAGGTGCATATGGGACTAAAGGATACTGCGTACACCTAACTGCCACAAGCGAGTCCAACAAGTGGCATGCTAGGATGGGACACATAAATCTGGATACAATGAAGTCCATGATCCAAAGAGAACTCATTATAGGAGTCCCACATATTCAGTTTGAGAAAGAAATATGTGGCTCGTGCTTACTTGGGAAGCAAACAAGGCAAGTATTCCCTCAAGCTTCTTCATACCGAGCAACGAAGATACTTGAGCTCGTACACGGTGATCTCTGCGGACCGATAACACCAAGTACAACTGCAGGAAACAAGTATGTTTTCGTGCTTATTTATGATCATTCGCGATATATGTGGACGATATTGTTGAAAGAAAAGGGTGATGCTTTCAATAAATTCAAGAATTTCAAGCGATTGGTGGAACAAGATTCAGGTGTAAGTATAAAAACTCTCAGGACATATAAAGGCGGTGAATTTGTGTCTCAAGAGTTTAACTCATTCTGCGATGAGTTTGGCATTAAAAGGCATCTCACAGCCCCGTATACTCCGCAACAAAACGGAGTTGTTAAAAACGCAACAATACCTTGATGGAGATGGCGAGAAGTATAATGAAGCATATGCACGTTCCAAACTACTTATGGGGTGAAGCAATAAGACACTCTACTTACCTTTTGAACAGAATAGCGACAAGAGCACTTAAGGAGAAAACCCCGTACGAAGCATTCAAGAAGAAGAAACCTAAGATTGACCACCTTCAGATCTTTGGATGTATCTGTTTTGCGAAGATAGATAAGCCACACCTACGAAAACTGGATGATAGATCACGGATGTTGGTCCATCTAGGAACAGAACCGGGGTCGAAGGCTTATCGACTTCTTGATCCTATGTCGCGGAAAATAGTGGTAAGTAGAGATGTCGTATTCGACGAAGCAAAAGGTTGGAACTGGAGCAATGATAACACGAGGCAAGTCAGAAGTTTCAGCATTACTCTTGGCGAGTTCGGGAACCATGGTATTCAAGAAGAACGAGATGAGGATGTCGAAATGGAACAAAATATCCCGGAAGAAACAAGCAGCGATGGTGAGCGAGTCACGCCACAAGAACAACTTGGACATGAGCATGGTTCCCAAGAAAAACAGAGTGCAGAGACACAGAGCATAGCACCTGCTTTGAGACGATCGGAAAGAGAGAGTACATTGCCGAGATATTTGCAAGATTATGTACTCCTTGCGAAGGAGGAAGGAGAGATGTTATTGTTATGCCTTAATGATGAGCCAAGGAATTTCTACGAAGAAAAAACATCAAGGGAATGGACACTCGCATGTGAAGATGAAATACACTCCATTGAGAAGAACTGCACATGGAATCTTGTTGATTTGCCAGCAGGATCTAAATCTATTGGTTTGAAGTGGGTGTTCAAGCTTAAACGGAATTTGGATGGTAGTATCAATAAGTACAAGGCGCGGCTGGTCGCAAAAGGGTACGTTCAACAATATGGAATTGATTTCGAGGAAGTTTTCGCACCTGTGACTAGGATAGAGATGATTGATATGCTCTCAAAATTACCCTAGAGCTTCTCTCTCAAATTAAGAGATCAGTTGTAGTACTTAGGGATAGAATCCACAGGGAAGGGATAGTGACACAATAAACTTCTAATTTCGAATTAATCTAAGTGAGAATGTAAAACTAAAAGACAGAAAAATAGTTAAAATTGATGTAAATTCAGGAGACGAAACACTAGGTTCAGGGAAATTCTCAGGTGAATCCAAATTGTAGGTCTAGACAGAATGTTAGGAATTATTAAGCATTGTTCTTGAACTTGAAACACTAATGTAAAATCAACCAACTCTCGCTGCGAAGATTATCTATGTCTAAACCCTAGAATTCTAAATCTCTTTGCAAATTCAAATAATTAAGACAAGCATTAATATCAGGTTCAATTGTTCACAAAATCCCTAAACTAAATCTCTTTGCGAATAGGTATTTTGCTCATCTAACATTAGTTCAGGCAATCAATAATACTCTCGCATCTATTAATCAACTTAAGATCAGATTCTAGGTC